>OY751558.1:30161267-30693108 GCA_963572265.1 Caenorhabditis doughertyi | reverse complement strand
ATTTCCCAGCTTGTTTTGAACAAACAAACGTATAAACATCAATGATTCATTTTAATTTTTTTTCTGTTGCACTCGCCGACCAATGCTCATCAAAAAACATGAATTTTGCCATTTTTTGGACTCTAAATGCCCAATTTCTCACGAAATACTTGTTACTTCACGGAACCGAAGAGATACGCCTATTTCCCAGATTGTTTTGAACAAACAAACGTATAAACATTCCTGATTCATTTAAATTTTTTTTCTGTTGCACTCGCCGACCAATGCTTATCAAAAACATGAATTTTGCCATTTTTTTGGACTCTAAATGCTAAATTTCTCACGAAATACTTGTTACTTCACGGAACCAAGCAGATATGCCTATTTCCCAGCTTGTTTTGAACAAACAAACGTATAAACATTCCTGATTTATTTAAATTTTTTTTCTGTTGCACTCGCCGACCAATGCTTATCAAAAAATCATGAATTTGCCATTTTTTGGACTCTAAATACCCAATTTCTCACGAAATACTTGTTACTTCACGGAACCAAACAGATACGCTTTTTTCCCAGCTTGTTTTGAACAAACAAACGTATAAACATTCCTGATTCATTAAAATTTTTTTCTGTTGCACTCGCCGACCAATGCTTATCAAAAAACATGAATTTTGCCATTTTTTGGACTCTAAATACCCAATTTCTCACGAAAAACTTGTTACTTCACGGAACCAAGCAGATATGCCTATTTCCCAGCTTGTTTTGAACAAACAAACGTATAAACATCAATGATTCATTTTAATTTTTTTTCTGTTGCACTCGCCGACCAATGCTCATCAAAAAACATGAATTTTGCCATTTTTTTGGACTCTAAATGCTAAATTTCTCACGAAATACTTGTTACTTCACGGAACCAAACAGATACGCTTTTTTCCCAGCTTGTTTTGAACAAACAAACGTATAAACATTCCTGATTCATTAAAATTTTTTTCTGTTGCACTCGCCGACCAATGCTTATCAAAAATCATGAATTTTGCCATTTTTTGGACTCTAAATGCCCAATTTCTCACGAAATACTTGTTACTTCACGGAACCAAGCAGATATGCCTATTTCCCAGCTTGTTTTGAACAAACAAACGTATAAACATTCCTGATTTATTTAAATTTTTTTTCTGTTGCACTCGCCGACCAATGCCTATCAAAAATCATGAATTTTGCCATTTTTTGGACTCTAAATGCCCAATTTCTCACGAAATACTTGTTACTTCACGGAACTAAGCAGATATGCCTATTTCCCAGCTTGTTTTGAACAAACAAACGTATAAACATTCCTGATTCATTTAAGTTTTTTTTCTGTTGCACTCGCTGACCAATGCTCATCAAAAAACATGAATTTTGCCATTTTTTGGACTCTAAATACCCAATTTCTCACGAAAAACTTGTTACTTCACGGAACCAAGCAGATATGCCTATTTCCCAGCTTGTTTTGAACAAACAAACGTATAAACATTCCTGATTTATTCCAATTTTTTTTCTGTTGCACTCGCCGACCAATGCTTATCAAAAATCATGAATTTTGCCATTTTCTGGACTCTAAATGCCCAATTTCTTACGAAGTACTTGTTACTTCACGGAACCAAACAGATACGCTTTTTTCCCAGCTTGTTTTGAACAAACAAACGTATAAACATTCCTGATTTATTTAAGTTTTTTTTCTGTTGCACTCGCTGACCAATGCTTATCAAAAATTATGAATTTTGCCATTTTTTGGACTCTAAATGCCCAATTTCTCACGAAATACTTGTTACTTCACGGAACCAAAGAGATACGCCTATTTCCCAGATTGTTTTGAACAAACAAACGTATAAACATTCCTGATTTATTTAAATTTTTTTTCTGTTGCACTCGCCGACCAATGCTTATCAAAAATTGTGAATTTTGCCATTTTTTGGACTCTAAATACCCAATTTCTCACGAAATACTTGTTACTTCACGGAACCAAACAGATACGCTTTTTTCCCAGCTTGTTTTGAACAAACAAACGTATAAACATCAATGATTCATTTTAATTTTTTTTCTGTTGCGCTCGCCGACCAATGCTCATCAAAAAACATGAATTTTGCCATTTTTTGGACTCTAAAATGCTAAATTTCTCACGAAATACTTGTTACTTCACGGAACCAAACAGATACGCTTTTTTCCCAGCTTGTTTTGAACAAACAAACGTATAAACATTCCTGATTCATTAAAATTTTTTTCTGTTGCACTCGCCGACCAATGCTTATCAAAAAACATGAATTTTGCCATTTTTTGTACTCTAAATGCCCAATTTCTCACGAAATACTTGTTACTTCACGGAACCAAAGAGATACGCCTATTTCGCAGATTGTTTTGAACAAACAAACATATAAACATTCCTGATTCATTTAAGTTTTTTTTCTGTTGCACTCGCTGACCAATGCTTATCAAAAATCATGAATTTTGCCATTTTTTGGACTCTAAATGCCCAATTTCTCACGAAATACTTGTTACTTCACGGAACCAATGAGATACGCTTTTTTCCCAGCTTGTTTTGAACAAACAAACGTATAAACATTTCTGATTTATTTAAGTTTTTTTTCTGTTGCACTCGCCGACCAATGCTTATCAAAAAACATGAATTTTGCCATTTTTTGGACTCTAAATGCCCAATTTCTCACGAAAAACTTGTTACTTCACGGAACCAAGCAGATATGCCTATTTCCCAGCTTGTTTTGAACAAACAAACGTATAAACATTCCTGATTCATTTAAACTTTTTTTCTGTTGCACTCGCCGACCAATGCTTATCAAAAAACATGAATTTTGCCATTTTTTGGACTCTAAATGCCCAATTTCTCACGAAATACTTGTTACTTCACGGAACCAAAGAGATACGCCTATTTCCCAGATTGTTTTGAACAAACAAACGTATAAACATTCCTGATTTATTTAAATTTTTTTTCTGTTGCACTCGCCGACCAATGCTTATCAAAAATTGTGAATTTTGCCATTTTTTGGACTCTAAATACCCAATTTCTCACGAAATACTTGTTACTTCACGGAACCAAGCAGATATGCCTATTTCCCAGCTTGTTTTGAACAAACAAACGTATAAACATCAATGATTCATTTTAATTTTTTTTCTGTTGCACTCGCCGACCAATGCTCATCAAAAAACATGAATTTTGCCATTTTTTGGACTCTAAATGCCCAATTTCTCACGAAATACTTGTTACTTCACGGAACCGAAGAGATACGCCTATTTCCCAGATTGTTTTGAACAAACAAACGTATAAACATTCCTGATTCATTTAAATTTTTTTTCTGTTGCACTCGCCGACCAATGCTTATCAAAAACATGAATTTTGCCATTTTTTGGACTCTAAATGCTAAATTTCTCACGAAATACTTGTTACTTCACGGAACCAAGCAGATATGCCTATTTCCCAGCTTGTTTTGAACAAACAAACGTATAAACATTCCTGATTTATTTAAATTTTTTTCTGTTGCACTCGCCGACCAATGCTTATCAAAAATCATGAATTTGCCATTTTTTTGGACTCTAAATACCCAATTTCTCACGAAATACTTGTTACTTCACGGAACCAAACAGATACGCTTTTTTCCCAGCTTGTTTTGAACAAACAAACGTATAAACATTCCTGATTCATTAAAATTTTTTTCTGTTGCACTCGCCGACCAATGCTTATCAAAAAACATGAATTTTGCCATTTTTTTGGACTCTAAATGCCCAATTTCTCACGAAAAACTTGTTACTTCACGGAACCAAGCAGATATGCCTATTTCCCAGCTTGTTTTGAACAAACAAACGTATAAACATTCCTGATTCATTTAAATTTTTTTTCTGTTGCACTCGCCGACCAATGCTTATCAAAAACATGAATTTTGCCATTTTTTGGACTCTAAATGCTAAATTTCTCACGAAATACTTGTTACTTCACGGAACCAAGCAGATATGCCTATTTCCCAGCTTGTTTTGAACAAACAAACGTATAAACATTCCTGATTTATTTAAATTTTTTTTCTGTTGCACTCGCCGACCAATGCTTATCAAAAATCATGAATTTTGCCATTTTTTGGACTCTAAATGCCCAATTTCTCACGAAATACTTGTTACTTCACGGAACCAAGCAGATATGCCTATTTCCCAGCTTGTTTTGAACAAACAAACGTATAAACATTCCTGATTTATTTAAATTTTTTTTCTGTTGCACTCGCCGACCAATGCCTATCAAAAATCATGAATTTTGCCATTTTTTGGACTCTAAATGCCCAATTTCTCACGAAATACTTGTTACTTCACGGAACTAAGCAGATATGCCTATTTCCCAGCTTGTTTTGAACAAACAAACGTATAAACATTCCTGATTCATTTAAGTTTTTTTTCTGTTGCACTCGCTGACCAATGCTCATCAAAAATCATGAATTTTTGCCATTTTTTGGACTCTAAATGCCCAATTTCTCACGAAATACTTGTTACTTCACGGAACCAAACAGATAGGCTTTTTTCCCAGCTTGTTTTGAACAAACAAACGTATAAACATTCCTGATTTATTTAAATTTTTTTTCTGCTGCACTCGCCGACCAATGCTTATCAAAAATCATGAATTTTGCCATTTTTTGGACTCTAAATGCCCAAATTCTCACGAAATACTTGTTACTTCACGGAACCAAGCAGATATGCCTATTTCCCAGCTTGTTTTGAACAAACAAACGTATAAACATCAATGATTCATTTTAATTTTTTTTCTGTTGCACTCGCCGACCAATGCTTATCAAAAATCATGAATTTTGCCATTTTTCGGACTCTAAATGCCCAATTTCTCACGAAAAACTTGTTACTTCACGGAACCAAGCAGATATGCCTATTTCCCAGCTTGTTTTGAACAAACAAACGTATAAACATTCCTGATTTATTTAAATTTTTTTTCTGTTGCACTCGCCGACCAATGCTTATCAAAAATCATGAATTTTGCCATTTTTTTGGACTCTAAATGCCCAATTTCTCACGAAAAACTTGTTACTTCACGGAACCAAGCAGATATGCCTATTTCCCAGCTTGTTTAGAACAAACAAACGTATAAACATTCCTGATTCATTTAAATTTTTTTTCTGTTGCACTCGCCGACCAATGCTTATCAAAAAACATGAATTTTGCCATTTTTTGGACTCTAAATGCTAAATTTCTCACGAAATACTTGTAACTTCACGGAACCAAGCAGATATGCCTATTTCCCAGCTTGTTTTGAACAAACAAACGTATAAACATTCCTGATTTATTTAAATTTTTTTTCTGTTGCACTCGCCGACCAATGCTTATCAAAAATCATGAATTTTGCCATTTTTTGGACTCTAAATGCCCAATTTCTCACGAAATACTTGTTACTTCACGGAACTAAGCAGATATGCCTATTTCCCAGCTTGTTTTGAACAAACAAACGTATAAACATTCCTGATTCATTTAAGTTTTTTTTCTGTTGCACTCGCTGACCAATGCTCATCAAAAATCATGAATTTTGCCATTTTTTGGACTCTAAATGCCCAATTTCTCACGAAATACTTGTTACTTCACGGAACCAAACAGATACGCTTTTTTCCCAGCTTGTTTTGAACAAACAAACGTATAAACATTCCTGATTTATTTGAATTTTTTTTCTGTTGCACTCGCCGACCAATGCTTATCAAAAATCATGAATTTTGCCATTTTTTGGACTCTAAATGCCCAAATTCTCACGAAATACTTGTTACTTCACGGAACCAAGCAGATATGCCTATTTCCCAGCTTGTTTTGAACAAACAAACGTATAAACATTCCTGATTCATTTAAGTTTTTTTTCTGTTGCACTCGCTGACCAATGCTCATCAAAAATCATGAATTTTGCCATTTTTTGGACTCTAAATGCCCAATTTCTCACGAAATACTTGTTACTTCACGGAACCAGACAGATACGCTTTTTTCCCAGCTTGTTTTGAACAAACAAACGTATAAACATTCCTGATTTATTTAAATTTTTTTTCTGTTGCACTCGCCGACCAATGCTTATCAAAAATCATGAATTTTGCCATTTTTTGGACTCTAAATGCCCAAATTCTCACGAAATACTTGTTACTTCACGGAACCAAGCAGATATGCCTATTTCCCAGCTTGTTTTGAACAAACAAACGTATAAACATCAATGATTCATTTTAATTTTTTTTCTGTTGCACTCGCCGACCAATGCTTATCAAAAAATCATGAATTTTGCCATTTTTTGGACTCTAAATGCCCAAATTCTCACGAAATACTTGTTACTTCACGGAACCAAGCAGATATGCCTATTTCCCAGCTTGTTTTGAACAAACAAACGTATAAACATTCCTGATTTATTTAAATTTTTTTTCTGTTGCACTCGCCGACCAATGCTTATCAAAAATCATGAATTTTGCCATTTTTTGGACTCTAAATGCCCAAATTCTCACGAAATACTTGTTACTTCACGGAACCAAGCAGATATGCCTATTTCCCAGCTTGTTTTGAACAAACAAACGTATAAACATTCCTGATTTATTTAAATTTTTTTTCTGTTGCACTCGCCGACCAATGCTTATCAAAAATCATGAATTTTGCCATTTTTTGGACTCTAAATGCCCAAATTCTCACGAAATACTTGTTACTTCACGGAACCAAGCAGATATGCCTATTTCCCAGCTTGTTTTGAACAAACAAACGTATAAACATCAATGATTCATTTTAATTTTTTTTCTGTTGCACTCGCCGACCAATGCTTATCAAAAATCATGAATTTTGCCATTTTTCGGACTCTAAATGCCCAATTTCTCACGAAAAACTTGTTACTTCACGGAACCAAACAGATACGCTTTTTTCCCAGCTTGTTTTGAACGAACAAACGTATAAACATTCCTGATTTATTTAAATTTTTTTTCTGTTGCACTCGCCGACCAATGCTTATCAAAAATTGTGAATTTTGCCATTTTTTGGACTCTAAATACCCAATTTCTCACGAAATACTTGTTACTTCACGGAACCAAACAGATACGCTTTTTTCCCAGCTTGTTTTGAACAAACAAACGTATAAACATCAATGATTCATTTTAATTTTTTTTCTGTTGCACTCGCCGACCAATGCTTATCAAAAATCATGAATTTTGCCATTTTTCGGACTCTAAATGCCCAATTTCTCACGAAAAACTTGTTACTTCACGGAACCAAGCAGATATGCCTATTTCCCAGCTTGTTTTGAACAAACAAACGTATAAACATTCCTGATTTATTTAAATTTTTTTTCTGTTGCACTCGCCGACCAATGCTTATCAAAAATCATGAATTTTGCCATTTTTTGGACTCTAAATGCCCAATTTCTCACGAAAAACTTGTTACTTCACGGAACCAAGCAGATATGCCTATTTCCCAGCTTGTTTAGAACAAACAAACGTATAAACATTCCTCATTCATTTAAATTTTTTTTCTGTTGCACTCGCCGACCAATGCTTATCAAAAAACATGAATTTTGCCATTTTTTGGACTCTAAATGCTAAATTTCTCACGAAATACTTGTTACTTCACGGAACCAAGCAGATATGCCTATTTCCCAGCTTGTTTTGAACAAACAAACGTATAAACATTCCTGATTTATTTAAATTTTTTTTCTGTTGCACTCGCCGACCAATGCTTATCAAAAATCATGAATTTTGCCATTTTTTGGACTCTAAATGCCCAAATTCTCACGAAATACTTGTTACTTCACGGAACCAAGCAGATATGCCTATTTCCCAGCTTGTTTTGAACAAACAAACGTATAAACATCAATGATTCATTTTAATTTTTTTTCTGTTGCACTCGCCGACCAATGCTTATTAAAAAAACATGAATTTTGCCATTTTTTGGACTCTAAATGCTAAATTTCTCACGAAATACTTGTTACTTCACGGAACCAAGCAGATATGCCTATTTCCCAGCTTGTTTTGAACAAACAAACGTATAAACATCAATGATTCATTTTAATTTTTTTTCTGTTGCACTCGCCGACCAATGCTTATCAAAAATCATGAATTTTGCCATTTTTCGGACTCTAAATGCCCAATTTCTCACGAAAAACTTGTTACTTCACGGAACCAAACAGATACGCTTTTTTCCCAGCTTGTTTTGAACGAACAAACGTATAAACATTCCTGATTTATTTAAATTTTTTTTCTGTTGCACTCGCCGACCAATGCTTATCAAAAATTGTGAATTTTGCCATTTTTTGGACTCTAAATACCCAATTTCTCACGAAATACTTGTTACTTCACGGAACCAAACAGATACGCTTTTTTCCCAGCTTGTTTTGAACAAACAAACGTATAAACATCAATGATTCATTTTAATTTTTTTTCTGTTGCACTCGCCGACCAATGCTTATCAAAAATCATGAATTTTGCCATTTTTCGGACTCTAAATGCCCAATTTCTCACGAAAAACTTGTTACTTCACGGAACCAAGCAGATATGCCTATTTCCCAGCTTGTTTTGAACAAACAAACGTATAAACATTCCTGATTTATTTAAATTTTTTTTCTGTTGCACTCGCCGACCAATGCTTATCAAAAATCATGAATTTTGCCATTTTTTGGACTCTAAATGCCCAATTTCTCACGAAAAACTTGTTACTTCACGGAACCAAGCAGATATGCCTATTTCCCAGCTTGTTTAGAACAAACAAACGTATAAACATTCCTGATTCATTTAAATTTTTTTTCTGTTGCACTCGCCGACCAATGCTTATCAAAAAACATGAATTTTGCCATTTTTTGGACTCTAAATGCTAAATTTCTCACGAAATACTTGTTACTTCACGGAACCAAGCAGATATGCCTATTTCCCAGCTTGTTTTGAACAAACAAACGTATAAACATTCCTGATTTATTTAAATTTTTTTTCTGTTGCACTCGCCGACCAATGCTTATCAAAAATCATGAATTTTGCCATTTTTTGGACTCTAAATGCCCAATTTCTCACGAAATACTTGTTACTTCACGGAACTAAGCAGATATGCCTATTTCCCAGCTTGTTTTGAACAAACAAACGTATAAACATTCCTGATTCATTTAAGTTTTTTTTTCTGTTGCACTCGCTGACCAATGCTCATCAAAAATCATGAATTTTGCCATTTTTTGGACTCTAAATGCCCAATTTCTCACGAAATACTTGTTACTTCACGGAACCAAACAGATACGCTTTTTTCCCAGCTTGTTTTGAACAAACAAACGTATAAACATTCCTGATTTATTTGAATTTTTTTTCTGTTGCACTCGCCGACCAATGCTTATCAAAAATCCAGAATTTTGCCATTTTTTGGACTCTAAATGCCCAAATTCTCACGAAATACTTGTTACTTCACGGAACCAAGCAGATATGCCTATTTCCCAGCTTGTTTTGAACAAACAAACGTATAAACATCAATGATTCATTTTAATTTTTTTTCTGTTGCACTCGCCGACCAATGCTTATCAAAAATCATGAGTTTTGCCATTTTTGGGACTCTAAATGCCCAATTTCTCACGAAATACTTGTTACTTCACGGAACCAAACAGATACGCCTATTTCCCAGATTGTTTTGAACAAACAAACGTATAAACATTCCTGATTTATTTAAATTTTTTTTCTGTTGCACTCGCCGACCAATGCTTATCAAAAATCATGAATTTTGCCATTTTTTGGACTCTAAATGCCCAATTTCTCACGAAAAACTTGTTACTTCACGGAACCAAGCAGATATGCCTATTTCCCAGCTTGTTTAGAACAAACAAACGTATAAACATTCCTGATTCATTTAAATTTTTTTTCTGTTGCACTCGCCGACCAATGCTTATCAAAAAACATGAATTTTGTCATTTTTTGGACTCTAAATGCTAAATTTCTCACGAAATACTTGTTACTTCACGGAACCAAGCAGATATGCCTATTTCCCAGCTTGTTTTGAACAAACAAACGTATAAACATTCCTGATTTATTTAAATTTTTTTTCTGTTGCACTCGCCGACCAATGCTTATCAAAAATCATGAATTTTGCCATTTTTTGGACTCTAAATGCCCAATTTCTCACGAAATACTTGTTACTTCACGGAACTAAGCAGATATGCCTATTTCCCAGCTTGTTTTGAACAAACAAACGTATAAACATTCCTGATTCATTTAAGTTTTTTTTCTGTTGCACTCGCTGACCAATGCTCATCAAAAATCATGAATTTTGCCATTTTTTGGACTCTAAATGCCCAATTTCTCACGAAATACTTGTTACTTCACGGAACCAAACAGATACGCTTTTTTCCCAGCTTGTTTTGAACAAACAAACGTATAAACATTCCTGATTTATTTGAATTTTTTTTCTGTTGCACTCGCCGACCAATGCTTATCAAAAATCCAGAATTTTGCCATTTTTTGGACTCTAAATGCCCAAATTCTCACGAAATACTTGTTACTTCACGGAACCAAGCAGATATGCCTATTTCCCAGCTTGTTTTGAACAAACAAACGTATAAACATCAATGATTCATTTTAATTTTTTTTTCTGTTGCACTCGCCGACCAATGCTTATCAAAAATCATGAGTTTTGCCATTTTTGGGACTCTAAATGCCCAATTTCTCACGAAATACTTGTTACTTCACGGAACCAAACAGATACGCCTATTTCCCAGATTGTTTTGAACAAACAAACGTATAAACATTCCTGATTTATTTAAATTTTTTTTCTGTTGCACTCGCCGACCAATGCTTATCAAAAATTGTGAATTTTGCCATTTTTTGGACTCTAAATACCCAATTTCTCACGAAATACTTGTTACTTCACGGAACCAAACAGATACGCTTTTTTCCCAGCTTGTTTTTAACAAACAAACGTATAAACATCAATGATTCATTTTAATTTTTTTTCTGTTGCACTCGCCGACCAATGCTTATCAAAAATCATGAATTTTGCCATTTTTCGGACTCTAAATGCCCAATTTCTCACGAAAAACTTGTTACTTCACGGAACCAAGCAGATATGCCTATTTCCCAGCTTGTTTTGAACAAACAAACGTATAAACATTCCTGATTTATTTAAATTTTTTTTCTGTTGCACTCGCCGACCAATGCTTATCAAAAATCATGAATTTTGCCATTTTTTGGACTCTAAATGCCCAATTTCTCACGAAAAACTTGTTACTTCACGGAACCAAGCAGATATGCCTATTTCCCAGCTTGTTAAGAACAAACAAACGTATAAACATTCCTGATTCATTTAAATTTTTTTTCTGTTGCACTCGCCGACCAATGCTTATCAAAAAACATGAATTTTGCCATTTTTTGGACTCTAAATGCTAAATTTCTCACGAAATACTTGTTACTTCACGGAACCAAGCAGATATGCCTATTTCCCAGCTTGTTTTGAACAAACAAACGTATAAACATTCCTGATTTATTTAAATTTTTTTTCTGTTGCACTCGCCGACCAATGCTTATCAAAAATCATGAATTTTGCCATTTTTTGGACTCTAAATGCCCAATTTCTCACGAAATACTTGTTACTTCACGGAACCAAGCAGATATGCCTATTTCCCAGATTGTTTCGAACAAACAAACGTATAAACATTCCTGATTCATTTAAGTTTTTTTTCTGTTGCACTCGCTGACCAATGCTCATCAAAAATCATGAATTTTGCCATTTTTTGGACTCTAAATGCCCAATTTCTCACGAAATACTTGTTACTTCACGGAACCAAACAGATACGCTTTTTTCCCAGCTTGTTTTGAACAAACAAACGTATAAACATTCCTGATTTATTTAAATTTTTTTTCTGTTGCACTCGCCGACCAATGCTTATCAAAAATCATGAATTTTGCCATTTTTTGGACTCTAAATGCCCAAATTCTCACGAAATACTTGTTACTTCACGGAACCAAGCAGATATGCCTATTTCCCAGCTTGTTTTGAACAAACAAACGTATAAACATCAATGATTCATTTTAATTTTTTTTCTGTTGCACTCGCCGACCAATGCTTATCAAATATTGTGAATTTTGCCATTTTTTGGACTCTAAATACCCAATTTCTCACGAAATACTTGTTACTTCACGGAACCAAACAGATACGCTTTTTTCCCAGCTTGTTTTGAACAAACAAACGTATAAACATTCCTGATTCATTTTAATTTTTTTTCTGTTGCACTCGCCGACCAATGCTTATCAAAAATCATGAATTTTGCCATTTTTCGGACTCTAAATGCCCAATTTCTCACGAAAAACTTGTTACTTCACGGAAACAAGCAGATATGCCTATTTCCCAGCTTGTTTAGAACAAACAAACGTATAAACATTCCTGATTCATTTAAATTTTTTTTCTGTTGCACTCGCCGACCAATGCTTATCAAAAAACATGAATTTTGCCATTTTTTGGACTCTAAATGCTAAATTTCTCACGAAATACTTGTTACTTCACGGAACCAAGCAGATATGCCTATTTCCCAGCTTGTTTTGAACAAACAAACGTATAAACATTCCTGATTTATTTAAATTTTTTTTTCTGTTGCACTCGCCGACCAATGCTTATCAAAAATCATGAATTTTGCCATTTTTTGGACTCTAAATGCCCAATTTCTCACGAAATACTTGTTACTTCACGGAACCAAGCAGATATGCCTATTTCCCAGCTTGTTTTGAACAAACAAACGTATAAACATTCCTGATTTATTTAAATTTTTTTTCTGTTGCACTCGCCGACCAATGCTTATCAAAAATCATGAATTTTGCCATTTTTTGGACTCTAAATGCCCAATTTCTCACGAAATACTTGTTACTTCACGGAACCAAGCAGATATGCCTATTTCCCAGATTGTTTCGAACAAACAAACGTATAAACATTCCTGATTCATTTAAGTTTTTTTTCTGTTGCACTCGCTGACCAATGCTCATCAAAAATCATGAATTTTGCCATTTTTTGGACTCTAAATGCCCAATTTCTCACGAAATACTTGTTACTTCACGGAACCAAACAGATACGCTTTTTTCCCAGCTTGTTTTGAACAAACAAACGTATAAACATTCCTGATTTATTTAAATTTTTTTTCTGTTGCACTCGCCGACCAATGCTTATCAAAAATCATGAATTTTGCCATTTTTTGGACTCTAAATGCCCAAATTCTCACGAAATACTTGTTACTTCACGGAACCAAGCAGATATGCCTATTTCCCAGCTTGTTTTGAACAAACAAACGTATAAACATCAATGATTCATTTTAATTTTTTTTCTGTTGCACTCGCCGACCAATGCTTATCAAAAATTGTGAATTTTGCCATTTTTTGGACTCTAAATACCCAATTTCTCACGAAATACTTGTTACTTCACGGAACCAAACAGATACGCTTTTTTCCCAGCTTGTTTTGAACAAACAAACGTATAAACATTCCTGATTCATTTTAATTTTTTTTCTGTTGCACTCGCCGACCAATGCTTATCAAAAATCATGAATTTTGCCATTTTTCGGACTCTAAATGCCCAATTTCTCACGAAAAACTTGTTACTTCACGGAAACAAGCAGATATGCCTATTTCCCAGCTTGTTTAGAACAAACAAACGTATAAACATTCCTGATTCATTTAAATTTTTTTTCTGTTGCACTCGCCGACCAATGCTTATCAAAAAACATGAATTTTGCCATTTTTTGGACTCTAAATGCTAAATTTCTCACGAAATACTTGTTACTTCACGGAACCAAGCAGATATGCCTATTTCCCAGCTTGTTTTGAACAAACAAACGTATAAACATTCCTGATTTATTTAAATTTTTTTTCTGTTGCACTCGCCGACCAATGCTTATCAAAAATCGTGAATTTTGCCATTTTTTGGACTCTAAATGCCCAATTTCTCACGAAATACTTGTTACTTCACGGAACCAAGCAGATATGCCTATTTCCCAGCTTGTTTTGAACAAACAAACGTATAAACATTCCTGATTTATTTAAATTTTTTTTTCTGTTGCACTCGCCGACCAATGCTTATCAAAAATCATGAATTTTGCCATTTTTTGGACTCTAAATGCCCAATTTCTCACGAAATACTTGTTACTTCACGGCACCAAGCAGATATGCCTATTTCCCAGCTTGTTTTGAACAAACAAACGTATAAACATTCCTGATTTATTTAAATTTTTTTTCTGTTGCACTCGCCGACCAATGCTTATCAAAAATCATGAATTTTGCCATTTTTTGGACTCTAAATGCCCAATTTCTCACGAAAAACTTGTTACTTCACGGAACCAAGCAGATATGCCTATTTCCCAGCTTGTTTAGAACAAACAAACGTATAAACATTCCTGATTCATTTAAATTTTTTTTCTGTTGCACTCGCCGACCAATGCTTATCAAAAAACATGAATTTTGCCATTTTTTGGACTCTAAATGCTAAATTTCTCACGAAATACTTGTTACTTCACGGAACCAAGCAGATATGCCTATTTCCCAGCTTGTTTTGAACAAACAAACGTATAAACATTCCTGATTTATTTAAATTTTTTTTCTGTTGCACTCGCCGACCAATGCTTATCAAAAATCATGAATTTTGCCATTTTTTGGACTCTAAATGCCCAATTTCTCACGAAATACTTGTTACTTCACGGAACTAAGCAGATATGCCTATTTCCCAGCTTGTTTTGAACAAACAAACGTATAAACATTCCTGATTCATTTAAGTTTTTTTTCTGTTGCACTCGCTGACCAATGCTCATCAAAAATCATGAATTTTGCCATTTTTTTGGACTCTAAATGCCCAATTTCTCACGAAATACTTGTTACTTCACGGAACCAAACAGATACGCTTTTTTCCCAGCTTGTTTTGAACAAACAAACGTATAAACATTCCTGATTTATTTAAATTTTTTTTCTGTTGCACTCGCCGACCAATGCTTATCAAAAATCATGAATTTTGCCATTTTTTGGACTCTAAATGCCCAAATTCTCACGAAATACTTGTTACTTCACGGAACCAAGCAGATATGCCTATTTCCCAGCTTGTTTTGAACAAACAAACGTATAAACATTCCTGATTTATTTAAATTTTTTTTTCTGTTGCACTCGCCGACCAATGCTTATCAAAAATCATGAATTTTGCCATTTTTTGGACTCTAAATACCCAATTTCTCACGAAATACTTGTTACTTCACGGAACCAAACAGATACGCATATTTCCCAGATTGTTTTGAACAAACAAACGTATAAACATTCCTGATTTATTCCAATTTTTTTTCTGTTGCACTCGCCGACCAATGCTTATCAAAAATCATGAATTTTGCCATTTTTTGGACTCTAAATGCCCAATTTCTCACGAAATACTTGTTACTTCACGGAACCAAGCAGATATGCCTATTTCCCAGCTTGTTTTGAACAAACAAACGTATAAACATTCCTGATTTATTTAAATTTTTTTTCTGTTGCACTCGCCGACCAATGCTTATCAAAAATCATGAATTTTGCCATTTTTTGGACTCTAAATGCCCAATTTCTCACGAAATACTTGTTACTTCACGGAACCAAGCAGATATGCTATTTCCCAGCTTGTTTTGAACAAACAAACGTATAAACATTCCTGATTTATTTAAATTTTTTTTCTGTTGCACTCGCCGACCAATGCTTATCAAAAATCATGAATTTTGCCATTTTTTGGACTCTAAATGCCCAATTTCTCACGAAATACTTGTTACTTCACGGAACCAAGCAGATATGCCTATTTCCCAGCTTGTTTTGAACAAACAAACGTATAAACATTCCTGATTTATTTAAATTTTTTTTCTGTTGCACTCGCCGACCAATGCTTATCAAAAATCATGAATTTTGCCATTTTTTGGACTCTAAATGCCCAATTTCTCACGAAATACTTGTTACTTCACGGAACTAAGCAGATATGCCTATTTCCCAGCTTGTTTTGAACGAACAAACGTATAAACATTCCTGATTCATTTAGGTTTTTTTCTGTTGCACTCGCTGACCAATGCTCATCAAAAATCATGAATTTTGCCATTTTTTGGACTCTAAATGCCCAATTTCTCACGAAATACTTGTTACTTCACGGAACCAAACAGATACGCTTTTTTCCCAGCTTGTTTTGAACAAACAAACGTATAAACATTCCTGATTTATTTAAATTTTTTTTCTGTTGCACTCGCCGACCAATGCTTATCAAAAATCATGAATTTTGCCATTTTTTGGACTCTAAATACCCAATTTCTCACGAAATACTTGTTACTTCACGGAACCAAACAGATACGCATATTTCCCAGATTGTTTTGAACAAACAAACGTATAAACATTCCTGATTTATTCCAATTTTTTTTCTGTTGCACTCGCCGACCAATGCTTATCAAAAATCATGAATTTTGCCATTTTTTGGACTCTAAATACCCAATTTCTCACGAAATACTTGTTACTTCACGGAACCAAACAGATACGCCTATTTCCCAGATTGTTTTGAACAAAAAAACGTATAAACATTCCTGATTCATTCCAATTTTTTTTCTGTTGCACTCGCCGACCAATGCTTATCAAAAATCATGAATTTCGCCATTTTTTGGACTCTAAATACCCAATTTCTCACGAAATACTTGTTACTTCACGGAACCAAACAGATACGCTTTTTTCCCAGCTTGTTTTGAACAAACAAACGTATAAACATTCCTGATTTATTCCAATTTTTTTCTGTTGCGCTCGCCGACCAATGCTTATTAAAAATCTTGAATTTTGCCATTTTTTGGACTCTAAATACCCAATTTCTCACGAAATACTTGTTACTTCACGGAACCAAACAGATACGCTTTTTTCCCAGCTTGTTTTGAACAAACAAACGTATAAACATTCCTGATTTATTTACGTTTTTTTTTCTGTTGCACTCGCTGACCAATGCTTATCAAAAATCATGAATTTTGCCATTTTTTGGACTCTAAATGCCCAATTTCTCACGAAATACTTGTTACTTCACGGAACCAAAGAGATACGCCTATTTCCCAGATTGTTTTGAACAAACAAACGTATAAACATTCCTGATTTATTTAAATTTTTTTTCTGTTGCACTCGCCGACCAATGCTTATCAAAAATTGTGAATTTTGCCATTTTTTGGACTCTAAATACCCAATTTCTCACGAAATACTTGTTACTTCACGGAACCAAACAGATACGCTTTTTTCCCAGCTTGTTTTGAACAAACAAACGTATAAACATCAATGATTCATTTTAATTTTTTTTTCTGTTGCACTCGCCGACCAATGCTTATCAAAAATCATGAATTTTGCCATTTTTCGGACTCTAAATGCCCAATTTCTCACGAAAAACTTGTTACTTCACGGAACCAAGCAGATATGCCTATTTCCCAGCTTGTTTTGAACAAACAAACGTATAAACATTCCTGATTTATTCAAATTTTTTTTTCTGTTGCACTCGCCGACCAATGCTTATCAGAAATCATGAATTTTGCCATTTTTCGGACTCTAAATGCCCAATTTCTCACGAAATACTTGTTACTTCACGGAACCAAGCAGATATGCCTATTTCCCAGCTTGTTTTGAACAAACAAACGTATAAACATTCCTGATTTATTTAAATTTTTTTTCTGTTGCACTCGCCGACCAATGCTTATCAAAAATCATGAATTTCGCCATTTTTTGGACTCTAAATGCCCAATTTCTTACGAAATACTTGTTACTTCACGGAACCAAACAGATACGCTTTTTTCCCAGCTTGTTTTTAACAAACAAACGTATAAACATTCCTGATTTATTTAAGTTTTTTTTCTGTTGCACTCGCCGACCAATACTTATCAAAAATCATGAGTTTTGCCATTTTTTGGACTCTAAATGCCCAATTTCTCACGAAATACTTGTTACTTCACGGAACCAAGCAGATATGCCTATTTCCCAGCTTGTTTTGAGCAAACAAACGTATAAACATCCCTGATTTATTAAAATTTTTTTTCTGTTGCACTCGCCGACCAATGCTTATCAAAAATCATGAATTTTGCCATTTTTTGGACTCTGAATGCCCAATTTCTCACGAAATACTTGTAACTTCACGGAACCAAAGAGATACGCCTATTTCCCAGCTTGTTTTCAACAAACAAACGTATAAACATTCCTGATTTATTTAAATTTATTTTCTGTTGCACTCGCCGACCAATGCTTATCAAAAATTATGAATTTTGCCATTTTTTGGACTCTAAATGCCCAATTTCTAACGAATACTTGTTACTTCACGGAACCAAGCAGATATGCCTATTTCCCAGCTTGTTTTGAACAAACAAACGTATAAACATCCCTGATTCATTTAAATTTGTTTTCTGTTGCACTCGCCGACCAATGCTTATCAAAAATCATGAATTTTGCCATTTTTTGTACTCTAAATGCCCAATTGCTCACGAAATACTTGTTACTTCACGGAACCAAGCAGATATGCCTATTTCCCAGCTTGTTTTGAACAAACAAACGTAGAAACATTCCTGATTTATTTAAATTTTTTTTCTGTTGCACTCGCCGACCAATGCTTATCAAAAATCATCAATTTTGCCATTTTGTGGATTTCAAATGCCCAATTTCTCACGAAGTACTTGTTACTTCACGGAACCAAGCAGATATGCCTATTTCCCAGCTTGTTTTGAACAAACAAACGTATAAACATTCCTGATTTATTTAAACTTTTTTTCTGTTGCACTCGCCGACCAATGCTTATCAAAAATCATGAATTTTGCCATTTTGTGGATTCCAAATGCCCAATTTCTCACGAAGTACTTGTTACTTCACGGAACCAAGCAGATATGCCTATTTCTCAGCTTGTTTTGAACAAACAAACGTATAAACATTCCTGATTTATTTAAACTTTTTTTCTGTTGCACTCGCCGACCAATGCTTATCAAAAAACATGAATTTTGCCATTTTTTGGACTCTAAATGCCCAATTTTTCACGAAATACTTGTTACTTCACGGAACCAAGCAGATATGCCTATTTCCCAGCTTGTTTTGAACAAACAAACGTATAAACATTCCTGATTTATTTAAACTTTTTTTCTGTTGCACTCGCCGACCAATGCTTATCCAAAATCATGAATTTTGCCATTTTTTGGACTCTAAATGCCCAATTTCTAACGAAATACTTGTTACTTCACGGAACCAAGCAGATATGCCTATTTCCCAGCTTGTTTTGAACAAACAAACGTATAAACATTCCTGATTCATTTAAATTTTTTTTCTGTTGCACTCGCCGACCAATGCTTATCAAAAAACATGAATTTTGCCATTTTTGGGGCTCTAAACGTCCAATTTCTCACGAAATACTTGTTACTTCACGGAACCAAGCAGATATGCTTATTTCCCAGCTTGTTTTAAACAAACAAACGTATAAACATTCCTGATTCATTAAAATTTTTTTCTGTTGCACTCGCCGACCAATGCTTATCAAAAAACATGAATTTTGCCATTTTTTGTACTCTAAATGCCCAATTTCTCACGAAATACTTGTTACTTCACGGAACCAAGCAGATATGCCTATTTCTCAGCTTGTTTCGAACAAACAAACGTATAAACATTCCTGATTTATTTAAGTTTTTTCTCTGTTGCACTCGCCGACCAATGCTCATCAAAAATCATGAATTTTGCCATTTTTTGTACTCTAAATGCCCAATTTCTCACGAAATACTTGTTACTTCACGGAACCAAGCAGATATGCCTATTTCCCAGCTTGTTTTGAACAAACAAACGTATAAACATTCCTGATTCATTGAAATTTTTTTCTGTTGCACTCGCCGACCAACGCTTATCACAAAACATGAATTTTGCCATTTTTTGGACTCTAAATGCCTAATTTCTCACGAAATACTTGTTACTTCACGGAACCAAGCAGATATGCCTATTTCTTAGCTTGTTTTAAACAAACAAACGTATAAACATTCCTGATTCATTAAAATTATTTTCTGTTGCACTCGCCGACCAACGCTTATCACAAAACATGAATTTTGCCATTTTTTGGACTCTAAATGCCTAATTTCTCACGAAATACTTGTTACTTCACGGAACCAAGCAGATATGCCTATTTCTCAGCTTGTTTTGAACAAACAAACGTATAAACATTCCTGATTTATTTAAACTTTTTTTCTGTTGCACTCGCCGACCAATGCTTATCAAAAAACATGAATTTTGCCATTTTTTGGACTCTAAATGCCCAATTTTTCACGAAATACTTGTTACTTCACGGAACCAAGCAGATATGCCTATTTCCCAGCTTGTTTTGAACAAACAAACGTATAAACATTCCTGATTTATTTAAACTTTTTTTCTGTTGCACTCGCCGACCAATGCTTATCCAAAATCATGAATTTTGCCATTTTTTGGACTCTAAATGCCCAATTTCTAACGAAATACTTGTTACTTCACGGAACCAAGCAGATATGCCTATTTCCCAGCTTGTTTTGAACAAACAAACGTATAAACATTCCTGATTCATTTAAATTTTTTTTCTGTTGCACTCGCCGACCAATGCTTATCAAAAAACATGAATTTTGCCATTTTTTGGACTCTAAATGCCCAATTTCTAACGAAATACTTGTTACTTCACGGAACCAAGCAGATATGCCTATTTCCCAGCTTGTTTTGAACAAACAAACGTATAAACATTCCTGATTTATTTAAACTTTTTTTCTGTTGCACTCGCCGACCAATGCTTATCCAAAATCATGAATTTTGCCATTTTTTGGACTCTAAATGCCCAATTTCTAACGAAATACTTGTTACTTCACGGAACCAAGCAGATATGCCTATTTCCCAGCTTGTTTTGAACAAACAAACGTATAAACATTCCTGATTCATTTAAATTTTTTTTCTGTTGCACTCGCCGACCAATGCTTATCAAAAAACATGAATTTTGCCATTTTTTGGACTCTAAATGCCCAATTTCTAACGAAATACTTGTTACTTCACGGAACCAAGCAGATATGCCTATTTCCCAGCTTGTTTTGAACAAACAAACGTATAAACATTCCTGATTTATTTAAACTTTTTTTCTGTTGCACTCGCCGACCAATGCTTATCCAAAATCATGAATTTTGCCATTTTTTGGACTCTAAATGCCCAATTTCTAACGAAATACTTGTTACTTCACGGAACCAAGCAGATATGCCTATTTCCCAGCTTGTTTTGAACAAACAAACGTATAAACATTCCTGATTCATTTAAATTTTTTTTCTGTTGCACTCGCCGACCAATGCTTATCAAAAAACATGAATTTTGCCATTTTTTGGACTCTAAATGCCCAATTTCTAACGAAATACTTGTTACTTCACGGAACCAAGCAGATATGCCTATTTCCCAGCTTGTTTTGAACAAACAAACGTATAAACATTCCTGATTTATTTAAACTTTTTTTCTGTTGCACTCGCCGACCAATGCTTATCCAAAATCATGAATTTTGCCATTTTTTGGACTCTAAATGCCCAATTTCTAACGAAATACTTGTTACTTCACGGAACCAAGCAGATATGCTTATTTCCCAGCTTGTTTTAAACAAACAAACGTATAAACATTCCTGATTCATTAAAATTTTTTTCTGTTGCACTCGCCGACCAATGCTTATCAAAAAACATGAATTTTGCCATTTTTTGTACTCTAAATGCCCAATTTCTCACGAAATACTTGTTACTTCACGGAACCAAGCAGATATGCCTATTTCTTAGCTTGTTTCGAACAAACAAACGTATAAACATTCCTGATTTATTTAAGTTTTTTCTCTGTTGCACTCGCCGACCAATGCTCATCAAAAATCATGAATTTTGCCATTTTTTGTACTCTAAATGCCCAATTTCTCACGAAATACTTGTTACTTCACGGACCCAAGCAGATATGCCTATTTCCCAGCTTGTTTTGAACAAACAAACGTATAAACATTCCTGATTCATTGAAATTTTTTTCTGTTGCACTCGCCGACCAACGCTTATCACAAAACATGAATTTTGCCATTTTTTGGACTCTAAATGCCTAATTTCTCACGAAATACTTGTTACTTCACGGAACCAAGCAGATATGCCTATTTCTTAGCTTGTTTTAAACAAACAAACGTATAAACATTCCTGATTCATTAAAATTATTTTCTGTTGCACTCGCCGACCAACGCTTATCACAAAACATGAATTTTGCCATTTTTTGGACTCTAAATGCCTAATTTCTCACGAAATACTTGTTACTTCACGGAACCAAGCAGATATGCCTATTTCTTAGCTTGTTTTGAACAAACAAACGTATAAACATTCCTGATTTATTTAAGTTTTTTCTCTGTTGCACTCGCCGACCAATGCTTATCAAAAATCATGAATTTTGCCATTTTTTGGACTCTAAATGCCCAATTTCTCACAAAATACTTGTTACTTCACGGAACCAAACAGATACGCTTATTTCCCAGCTTGTTTTGAACAAACAAACGTATAAACATTTCTGATTTATTTAAGTTTTTTCTCTGTTGCACTCGCCGACCAATTCTTATCAAAAATCATGAATTTTGCCATTTTTTGTACTCTAAATGCCCAATTTCTCACGAAATACTTGTTACTTCACGGAACCAAGCAGATATGCTTATTTCCCAGCTTGTTTTGATCAAACAAACGTATAAACATTTCTGATTTATTTAAGTTTTTTTTCTGTTGCACTCGCCGACCAATGCTTATCAAAAATCATGAATTTTGCCATTTTTTGGACTCTAAATGCCCAATTTCTCACGAAATACTTGTTACTTCACGGAACCAAGCAGATATGCCTATTTCCCAGCTTGTTTTGAACAAATAAACGTATAAACATTCCTGATTCATTAAAATTTTTTTCTGTTGCACTCGCCGACCAATGCTTATCAAAAATCATGAATTTTGCCATTTTTTAAAATCTAAATGCCCAATTTCTCACGAAATACTTGTTACTTCACGGAACCAAGCAGATATGCCTATTTCTTAGCTTGTTTTGAACAAACAAACGTATAAACATTCCTGATTCATTAAAATTTTTTTCTGTTGCACTCGCCGACCAATGCTTATCACAAAACATGAATTTTGCCATTTTTTGGACTCTAAATGCCTAATTTCTCACGAAATACTTGTTACTTCACGGAACCAAGCAGATCTGCCTATTTCTTAGCTTGTTTTGAACAAACAAACGTAAACACATTCCTGATTTATTTAAGTTTTTTCTCTGTTGCACTCGCCGACCAATGCTTATCAAAAATCATGAATTTTGCCATTTTTTGGACTCTAAATGCCTAATTTCTCACGAAATACTTGTTACTTCACGGAACCAAGCAGATATGCCTATTTCTTAGCTTGTTTTAAACAAACAAACGTATAAACATTCCTGATTCATTAAAATTATTTTCTGTTGCACTCGCCGACCAACGCTTATCACAAAACATGAATTTTGCCATTTTTTGGACTCTAAATGCCTAATTTCTCACGAAATACTTGTTACTTCACGGAACCAAGCAGATATGCCTATTTCTTAGCTTGTTTTGAACAAACAAACGTATAAACATTCCTGATTTATTTAAGTTTTTTCTCTGTTGCACTCGCCGACCAATGCTTATCAAAAATCATGAATTTTGCCATTTTTTGGACTCTAAATGCCCAATTTCTCACAAAATACTTGTTACTTCACGGAACCAAACAGATACGCTTATTTCCCAGCTTGTTTTGAACAAACAAACGTATAAACATTTCTGATTTATTTAAGTTTTTTCTCTGTTGCACTCGCCGACCAATTCTTATCAAAAATCATGAATTTTGCCATTTTTTGTACTCTAAATGCCCAATTTCTCACGAAATACTTGTTACTTCACGGAACCAAGCAGATATGCTTATTTCCCAGCTTGTTTTGATCAAACAAACGTATAAACATTTCTGATTTATTTAAGTTTTTTTTCTGTTGCACTCGCCGACCAATGCTTATCAAAAATCATGAATTTTGCCATTTTTTGGACTCTAAATGCCCAATTTCTCACGAAATACTTGTTACTTCACGGAACCAAGCAGATATGCCTATTTCCCAGCTTGTTTTGAACAAATAAACGTATAAACATTCCTGATTCATTAAAATTTTTTTCTGTTGCACTCGCCGACCAATGCTTATCAAAAATCATGAATTTTGCCATTTTTTAAAATCTAAATGCCCAATTTCTCACGAAATACTTGTTACTTCACGGAACCAAGCAGATATGCCTATTTCTTAGCTTGTTTTGAACAAACAAACGTATAAACATTCCTGATTCATTAAAATTTTTTTCTGTTGCACTCGCCGACCAATGCTTATCACAAAACATGAATTTTGCCATTTTTTGGACTCTAAATGCCTAATTTCTCACGAAATACTTGTTACTTCACGGAACCAAGCAGATCTGCCTATTTCTTAGCTTGTTTTGAACAAACAAACGTAAACACATTCCTGATTTATTTAAGTTTTTTCTCTGTTGCACTCGCCGACCAATGCTTATCAAAAATCATGAATTTTGCCATTTTGTGGATTCCAAATGCCCAATTTCTCACGAAGTACTTGTTACTTCACGGAACCAAGCAGATATGCTTATTTCCCAGCTTGTTTTGAACAAACAAACGTATAAACATTTCTGATTTATTCAAGTTTTTTTTCTGTTGCACTCGCCGACCAATGCTTATCAAAAATCATGAATTTTGCCATTTTTTGGACTCTAAATGCCCAATTTCTCACGAAATACTTGTTACTTCACGGAACCAAGCAGATATGCCTATTTCCCAGCTTGTTTTGAACAAACAAACGTATAAACATTCCTGATTTATCAAAATTTTTTTTCTGTTGCACTCGCCGACCAATGCTTATCAAAAATCATGAATTTTGCCATTTTTTGGACTCTAAATGCCCAATTTCTCACGAAATACTTGTTACTTCACGGAACCAATCAGATATGCTTATTTCCCAGCTTGTTTTGAACAAACAAACGTATAAACATTCCTGATTCATTTAAATTTTTTTTCTGTTGCACTCGCCGACCAATGCTTATCAAAAATCATGAATTTTGCCATTTTGTGGATTCCAAATGCCCAATTTCTCACGAAGTACTTGTAGCTTCACGGAACCAAGCAGATATGCCTATTTCCCAGCTTGTTTTGAACAAACAAACGTATAAACATTCCTGATTTATTTAAACTTTTTTTCTGTTGCACTCGCCGACCAATGCTTATCAAAAATCATGAATTTTGCCATTTTTTGGACTCTAAATGCCCAATTTCTCACGAAATACTTGTTACTTCACGGAACCAAAGAGATACGCCTATTTCCCAGCTTGTTTTGAACAAACAAACGTATAAACATTCCTGATTCATTAAAATTTTTTTCTGTTGCACTCGCCGACCAACGCTTATCACAAAACATGAATTTTGCCATTTTTTGGACTCTAAATGCCTAATTTCTCACGAAATACTTGTTACTTCACGGAACCAAGCAGATATGCCTATTTCCCAGCTTGTTTTGAACAAACAAACGTATAAACATTCCTGATTTATTTAAACTTTTTTTCTGTTGCACTCGCCGACCAATGCTTATCAAAAATCATGAATTTTGCCATTTTTTAAAATCTAAATGCCCAATTTCTCACGAAATACTTGTTACTTCACGGAACCAAGCAGATATGCCTATTTCTTAGCTTGTTTTGAACAAACAAACGTATAAACATTCCTGATTTATTTAAGTTTTTTCTCTGTTGCACTCGCCGACCAATGCTTATCAAAAATCATGAATTTTGCCATTTTTTGTACTCTAAATGCCCAATTTCTCACGAAATACTTGTTACTTCACGGAACTAAGCAGATATGCCTATTTCCCAGCTTGTTTTGAACAAACAAACGTATAAACATTCCTGATTCATTAAAATTTTTTTCTGTTGCACTCGCCGACCAATGCTTATCACAAAACATGAATTTTGCCATTTTTTGGACTCTAAATGCCTAATTTCTCACGAAATACTTGTTACTTCACGGAACCAAGCAGATCTGCCTATTTCTTAGCTTGTTTTGAACAAACAAACGTATAAACATTCCTGATTTATTTAAGTTTTTTCTCTGTTGCACTCGCCGACCAATGCTTATCAAAAATCATGAATTTTGCCATTTTGTGGATTCCAAATGCCCAATTTCTCACGAAGTACTTGTTACTTCACGGAACCAAGCAGATATGCTTATTTCCCAGCTTGTTTTGAACAAACAAACGTATAAACATTTCTGATTTATTTAAGTTTTTTTTCTGTTGCACTCGCCGACCAATGCTTATCAAAAATCATGAATTTCGCCATTTTTTGGACTCTAAATGCCTAATTTCTCACGAAATACTTGTTACTTCACGGAACCAAGCAGATATGCCTATTTCTTAGCTTGTTTTGAACAAACAAACGTATAAACATTCCTGATTTATTTAAGTTTTTTCTCTGTTGCACTCGCCGACCAATGCTTATCAAAAATCATGAATTTTGCCATTTTTTGTACTCTAAATGCCCAATTTCTCACGAAATACTTGTTACTTCACGGAACCAAGCAGATATGCCTATTTCCCAGCTTGTTTTGAACAAACAAACGTATAAACATTCCTGATTCATTAAAATTTTTTTCTGTTGCACTCGCCGACCAACGCTTATCACAAAACATGAATTTTGCCATTTTTTGGACTCTAAATGCCTAATTTCTCACGAAATACTTGTTACTTCACGGAACCAAGCAGATATGCCTATTTCTTAGCTTGTTTTGAACAAACAAACGTATAAACATTCCTGATTTATTTAAGTTTTTTCTCTGTTGCACTCGCCGACCAATGCTTATCAAAAATCATGAATTTAGCCATTTTGTGGATTCCAAATGCCCAATTTCTCACGAAGTACTTGTTACTTCACGGAACCAAGCAGATATGCCTATTTCCCAGCTTGTTTTGAACAAACAAACGTATAAACATTCCTGATTCATTAAAATTTTTTTCTGTTGCACTCGCCGACCAACGCTTATCACAAAACATGAATTTTGCCATTTTTTGGACTCTAAATGCCTAATTTCTCACGAAATACTTGTTACTTCACGGAACCAAGCAGATATGCCTATTTCCCAGCTTGTTTTGAACAAAAAAACGTATAAACATTCCTGATTTATTTAAACTTTTTTTCTGTTGCACTCGCCGACCAATGCTTATCAAAAATCATGAACTTTGCCATTTTTGGACTCTAAATGCCCAATTTCTCACGAAATACTTGTTACTTCACGGAACCAAGCAGATATGCTTATTTCCCAGCTTGTTTTGAACAAACAAACGTATAAACATTCCTGATTCATTTAAATTTTTTTTCTGTTGCACTCGCCGACCAATGCTTATCAAAAATCATGAATTTTGCCATTTTGTGGATTCCAAATGCCCAATTTCTCACGAAGTACTTGTTACTTCACGGAACCAAGCAGATATGCCTATTTCCCAGCTTGTTTTGTACAAACAAACGTATAAACATTTCTGATTTATTTAAGTTTTTTTTCTGTTGCACTCGCCGACCAATGCTTATCAAAAATCATGAATTTTGCCATTTTTTGGACTCTAAATGCCTAATTTCTCACGAAATACTTGTTACTTCACGGAACCAAGCAGATATGCTTATTTCCCAGCTTGTTTTGAACAAACAAACGTATAAGTATTCCTGATTCATTTAAATTTTTTTTCTGTTGCACTCGCCGACCAATGCTTATCAAAAATCATAAATTTTGCCATTTTTTGTACTCTAAATGCCCAATTTCTCACGAAATACTTGTTACTTCACGGGACCAAGCAGATATGCCTATTTCTTAGCTTGTTTTGAACAAACAAACGTATAAACATTCCTGATTTATTTAAACTTTTTTTCTGTTGCACTCGCCGACCAATGCTTATCACAAAACATGAATTTTGCCATTTTTTGTACTCTAAATGCCCAATTTTTCACGAAATACTTGTTACTTCACGGAACCAAGCAGATATGCCTATTTCTTAGCTTGTTTTGAACAAACAAACGTATAAACATTCCTGATTTATTTAAACTTTTTTTCTGTTGCACTCGCCGACCAATGCTTATCAAAAATCATGAATTTTGCCATTTTTTGTACTCTAAATGCCCAATTTCTCACGAAATACTTGTTACTTCACGGAACCAAGCAGATATGCCTATTTCCCAGCTTGTTTTGAACAAACAAACGTATAAACATTTCTGATTTATTTAAACTTTTTTTCTGTTGCACTCGCCGACCAATGCTTATCAAAAATCATGAATTTTGCCATTTTTTGTACTCTAAATGCCCAATTTCTCACGAAATACTTGTTACTTCACGGAACCAAGCAGATATGCTTATTTCCCAGCTTGTTTTGAACAAACAAACGTATAAACATTCCTGATTCATTAAAATTTTTTTCTGTTGCACTCGCCGACCAACGCTTATCACAAAACATGAATTTTGCCATTTTTTGGACTCTAAATGCCTAATTTCTCACGAAATACTTGTTACTTCACGGAACCAAGCAGATATGCCTATTTCCCAGCTTGTTTTGAACAAAAAAACGTATAAACATTCCTGAATTATTTAAACTTTTTTTCTGTTGCACTCGCCGACCAATGCTTATCAAAAATCATGAATTTTGCCATTTTTTAAACTCTAAATGCCCAATTTCTCACGAAATACTTGTTACTTCACGGAACCAATCAGATACGCTTTTTTCCCAGCTTGTTTTGAACAAACAAACGTATAAACATTCCTGATTCATTTAAGTTTTTTTTCTGTTGCACTCGCCGACCAATGCTTATCAAAAATCATGAACTTTGCCATTTTTGGACTCTAAATGCCCAATTTCTCACGAAATACTTGTTACTTCACGGAACCAAGCAGATATGCTTATTTCCCAGCTTGTTTTGAACAAACAAACGTATAAACATTCCTGATTCATTTAAATTTTTTTTCTGTTGCACTCGCCGACCAATGCTTATCAAAAATCATGAATTTTGCCATTTTGTGGATTCCAAATGCCCAATTTCTCACGAAGTACTTGTTACTTCACGGAACCAAGCAGATATGCCTATTTCCCACCTTGTTTTGTACAAACAAACGTATAAACATTTCTGATTTATTTAAGTTTTTTTTCTGTTGCACTCGCCGACTAATGCTTATCAAAAATCATGAATTTTGCCATTTTTTGGACTCTAAATGCCCAATTTCTCACGAAATACTTGTTACTTCACGGAACCAAGCAGATATGCTTATTTCCCAGCTTGTTTTGAACAAACAAACGTATAAACATTCCTGATTCATTTAAATTTTTTTTCTGTTGCACTCGCCGACCAATGCTTATCAAAAATCATAAATTTTGCCATTTTTTGTACTCTAAATGCCCAATTTCTCACGAAATACTTGTTACTTCACGGGACCAAGCAGATATGCCTATTTCTTAGCTTGTTTTGAACAAACAAACGTATAAACATTCCTGATTTATTTAAACTTTTTTTCTGTTGCACTCGCCGACCAATGCTTATCACAAAACATGAATTTTGCCATTTTTTGTACTCTAAATGCCCAATTTTTCACGAAATACTTGTTACTTCACGGAACCAAGCAGATATGCCTATTTCCCAGCTTGTTTTGAACAAACAAACGTATAAACATTCCTGATTTATTTAAACTTTTTTTCTGTTGCACTCGCCGACCAATGCTTATCAAAAATCATGAATTTTGCCATTTTTTGTACTCTAAATGCCCAATTTCTCACGAAATACTTGTTACTTCACGGAACCAAGCAGATATGCTTATTTCCCAGCTTGTTTTGAACAAACAAACGTATAAACATTCCTGATTCATTAAAATTTTTTTCTGTTGCACTCGCCGACCAATGCTTATCAAAAAACATGAATTTAGCCATTTTTTGTACTCTAAATGCCCAATTTCTCACGAAATACTTGTTACTTCACAGAACCAAGCAGATATGCCTATTTCTTAGCTTGTTTTGAACAAACAAACGTATAAACATTCCTGATTTATTTAAGTTTTTTCTCTGTTGCACTCGCCGACCAATGCTTATCAAAAAACATGAATTTTGCCATTTTTGGGGCTCTAAACGTCCAATTTCTCACGAAATACTTGTTACTTCACGGAACCAAGCAGATATGCCTATTTCCCAGCTTGTTTTGAACAAACAAACGTATAAACATTCCTGATTCATTTAAATTTTTTTTCTGTTGCACTCGCCGACCAATGCTTATCAAAAATCATGAATTTTGCCATTTTGTGGATTCCAAATGCCCAATTTCTCACGAAGTACTTGTTACTTCACGGAACCAAGCAGATATGCCTATTTCCCACCTTGTTTTGTACAAACAAACGTATAAACATTTCTGATTTATTTAAGTTTTTTTTCTGTTGCACTCGCCGACTAATGCTTATCAAAAATCATGAATTTTGCCATTTTTTGGACTCTAAATGCCCAATTTCTCACGAAATACTTGTTACTTCACGGAACCAAGCAGATATGCTTATTTCCCAGCTTGTTTTGAACAAACAAACGTATAAACATTCCTGATTCATTTAAATTTTTTTTCTGTTGCACTCGCCGACCAATGCTTATCAAAAATCATAAATTTTGCCATTTTTTGTACTCTAAATGCCCAATTTCTCACGAAATACTTGTTACTTCACGGGACCAAGCAGATATGCCTATTTCTTAGCTTGTTTTGAACAAACAAACGTATAAACATTCCTGATTTATTTAAACTTTTTTTCTGTTGCACTCGCCGACCAATGCTTATCACAAAACATGAATTTTGCCATTTTTTGTACTCTAAATGCCCAATTTTTCACGAAATACTTGTTACTTCACGGAACCAAGCAGATATGCCTATTTCCCAGCTTGTTTTGAACAAACAAACGTATAAACATTCCTGATTTATTTAAACTTTTTTTCTGTTGCACTCGCCGACCAATGCTTATCAAAAATCATGAATTTTGCCATTTTTTGTACTCTAAATGCCCAATTTCTCACGAAATACTTGTTACTTCACGGAACCAAGCAGATATGCTTATTTCCCAGCTTGTTTTGAACAAACAAACGTATAAACATTCCTGATTCATTAAAATTTTTTTCTGTTGCACTCGCCGACCAATGCTTATCAAAAAACATGAATTTAGCCATTTTTTGTACTCTAAATGCCCAATTTCTCACGAAATACTTGTTACTTCACAGAACCAAGCAGATATGCCTATTTCTTAGCTTGTTTTGAACAAACAAACGTATAAACATTCCTGATTTATTTAAGTTTTTTCTCTGTTGCACTCGCCGACCAATGCTTATCAAAAAACATGAATTTTGCCATTTTTGGGGCTCTAAACGTCCAATTTCTCACGAAATACTTGTTACTTCACGGAACCAAGCAGATATGCCTATTTCCCAGCTTGTTTTAAACAAACAAACGTATAAACATTCCTGATTCATTAAAATTTTTTTCTGTTGCACTCGCCGACCAATGCTTATCAAAAAACATGAATTTAGCCATTTTTTGTACTCTAAATGCCCAATTTCTCACGAAATACTTGTTACTTCACAGAACCAAGCAGATATGCCTATTTCTTAGCTTGTTTTGAACAAACAAACGTATAAACATTCCTGATTCATTTAAGTTTTTTCTCTGTTGCACTCGCCGACCAATGCTTGTCAAAAATCATGAATTTTGCCATTTTTTGTACTCTAAATGCCCAGTTTCTCACGAAATACTTGTTACTTCACGGAACCAAGCAGATATGCCTATTTCCCAGCTTGTTTTGAACAAACAAACGTATAAACATTCCTGATTTATTTAAGTTTTTTCTCTGTTGCACTCGCCAACCAATGCTTATCAAAAATCATGAATTTTGCCATTTTGTGGATTCCAAATGCCCAATTTCTCACGAAGTACTTGTTACTTAACGGAACCAAGCAGATATGCCTATTTCCCAGCTTGTTTTGAACAAACAAACGTATAAACATTCCTGATTTATTTAAACTTTTTTTCTGTTGCACTCGCCGACCAATGCTTATCAAAAAACATGAATTTTGCCATTTTGTGGATTCCAAATGCCCAATTTCTCACGAAATACTTGTTACTTCACGGAACCAAGCAGATATGCCTATTTCCCAGCTTGTTTTGAACAAACAAACGTATAAACATTCCTGATTTATTTAAACTTTTTCTCTGTTGCACTCGCCAACCAATGCTTATCAAAAATCATGAATTTTGCCATTTTGTGGATTCCAAATGCCCAATTTCTCACGAAATACTTGTTACTTCACAGAACCAAGCAGATATGCCTATTTCCCAGCTTGTTTTGAACAAACAAACGTATAAACATTCCTGATTTATTTAAACTTTTTTTCTGTTGCACTCGCCGACCAATGCTTATCAAAAAACATGAATTTTGCCATTTTTTGGACTCTAAATGCCCAATTTCTCACGAAATACTTGTTACTTCACGGAACCAAGCAGATATGCCTACAGGGTGGCTCATAAGTATGGAGACTTTTGTTTCTGGGTATATTTCGAAAAGTAGAGTAGCAATATAGAAACCAAGGTGATTTTTTGATTGCTACGATCCTAAGCAATAGTTAGGGAAAAAAATTTCAAAATCGGAAGTTTCCGAGGCGTTCCACGTCTTCTGACATGTAACTTTGAGACCCCCTTCTGCGGCGGAGGTTTCGATGGCTACTTCATGGTATAGCAGACGATGTATTTGACCAAATGACTTCAAAATTCAATCCGAGTAAGTTTGAACATCAGTTTCGATGTACTTAAAAGTAGAAGACCGTCGGATGAAAATGAAGCCCATAGTATGGTCCCAAACCTTGTTACCAAATAAGTGAAGTTTGAATTTTTCGGCAGTGTTTTCGAAACTGAGCTTATGAGGCGGTTTCATAACATTGTGAGTGGTCAAAAATGACCAACTGGGGTGTTTATCAGTCCACAAAAACGGGTATTCGGTTAGCTCTTCTAGTGACCTGATGCCGGCACTTTTCCTTATTGAGATTTCAGTGTTAAAAGACCTCCGCCGCAGTACCTGTGTTTTTGCGATTTTCTTTTGGGAGATAGCTCCCATAGCTTCGAGGTGAGATCATATTATGAGTCCTACTCTTATTAGCAGTTACTACACTGTTTGTACGTTAAAAATTTTCTGTTAGATCCCGTGTTTATGATCTGGCAGGTTGGCACAGAGCCAAAGTTCACCAGCACAAAAGTCTCCATACTTATGAGCCACCCTGTATTTCCCAGCTTGTTTTGAACAAACAAACGTATAAACATTCCTGATTTATTTAAACTTTTTTTCTGTTGCACTCGCCGACCAATGCTTATCCAAAATCATGAATTTTGCCATTTTTTGGACTCTAAATGCCCAATTTCTAACGAAATACTTGTTACTTCACGGAACCAAGCAGATATGCCTATTTCCCAGCTTGTTTTGAACAAACAAACGTATAAACATTCCTGATTCATTTAAATTTTTTTTCTGTTGCACTCGCCGACCAATGCTTATCAAAAATCATGAATTTTGCCATTTTGTGGATTCCAAATGCCCAATTTCTCACGAAGTACTTGTTACTTAACGGAACCAAGCAGATATGCCTATTTCCCAGCTTGTTTTGAACAAACAAACGTATAAACATTTCTGATTTATTTAAGTTTTTTTTCTGTTGCACTCGCCGACCAATGTTTATCAAAAATCATGAATTTTGCCATTTTTTGTACTCTAAATGCCCAATTTCTCACGAAATACTTGTTCCTTCACGGAACCAATCAGATACGCTTTTTTCCCAGCTTGTTTTGAACAAACAAACGTATAAACATTCCTGATTCATTTAAGTTTTTTTTCTGTTGCACTCGCCGACCAATGCTTATCAAAAATCATGAACTTTGCCATTTTTGGACTCTAAATGCCCAATTTCTCACGAAATACTTGTTACTTCACGGAACCAAGCAGATATGCTTATTTCCCAGCTTGTTTTGAACAAACAAACGTATAAACATTCCTGATTCATTTAAATTTTTTTTCTGTTGCACTCGCCGACCAATGCTTATCAAAAATCATGAATTTTGCCATTTTGTGGATTCCAAATGCCCAATTTCTCACGAAATACTTGTTACTTCACGGAACCAAGCAGATATGCCTATTTCTTAGCTTGTTTTGAACAAACAAACGTATAAACATTCCTGATTCATTTAAATTTTTTTTCTGTTGCACTCGCCGACCAATGCTTATCAAAAAACATGAATTTTGCCATTTTTGGGGCTCTAAACGTCCAATTTCTCACGAAATACTTGTTACTTCACGGAACCAAGAAGATACGCCTATTTCTCAGATTGTTTTGAACAAACGAACGTGTAAACATTCCTGATTCATTTAAATTTTTTTTCTGTTGCACTCGCCGACCAATGCTTATCAAAAAACATGAATTTTGCCATTTTTTGGACTCTAAATGCCCAATTTCTCACGAAATACTTGTTACTTCACGGAACCAAGCAGATATGCCTATTTCCCAGCTTGTTTTGAACAAACAAACGTATAAACATTCCTGATTTATCAAAATTTTTTTTCTGTTGCACTCGCCGACCAATGCTTATCAAAAATCATGAATTTTGCCATTTTTTGGACTCTAAATGCCCAATTTCTCACGAAATACTTGTTACTTCACGGAACCAAAGAGATACGCCTATTTCCCAGATTGTTTTGAACAAACAAACGTATAAACATTCCTGATTCATTTAAATTTTTTTTCTGTTGCACTCGCCGACCAATGCTTATCAAAAATCATGAATTTTGCCATTTTGTGGATTCCAAATGCCCAATTTCTCACGAAGTACTTGTTACTTAACGGAACCAAGCAGATATGCCTATTTCCCAGCTTGTTTTGAACAAACAAACGTATAAACATTTCTGATTTATTTAAGTTTTTTTTCTGTTGCACTCGCCGACCAATGCTTATCAAAAATCATGAATTTTGCCATTTTTTGGACTCTAAATGCCCAATTTCTCACGAAATACTTGTTACTTCACGGAACCAAGCAGATATGCTTATTTCCCAGCTTGTTTCGAACAAACAAACGTATAAACATTCCTGATTCATTTAAATTTTTTTTCTGTTGCACTCGCCGACCAATGCCTATCAAAAATCATGAATTTTGCCATTTTTTGTACTCTAAATGCCCAATTTCTCACGAAATACTTGTTACTTCACGGAACCAAGCAGATATGCCTATTTCCCAGCTTGTTTTGAACAAACGAACGTATAAACATTCCTGATTCATTAAAATTTTTTTCTGTTGCACTCGCCGACCAACGCTTATCACAAAACATGAATTTTGCCATTTTTTGGACTCTAAATGCCTAATTTTTCACGAAATACTTGTTACTTCACGGAACCAAGCAGATATGCCTATTTCTTAGCTTGTTTTGAACAAACAAACGTATAAACATTCCTGATTTATTTAAGTTTTTTCTCTGTTGCACTCGCCGACCAATGCTTATCAAAAATCATGAATTTTGCCATTTTTTGTACTCTAAATGCCCAATTTCTCACGAAATACTTGTTACTTCACGGAACCAAGCAGATATGCCTATTTCTTAGCTTGTTTTGAACAAACAAACGTATAAACATTCCTGATTTATTTAAGTTTTTTCTCTGTTGCACTCGCCGACCAATGCTTATCAAAAATCATGAATTTTGCCATTTTTTAAACTCTAAATGCCCAATTTCTCACGAAATACTTGTTACTTCACGGAACCAATCAGATACGCTTTTTTCCCAGCTTGTTTTGAACAAACAAACGTATAAACATTCCTGATTCATTTAAGTTTTTTTTCTGTTGCACTCGCCGACCAATGCTTATCAAAAATCATGAACTTTGCCATTTTTGGACTCTAAATGCCCAATTTCTCACGAAATACTTGTTACTTCACGGAACCAAGCAGATATGCTTATTTCCCAGCTTGTTTTGAACAAACAAACGTATAAACATTCCTGATTCATTTAAATTTTTTTTCTGTTGCACTCGCCGACCAATGCTTATCAAAAATCATGAATTTTGCCATTTTTTGGACTCTAAATGCCCAATTTCTCACGAAATACTTGTTACTTCACGGAACCAAAGAGATACGCCTATTTCCCAGATTGTTTTGAACAAACAAACGTATAAACATTCCTGATTCATTTAAGTTTTTTTTCTGTTGCACTAGCCGACCAATGCTTATCAAAAATCATGAATTTTGCCATTTTTGGACTCTAAATGCCCAATTTCTCACGAAATACTTGTTACTTCACGGAACCAAGCAGATATGCCTATTTCCCAGCTTGTTTTGAACAAACAAACGTATAAACATTCCTGATTCATTTAAATTTTTTTTCTGTTGCACTCGCCGACCAATGCTTATCAAAAATCATGAATTTTGCCATTTTGTGGATTCCAAATGCCCAATTTCTCACGAAGTACTTGTTACTTCACGGAACCAAGCAGATATGCCTATTTCCCAGCTTGTTTTGAACAAACAAACGTATAAACATTTCTGATTTATTTAAGTTTTTTTTCTGTTGCACTCGCCGACCAATGCTTATCAAAAATCATGAATTTTGCCATTTTTTGTACTCTAAATGCCCAATTTCTCACGAAATACTTGTTACTTCACGGAACCAAGCAGATATGCCTATTTCCCAGCTTGTTTTGAACAAACAAACGTATAAACATTCCTGATTCATTAAAATTTTTTTCTGTTGCACTCGCCGACCAACGCTTATCACAAAACATGAATTTTGCCATTTTTTGGACTCTAAATGCCTAATTTCTCACGAAATACTTGTTACTTCACGGAACCAAGCAGATATGCCTATTTCTTAGCTTGTTTTGAACAAACAAACGTATAAACATTCCTGATTTATTTAAGTTTTTTCTCTGTTGCACTCGCCGACCAATGCTCATCAAAAATCATGAATTTTGCCATTTTTTGTACTCTAAATGCCCAATTTCTCACGAAATACTTGTTACTTCACGGAACCAAGCAGATATGCCTATTTCCCAGCTTGTTTTGAACAAACAAACGTATAAACATTCCTGATTTATTTAAACTTTTTTTCTGTTGCACTCGCCGACCAATGCTTATCAAAAATCATGAATTTTGCCATTTTTTAAACTCTAAATGCCCAATTTCTCACGAAATACTTGTTACTTCACGGAACCAAGCAGATATGCCTATTTCCCAGCTTGTTTTGAACAAACAAACGTATAAACATTCCTGATTCATTTAAATTTTTTTTCTGTTGCACTCGCCGACCAATGCTTATCAAAAAACATGAATTTTGCCATTTTTGGGGCTCTAAACGTCCAATTTCTCACGAAATACTTGTTACTTCACGGAACCAAGAAGATACGCCTATTTCTCAGATTGTTTTTAACAAACGAACGTGTAAACATTCCTGATTCATTTAAATTTTTTTTCTGTTGCACTCGCCGACCAATGCTTATCAAAAAACATGAATTTTGCCATTTTTTGGACTCTAAATGCCCAATTTCTCACGAAATACTTGTTACTTCACGGAACCAAGCAGATATGCCTATTTCCCAGCTTGTTTTGAACAAACAAACGTATAAACATTCCTGATTTTACAAAATTTTTTTTCTGTTGCACTCGCCGACCAATGCTTATCAAAAATCATGAATTTTGCCATTTTTTGGACTCTAAATGCCCAGTTTCTCACGAAATACTTGTTACTTCACGGAACCAAAGAGATACGCCTATATATGTATGTTTATTGATAAAAGGGCATAGCCACTAACAATATCAAGGGTGATAGTTAAAAGTTATTACAATTAAGAAAAAGAAATTTGTCAAAATTATAAGATATGATACAAGATTTAAAGTGAAGTGAAGACGGAATGGGGGAGAAAAAATTTAAAGGGAGGGAATTCCAAGAATTTAAAACACGATTACATAAAAATTGGGAAAGGGGTTTAGAAGAATTAGATAAGTTAGATTTAATATAAAAAGGATGACGACGTAATTTACAAAAAAAAGGGGAGAGATATGAATGATTGGTCAAAAATAATAACTTCTTTGGATACAATTAATTTATATAAGAATGAAAGGTCTAATAATAATCTACGTTTTTCAAGAGATTTTAATTTACAATAAGAGAGAGATTCAAAATACGAAACATAGGGTATATTAAATTTTCTAAAAACACGATATAAAAAAGATTTCTGAACTGACTCAATTCTTTTAATTTGATCTTTGAGAACGGGAGAAAAAACTAATGAACCGTATTCTAAAAGAGGCCTTACATAAATAACGAAACATTTAACGAAAATATCTAAACAGCCATGATGGAGAACGTTAAATAATAAGTTGACCCCTTGATTAGCTTTTCTGATAGCAATATCTAAGTGTGGAGAAAAGGAAAAGTCAGAAGATAAAATAATACCTAAGTCTCGAACTCTGTTAACTTTTGGAATGCGTTGGCTATTTATGAGAAACTCAACACTTCTCATTTGTGAACGTCTCTTTTTTATAGTGAAAGTAATAGTTTCGCACTTATTTTGTGCTATTGACATCTGCCAATCGCGACACCATGATGATAGAGTGTTAAGATCATTTTGAATGCTTGCTGGGTTATTCGAGAAAAGCTTTAGATCATCTACATACAATAGGAAGTTAGACTGAAAATGATCGCCAATGTCGTTAATAAACAGGAGAAAAAGAAGGGGGCCAAGAACAGAGCCTTGGGGAACACCAGACAAAACAACCTTTCAGTTGATAGAATTCCATTAATGCAAATTCTTTGTGTACGGTTAGTAAGAAATGAGCATAGCCATTAGAGAATTGTGGTGGACCTCTGGTACTAATTTTTTCTTTAACCTCCCTCACCTCTCAACATACCCTCTCTCTCAAAATACTCTCTCGCCCCCTATCTAAGGATAGTGGGGTGCGCGCGGGAGGGGGAGCCGGGAGGGGGAGACGGGTGGGGGGCACCCGGAGGGGGAGCGGCGGCGGGGAAAAGGGGGAGAGTGTCTCTCATATTTACATACTCTCTCGTCGGGAGGCGCGCGGCGGCTCCTTTGATTACGGTAGCCCTTACTCAACTTGGGTGGTCCATTAACCTGAGCAAAAACCTGAGCAAATTAATTTTAATAAACCCCCAATGATATTATACTTTTCTGAACCGCGAAAACATGAGGAATTCAAATATGATAATTAAAATTCATGAGAAGGGAGAAGTCTCAAACTCTGTCGAAATTAAGAGAGAGACAGAGAGTGAGTCATCGTCCCGAAGGAAGGGGGATGAAGTGAAAATGTCTACGTCTCTCCTGTTTGTGTTCTCTCTCGTAGGGGAAAGAGAGTCTGATGCGGGAAGGGTGCGCAGGCGCCCTTTGATTACGGTAGCACATCCTTGCGCATCCTTAACCAAAATTCGAAATTTAATAAACCCCCAATGATATTATACTTTTCTGAACCGGGAAAACATGAGGAATTCCATTGTGATAATCAAATTGAGAAAAAAGACAAAAAGCATGTGAAGGGAATCGAACCAGGGTCTTTAAAATGAAGTACATCCATGATAACCAAAAAGCGAACTTTTGTTACGAATGAGTATAGGTCTACCTGGTTGACTATATGAAGAGTTGTTTCCTTGTAATGAGTTAGGGTGGAAAAATTGCAATGTTTTGTTGAATTTATGCCAAGTGTATTATGCACGCGGGTGGCCGAGTGGTCAAGGTGATGGGATTATGTTCCATCAGAGTGTATGCTCCGCGTGAGTTCGATTCTCACCCCGTGTCAATTTTTATTTGAAAATTAATTGTAGTTTTTATTTTGTCTTTTTTTAAACTCTGTTCTTTTCATGTTTTACTGTCTCAATTACGGTGTACTTGATTTATTATTTCAAAACGAATTGGAACTTTTTTTGAGTTAAGTATTGTTTGATTTTCTTTTCAATTTCCCAAGTGTAGAATCTTGAACTTTCTTTGTTTCATACTCCCATCTTTGTCCAATGTTTGTTCTGCCTACGATCCTTCTAGAAGCCACTATCTCTCTCACCATTTCCTGCTTCTTCTTTTCATAATTGAAAAGAAATTCTTCATATTTCAAAAAACTGGATATTCGAAATGCTGCAACACAATTGGCTCGGTCTGAATAAAATAGACCTCGTAACTACAACCTGTCAAAGATATGTGCCTCTCGGTAAGTTATTTATTTATTTTTATTTAGTTTTAATCGGATAGATAATTTCGAATTCTTCAAAAATTTATCCAATTTATTTTTATTTAGTTTTAATCGGATAGATGTTTTCGAATTCTTCAAAAATTCATCCAAATTTTTTATTTATTTAGATGCCACCCTCGCCGGTAAGGCATTGAAAATAGCACATTGTCGTGTGCCAGGTTGCTTGGGATGGGGGCACTTGAAAAATCGAAACAAGTGTTACCACCGGAGCTTAGGAGCGTGTCCTGTGTGGGCCCACATGAAAAAGCTAAATTCCGACGCTGTAAGTTTCAAATTTTAAATTCATAGAAATCGGTTTCTAAATTTTCAGCCTTATCCTGAGTTGGTACCTAAGCATGTCGATATAAACAACCAACCATATCCTACGTTTTCTCAGCTTGTTCAAGGAAACTCACCACTGATGTCAGGTATTGGTCAAATCCCCCAAGGAAACTCAGCACGTCAGATGTCTGGAATCGATCAAGTCTCTCAAGGAAACACACCACATCAGATGTCTGGAATTGGGCAAATCTCTCAAGGAAACTCACCACATCAGATGTCTGGAATTGGGCAAATCTCTCAAGGAAACTCACCACAACAGATGGCTGGAATTGGGCAAATCTCTCAAGGAAACTCACCACATCAGATGTCTGGAATTGGGCAAATCTCTCAAGGAAACTCACCACATCAGATGTCTGGAAACCAAGCGATACGCTTTCATCCTTTCTTCCCTCAAATGCTTCGAACTCATCCTACCATGGCTGGAATTCCTCAAATCGTTTCTCAAGGTCTTCCTCAGATGTTCCCTCCACACCCATCCATGATTCCACATCATCTACTTCGTTTTCCTTTTTTCGGAATTCCTGGAATTCCTCCACAAAACCCTGCAATGATTCCTACGAACGAGGATATACAGTCGGGGGAGTCGACTCCTGTGAACCCGTTCACACCGAGTCCACCACCATCGGATAAGGAGAAGGTAACACCATCTGTTTAAAAAAAAAATATATATATTTAAAAATTTCAGAAGTTTGAAAGTCAACTCCAATCACAGTACATCAACGAATCGGAGGAAAATAGCGAAAAGGTAACAACACCTGTTTTTATATAAAAACTATATTGAAAAATTTCAGAAGTGTGGTGCTCAACTTCAGACACAATTGATCGACGAATCCGAGGAAAATGGTGAAAAGGTAACAACACCTACTTCTTTTTTTTTTGAAACTATAATGAAAATTTCAGAAGTGTGGTGCTCAACTTCAAAACGAATCTACCTTCGACGGCTCGGAGGAAACCGACACTTCACACGATTCATAAAATTTCATCCTCTGTTTTTTTTTCTTGTTGTTTTTGTTGTTTTTTCATTGTTTTAAATTTTGTCTATTTTCAAACATTGTGTCCGATTTTAAACTTTATCTCCGTTCGTTTTTTAATTGTTTTTCTTTTTGTTTTTTGTTTTTGGTTAATTACTGTTGATTTTTTTTCTTGAGATAAAAGTATAGTTATTTGAAACAATTCTTTTCTTGTTACACAGGCAGCCCATTTTTTGAGCTTTCTGCCTCAGAAGTCTTCCGATTTTTTCGTCGCCTTTGATTGGGCCGCTACTACTCGAGAGCGTCCTCCACGCAAACAGCGACCATCTCATATGGTGTCATTTTTTTTTCGTTTTCTTTTCAAACTTTTTTACTTTTTTTTTAAATTTCATGAACGTAGTTCTGTTTTTTTATATAGAAAAACTAACCCTTTTTCAGAATCATCTCCACTTTCATCGTTCATCTCATCTCACATACTCCAATCGTCGTTCAAGGTAAGAAAACTTTTTAATGAACCAAAGCTATCAGCAATTGAGTCAAACTGTAGAATTTTTTTCAGTTTCCCAGCTTTCCAACTTCGTTTCCACTTGCTTCCTTCACATCATCTCTCCATATCATCACTTTATACCATCTTCGTTCAAGGTAAGACAACTTTTTCAATGAACCAAACTTTAGCTATCAGCAATTGAGTGAAACTGTAGAATTTTTTCAGTTTCCCAGCTTTTCATCCTCTTCGGACTGTCTTGCTCCACATCATCTCCACATCCACCACTCATCTCATCACTCTTCACTCTCGGTAAGAATACCATCAATTTACTAAAATTCCAACTTTTTTCTAAAAATCTTAAATTCAGTAGATCAAAATCTTTTTCAAGAGATTTTGATCTTTTGTATACACAGTTTTAATCAAAATAGTTGATTTTTCTATTGTTTTCAGATTGAAAATGAGCTCTCATCATCGTCACGGTCAAGTATGCGGAATCTTGAATAACTTTCTTGAAAAACAGAAGATTATTTCCGTCGGGGCTTTGGCCGACCTCGTCCTCTATGGAGCAAGAGCCGGGCGCTACAATGGGTTTCAAGGCAACTCCATAATGTCAAATGTGCACAAATTCATCGATATGGACGAACAGTTGAATGGTGCTGAAAGAGAAGAAATTAAGAAGACATTTGAAGATGTCATCTTACGTGGTTGGGACACGCATGCCCTACAGCAGGTCGGGTACAATCTTGCCCCCCGATACACTGGTGGCATCTTCGAGGAGATTGAGGAGTACGGAATCCACATCACCGAAAACTTCAACGAAGCCGTCAGTGTTATTAGGAGAATGTATAGAGAAAGAGGACCAATCTACGTCGACACCGAGGACAAGTTGGAGGTTCGTAATGAGTGTGCTCTCATTACGATAGTTGACGAGGTCAGTAACCTGATACTCGTGTGGCGGATCCACAACTACCCAACACACACACGCCAGTTCGTCAAGGAGCACTTGCAGCAACTGTTCCATGTCAGAGCCATCGTTTCCTTCGGGAGCGAATCCTTCTTGAAAGGTTTATATGGAATCTTTGTCGATGTGAAAACCGACGGACGTGGTCTAAAAGATCTGACCATGGACCTCCTCGACATCGATCTGATGAAGACGGAGACAATGAGTGATTGGTGTCGTCGGGAACTCCGCACCGATCAGATCCGGTATATGATCGGTGATGCGTACATCCTGGTCAAAATCTACAAAAAGCTTCACGGAAAGGAGGTCATGACCGTCACAGAGAAGACACGTGGTATGTTTTTTATTCTGAAAACAAAGAACAATGTTAACATGATAAAAGCGAAATAACTCACCCTTTGACAAAAAAAACAAAGTCGTTCACAAAAACTTGAAAATCTATGAATAATTACAGGATGCAAGAACAAGGTGTACAAAGCATAGCAATCGTCGATGGTATCGTTGTTGGCATATCCTTCTTCTTATTTTTCTTTTACAAATTGTTCTTGTTTTTAAATTTTTTCATTAATAAATTAGTAGTTGAGTAATCTTTCGAATTGTATCTTCAGGAAAATCCAACAATAAGAAAGAGGAACGTCGATCGATAGAGAGAGATGACATAGTCCCATACAGCGTTGTTCATGTTTACCGCCAGAAATCTTAGTCCACGGCCACTAGGTTTTTCCCGGGTGGTCCACCGGATGGTCCCCTTAATCCCCACCACACACACAGGAAAATCAATATCTTGTTTCGTCGAAAAAAAAAATGAAAGAGGTAAGAATAACAGTTCAACCAAATTTATTGGATGGAAATAAAGGAAGCAATTTATAGATCAAATGTCTTCTTGATGGCTGGGAGCTCGTGCTCAAAGAAACGGATGGTACGTTGATGATTGAAGTGGAAGCGACAAATGGTGCACAAACCGAGAGCTAAAAATTCATGGTATGTTTTTGATTATTTAAAAATTATATATTTATAAAAAAAAAGAAAAACTTACGAAGTTGAACACGTCCCTCTCCAACAGCTGTAGCCTGACGTTGAGCATTGAACTTTTTGCAATCATTGCAAACGTGGACGATTAGTGGTCCGTGCTCATAAAAAACATGTTGAGGTTTCAAAACAGCAGCTTCTTCCTTTGGAACGACAGCATTCTTGGCACGTTCCTTGAGCCATTCCTATAAATTAAAGAAATTGAAACATATTGAGAAAAGATAAAATTACCATTCTTGTTACAGTTGCGTCCTCCTCCTTGACATCCTCGCGTTTGCGCTTCATTGGAGTCTTTGGGGCAACTAGAACATTCTCCTTCACATCGGTAAGACCTCCGGAAGGTGCGGAGCGTTTCGAAACTTTCTTCTCACTCATGACTAAAAATGGTAAGAATTTCAAAATTAATTTATTAAAAAAAGACGAAAATAGATAAAAAGAGGAAGAAAAAAAAAGAGGGAGAGAGAAGAGTGAAAATGTTCACACAATGAATGAGTAAATGAATATAAGGAGACGCGTTAATAGTGGGCGGAGCCTGAAACGATGCAAACTGATGATGAATCATCAGTTTCCTCTAGTCCATCAACTAGGGGCGGGGCGTCTAAGCAAACAAAACATGAACAGTATCCAAGAAAATGGTAATAGTATGGAAAAACAAGAGAATCTGAGAGAAAATGGGCATCCGAGCAAGTGGACCAAAATTGTTACACAAAATGAAATTAGTCATGACCCAGAGACGACCACTTAGTGTCTGTTTTTGCAACTTCACAAAATTATAATTTTATTGATCGACCTTTTTTGGTCTTTTTTTTTTACTTGTAAATATAGACAGTTGGAGCCGATCCTTTTGCAAAATTGAAGACGTAGGCTTCTGGCTTCTTCTCAACCTTTGAAATTGTTGGATTTGGTAAATAATTCGACTCCACTACCATGTGTTGTTCGGTCTAAAAAACGTGAAATTTTGGACTTTTTGTGAGAAAAAAACATACCATTCCGTTCCCATATTCAATTTGTTGAGGAAGCAAGTAGTCTGTTCCGGCATTGTTAATGTGCTTCTTTGGAATATGTTGTTGATTTGACGAATTCATTTTTCAGCTGAATGGATCAAGATATTGTTGACTTAGTCAAATATTTGGTGGATCGAGTGGAAGAGAATGAAACTGTGGAGGATGTGCTGAATGGAATGATCAACAATGTTGTGGAGCAGGAGGAAAATGAACAGCTAGAGGAAAATCTGGACGAAATGATTGTAAGTATTTCCATTTTTGTGGGCGGAGTCTATTTTAGTAGAAATTTGATGGTTCTTGTGAAAACTTATAATTTTGGACACTTTCAAGACAATTTTATGAAAAACAAAATTTTACGTCAAAAATTTATAGGACCAAGTGGGAGGCTCCACCTTGAAAGTCCACAAGAGGGATATCAAAGAGATAAAAGAGGGCCGTTTCAAAGGAGCTGTAACATCTGTGGTTCTGGATGTTGAGATCCCAAGAAGTATGGCTGCTCATCCGAATGGACCGGAAGTTTTCGGGGACGCTGTTGTTCACTTGATTCAAGAAAACATTCCATCAAATTCTTCTCCTGATAAAATCAAAGCTGGAGTCGTTTTCGAGTCAGAGGAGTTATTCGAGAGTGTTGGCTTACACCTCAAAGAATACAAGAAGATCAGAGGTCACGACATCGTCAAAAGTATGGAGGAAATGGCTCAATCAAACAAGAATCTGTTGGAAATGGAAGTTCCCCGCCTCTCAATGAAAATAACTTATCTCACCCCACCTGTTGGTCACGGAAAACGTCGTTACACTCATGAGAAGTTGTTGAACGAAATTGCTTTCGAAAAGAAAAGAAGAGGACTTCTACCGGACGACGAAGATTTTGAGGCTCTTCATAACAACGAAGACGTCGTCAACGAGTCTGTTGGAAATGACTTCATTGATGGAGAGGCTATGGAGGCTGATGAAGAAGATGAAGAAGAAGACGATCAAGAAGAAGATGAAGAAATTGTAGACCAAGATGGAAAAGTTATCAAGCGTGGAAATGTGATGCAAAACAATGGTAAGGTTTTTTTTCTAAAACATAGTAAATATTTAACAAATTTAGTGACAAAAGATTGTCTCCCTCATGCTTTGTACCAAGTTTTTCGTTTTTGGCTCTACAAAAACAATAAAAACGCTCAAAACCGTAACAATTATCTGGAAAGTTTGAACAAGACTGACAATAAAAATCGTCAGAAAAGAGTTCACGACGCTGTTGCAAGAATGAAAGAGGTATAATAACCACTTTTAGGAACATAAACTATCATTTTTTCTTATAGCTTGCTGGAATCACCAAAGACAGCAATTTTGATTTCGAGGACATTGACAAGTTTCAAAAAAGTTTCTTTGATGGAAAATTCCAAATTATTGCATTCATGGACAAGATGTACACACCTTACTACAAAGGACCAGATGTTGGGAAAGGAAAGGAACTCTACCTATCTTTGGAAGATCAACACTACAGTGGTGTTAGATCACTTTGTGCTCTCTTCAAGACAAAATACTACTGTGCTTTGTGTGAGACAGCATACAGAAGCGCCAAAGATCACTACAACTGTAAAGATCTACACCGGACTTGTGGAAAAAGGAACGATGATTGTCCAACAAGTAAAGATAATGTCAAAACACCATGTGTTGATTGTGGAATAACATTCCGATCAGCAATTTGCTACAAAAATCACAAACAAAAAGGTAATTTGCTCGCGAAAAAAAAAAACCGAAAAAAGATTTCAAACTTTAGGTCCCCGTGGAGGAAAAAGTCGTTGTGACTATACTTACACTTGCAAAAAGTGTAACCAATACGTCTACACCAACAAAAACACGAACCCTCATGTCTGTGGAGATTCGTACTGTCACAGATGTCGCCAACCACGAGAAGAAGGACATCAATGTCCAATGATGAAATCAGTGAAGAATGAAAAGAGAATCACGAAGAAAAGACTGTATTTCGATATTGAAGTGAGTATTTATACATTTTCTCCAAAAAACAACATAACTTTTAAAGAGTCGCGCCGATGAAAATGGTCTTCAAGTCCCTGTTCTTTTTGTCAGTCTCAAGTGCTGCCCAAAATGCTCTGCAATTATCCCGAAAGATATTGAAGATGCCAAAGACCTCACATGTGAAAATTGTGCCCCAGACGGTCGTCTCAAAATCATTGAGTCAATAACCAAGGATTATGTTGATGTGGCGAAGGAGATGACCAACTACATTTTTGGACCTCTTCACAAAGGGCTTGTAGCTGTAGCTCACAATGGATCTGGGTAATATATTAATTTAAAACTTATACAAACGTCTTTTTTTTTCAGTTACGATGGTCAATTCATTTTGGAGAATCTGATTGCCAGCAACAAAGCAACACCTGAGCTGAGCATTGACGGTACAAAAGTCGTATATTTGAAGAACAAAGGAGTTCGGATGATCGACTCGTTGAAATATCTCACCATGAGTTTGGGTGCTGTGGCAAAAACATTTCAAATTGACTCTGTCAAAGGGTAAGTCGTTTTTAAAAAATGAAAAAAAAAGAAAATCTTATAGAGATTTTCCCGTCAAATTTATAAAACCTGAGAACTACAACTATGTTGGGGATTTGCCAGACAACGAGTTTTATGCTTTGGAAAACAAGTCTCCAACTGCTCGAAAAGAACTGGAAAAGTTCCTGAATGAAGAAAGAAAGACAAAAAAGTTTAATTTCGTCGAGGAAATCCATCGTTATTGTTATAATGATGTCTACATTTTGGCATCTGCAATGACAAATTTTGAGTCTTCATTCGAATCCATGACAGAAGTGGTCCTTCTCGAGGTTAATTGTTTCCAAGAAAAAATGAGACAAATATTAAAATAGTTCAGGAGTCTACAACTGCCGCGTCCGCAGCTGTCACCGCTTATCAAAGAAAGCATCTTGAGGAGAACACTATCATTCTGGATGCAAAACCCGCAGCAGCTGGAAACGCTTCGGTCAAGAGTCAAAAGTATTTGGCGTACATTGGTCACAGTGAAAATGTTCAAATCAACATTTCGACCACATATGGTGAACAGAAGGTAATTTTTCTTTGTGAAAAAAGTTTTCTTATTTTGTTTACAGATTGGAGAACATCGTGTTGATGGTTTCATTCCACCATGTGACAAGTACAAAAAAGGAAAAATCATCGAGTTCTATGGGTGCTACTATCACGCCCACTCTTGCAAATGCTCGGCTAATGACATCATTGGTGATAAATCTGCCAAAGAAATCAGGATTCGTGACAAGAGAAGAGAGCGAAAGTTGGCAAAACATCACACAATCCAAGTAGTATGGGAATGTGAAGTCGACAAGATGCTCAGCATGGACAAGGAAATGGCGGAATTTTTCGAAAATTACGAAGCCAAAGTAAGTTTTAAGTTTTTAAACTAAAAAAAAAAGATATTTGAAGGATCTCCTTCATTGTGAAAAAGCACTTGTGGGTGGTAGAACTGAAATCTTCCGACTTATTGCTGACAACAACGGAAAAAAGTTGTACTACTTGGATGTAGTCAGGTATTTTGTCCAAATTTGAAATTATAAACACCAACATTTTTACAGTCTATATCCATACGTTATGAAGCATAGACGTTTTCCGGTTGGACCACCTGAAGATGTTCCAAGATCTTCGATACCTGTTCCAATGACCAAGCCAGAAGATATTCAGAGCAATGGCGAATCATTTGATGGATTTGTGAAATGTCGAGTGATTGCACCAAAAGGACTCAAAATTCCATTGTTGGCTGGAAGAATCAAGAAACGTCTAATGTTTACTCTTTGCAACAGTAAGCTTTCCCTTTGAAAACAGAAAAAAAAAATTGTTGTAGAATGTGCTACCTCTGGTTCTCAAGATTCTTGCCAACACACAGATGAAGAAAGATCCTTCAATGGAACTTTCACTACTCCAGAACTCCGAAAAGCTCTCAGTATTGGATATGTTGTCACAGAAATTTATCATGTAAGTATTCCAAAAATCTTTACTTTTTGAGTCAATAACGTTCAGGCTATCAAGTACAACAAGTGGTTGGAAAATGATGAAAATGGAGAAGGTGGTCTCTTCACATCATACATTAATCAAATGATGATCGAAAAAATCGTAAGCTTCTGCTTCAGAAACATAACACTGAACTTATTGTTTTTCAGTACAGCAGCGGATACCCATCACATATCACCACACCTGAGCAGAAAGAAGAATACCGAAAGAGCTATGAAGAGAACGAGCATATCATCCTCAACGAGCCATGGCGATTCGTTACAAATCCAGGAAAAAGAGCAGTTGCAAAGTTGATGCTCAACTCTTTGGTAAGATTTTTACAAAATTTCTCATCTTACTTTTTGTTTTCAGTGGGGAAAGTTTGCTCAACGTGTCGATCGTGACGAAGTCAAGGTTATCATCAAACCTCGTGATTTCTGGAGAATGATGTACGACAAGAGTCTGACCATCATTGATATACGTTCGGTCAACGATTGTATGGTTGTGAAGTATAGAAGGCAAGTGGAAACTCTTCAAAGTTTGAGAACTGGAGCCGTCCACATTGCGGCCCTTGTCCCATCATATGGAAGACTTCATCTCTATAGTCTCATGGAGAAAGTTGGAGCTGATAACATCATTTACTCTGGTAAGTTTTCGAAAGTTATACTAATTCACACAACACTTTTTCAGACACAGACTCCATTGTCTTCTCAGTCCCTGATGGTGCTGACAACCCTTTGGAAAAGGAAATGGGATCTTTTTTGGGACAGTTAACTGATGAAGTGGTTGGAGAGATGATCAAATTCGTCACAATTGCTCCGAAGACTTACTGTTATTTGGAGAAGATGCCTGATGGACAAATAAAGGTATACTTAAACTTTTTGAAACTTTTCCAAAAGATTCACATTTTCAGCTTGTTCGGAAGGCCAAGGGAATCACCATTAATTCTACTGTGGACAAGAAGTATACCTTGGAAATGTTGGAAACAATGGTTCAGGAGGTGATGGACAAGGCTTCGGATCGAACAGTTGCTGAATTCAATCAATTCACAATGAAGCGGGACCGTCAGCATCGGGTTTATTCCCAAAATATTTCTAAGAAATTCCGTTATACTTTTAATAAACGTCGGGTTCTTTCCGACGGTAGTACTCTTCCATTTGGTTTTTAAAATATTTATTGAAGCATTTATTGAAATAAGTTCTTAACAATAAAATTTTTTTAATAAAATACATTAAAATTTCCTGACACACACAGAAGAAAATGAAAAAGAAAGCGAAAATCAAACAAAGAAAAATGAGAATGAAAAGAAAGGGTTCAGTTAGAAGAAAACATATCAACTCAAAAAGAAAACAGAACACCTTGAAGATTAGACATAACACGAAAGCAAGGAATAAACCAATCACTTCAAAGAAAATACACAACAGCTCGAAGAAAAGACACACCACCTCCATAACACAACCCCAAATCCTCTCGAAGATGAGTTGCCGCGGTGAGCGGTGAGGAGTCGAGAGATCCTTAAAAAAGTGAGAATTTTTGATAAAATTATCAAAACTGACCATTTTCAAGAAAAACGCTCCACTTCCACCTCACTCGCGTGAGCCTCCAGTTCCACGTTGGTTAGTGTTGTTGTTGGAAATTTCGGGGTTTTTTTTTCAGAAATTTTCTGCAAAGAAATTTTGATATTCTCTCATTTCAATCATGAAACTTGCGTGGCAGAGTACTATTCTTATTGTTGGTCCCAGTGGTCAAGGAAAAAGTACATTGGCTAGAAGAATTGTGGAGGATCGAAACGAAATATTTGATGCTGATAGCAAAGTATGTTTCTGGTATTATGATACTTTTGAAAGTGTACCTGATACGATGAAGAATCGGAAAAATATCTTTTTGCGCGAAGGACTACCAAATCTGGAAGAATTGAAGAAATATAAGAATGATCAAGCAATGGTGGTAATTGACGACTTAATGACGAAAATTGATCAAAACTCTGGAATGGAACGACTTGTATCTGTTTTGGCTCATCACTACAATATGACCGTAATGTTTCTACTTCACACCATATTCTATTCAAAAACGATTCGAAACCTCCGTTTGCAAGCAAGTTATATCATTTTGTTCAAAAACAACGCGGATAAGTCAAGTGTGAGGTGTTTGGGATCACAACTTATGCCAGGAGCGTGCAATACTTTCTTGGATATTTATAATAACGCCACCAGTCGCCCTTATACTTATTTGCTGATCGACCTGCACAAAAACTGTCCCGACGAAATTCGCTATCGTGATAATATTCTACCTGGAACAACTACCCATGTCTTCGTCCCGAAATAATTGCGCCCACTGGGATGCCGATACTTTTCACAAAATTCTCGATATTTCTTCAACAAAAGGTAAAACAGCAAGAATTGCTAAGATCAACTCAATTTCGGATAAAGACTTGATTTGTCTGGTGGAATTGGTATACAACCTTGTGAACGGTTCAATTCCGGTTGAAAAGACTCAAGTTCGGAAGCTTCGACCACAATCTAAGAATTTGCGAAAATTGTCAGTTATTCGTAATATCGACAAGGCAAAGGAGTACTTGGTTCAAACGGGTGGTACCCCAATCGCTGCTCTATTACCCATAATCATTTCTACCGCATCATCTATTCTTCAACATGTCCTACGGTAAATATGTTCTACTTTCAATTGAAGAACATGAAGATCTCATTGCTAATCGGAAAGAAACAAATCCTATTCAACAACTGTTGGGAAGTAATATGGAAAACGATGTGAAAGTGGCTCGATTACAAGGTGAGCTGACTAATTTGGTGAGAAATCGTCTGAATCAACCGAAAAAGGAGGAACCAGTAGAAAACACTGAAGTACCGATAAAACCAAGAGAAGTTGATAAAAGTGAAGAAAAGCCCGAGTCCGATAAAGAAGAAGAAGAAGAAGAAGAAGAGATGGAAGTAGATGATGTTTTCACCCCAATAAATCCAACGGATGTACCACAAATCAATGAGAGAACAGTTCAACTTACATCAACCTCCTCTTTACCCGCTTTACCCGTTTCTCCCATTACAGAGGCTAAAGCAGCAAGAACACTTCGCGAACATATTGGGAGTTATCCAAACATTTTTCGAATAGATAAACGAACTGGTGAATTTTTCATAAAGAACCGAAAAATTCCAACGTATAACGCGAACGCAATTATCGACGACTTTACAAATAAGAAACCGATAAGCGCTGGTAACGCTGGATTGTATGCTCTATCGACATATTTGGAAGAAACTGGATTTCCCGAAGAATATATTTTGAACAAGAAACGCAAATATCCTACCCGTAAAAGTAGGCGAGATTTTCTAGTGAGACGTTGGAGTCAAGAAGGAAATGGAAGAAAAAAAACTACTCGATAGACTTTATCATGACCCCAAAAGTGGTTTTCGAGGAGTTTCTCATCTACTTGCTCAAGCCCGAAAAGAAAATCCTAAAATCAAGAGGAAAGATGTTGTTTCATATCTACATTCTAATGATACATATACTCGTCACTTTCGGAGACCAAAGAAAATTGAGCACAATCCGTGGGTTGCAACAGGTCCAGACAGTCATCATATGGCCGATCTTGCCATGCTACCTAGTATAAAGAAACACAACAATGGATTTTGTTATATACTCGTTGTTGTGGATGTCTTTACCCGTTTTGTTTTTGCTCGACCATTGAAAAATAAAGAGTGTAAAACAGTCACTACGGCTTATGAAGATATTTTGTATACGTCACTTCGAATCCCTTCACGACTATACACGGATAAAGGCGAGTGAGAAATTACGGTTTTCAAAAAACAATAATTTTTTCAGGTACCGAGTTTATGGGAAGTCCGTTTCGAACTTTGGTGAAAAGTTTGGGAATCATTCACATGAATCCGAAAAATACAAATGTGAAGGCGTGTTATGCTGAGAATGCAATTATGAGGATAAAAAACAAGTTGGAAAAAATTTTCACAGCGACTGGAAACTACAACTGGATACGTGATTTACCAAATGTTATCGAAGGACTGAACAGTACTTTTATGGATTCAATTGGAACTTCTCCAGAAAAAGTCACTTGGAAAAACGCGCAAAAGATTTGGAACAGACTTTATGGTGTATCAAAAACACGTCAACCGAAATACAAAATTGGTGACACTGTTCGAGTCTTGTTGGAAAATTCACCTTTCGCCAAAGGAACTCGTGCAAAATGGGGAGAAGAAATGTATAAAGTTGTCAAAATTGTGGAATATGATATTCCCGTTTACATTCTGGCTGATTTGATGGATCGCGAAATCGATGGCATTTGGTATGAAGAAGAGATGATTCTATATAAGAATCCAGATAAATTGATGAAAATTGATAAAGTTATTAGAAAACGTAAGAAAAAGGGTATTACTGAATGTTTTGTTAGTTTTAAAGGTTATAACTCTTCGTTCAATTGTTGGATTCCTGAATCTGATTTAGTTTCTTTTAATGGATAGTCCACTTTGGTCTTGTGGTAGCACTAATTGCTCCAAATCTTTGATTGTATTTCTTTCCCAAGTAATCATTATTTATATTGTCTCTGTTGTGGCACTCTATAAAATTTGTACTCTTGATTCTCCTCAACAACAACCTTGGCTAACTATTCTTTGTTCTTGCATTGGATATTTGCTACCAAACCCGAAAATTAAAGAATGACGGACTTCTATATCACACTGGTGAGTAATGCGCAAAAGGATTCTACTATTTCCAACTTCAAAACGAATCTACCTTCGACGATTTATCTTCAAAAACCCTATGAAGTGGCGTTATCATCGATAATTTACCCAACATCTCACGATTTGATTACAAACAATAAGGAATCGAGTGGAAGGAAGGAAAACGAATTTTTAGTCAATTTCAACAACAAAATCTATGTATGTTCAGTTTTGAACTGTTCTTTCAACACACCAAGTCAACTTGTTGGTATTTTGAACTACACTTGGAATAAAGTGCTCCAAAAAATCACAAATGAGACAAAAACGACTTCCATGTTGTTCACATACAATCCCGTATTCAGGAGGGTCACCATCGAAAAAGACCCAAAAATCAAACAAGTGGAGTTTTCGGAACGTTTAAGTTATTTTCTTGGAATCCCACAAACATGCACTACTTTTCCGATGATTGGTGAATATTCAGTGTTTTCTGGATCAGACATGATGTACATCTATGCAGACGGGTTGGTGGAACCACAGACGATAAGTCATATGAAAGTGCCACTTTTGAAAGTAATCAGTCTTTCCAATACAAATGATGGAATTGTTGAACAAACGCTCACAAACCCACTATATGTGCCCGTAAGACTTAAAGAGGTTGACCATATTGGAATACAAATTAAGAACGATCGTGATCATTTCATTCCATTCAACTCTGGGAAGATTGTGATTGTTTTACACTTCCGTCCTATCCGTTCCTCATTTGATGGTTGATTCACGCACCAAGTGGTCAAACTTTTTCAATCCTTCCTTCAACAAATGTATATTCACTTTGATCCTGACTATTCTGTTGATTGGGTCCATTTTTTCGAAAATGACGCCAATCAAACCGGTTCTGGTGGATTCCGTGCCGGTAGTCTCTATCAGCGTGGAAACGGTCCCTTCTCACAATTACTCGGAAAACTCTTCATTTCCGCTGTTCCCCTTCTAAAACGTATGGGTGTTTCAGTAGGTCGTGAGGTTATGGATTCTTCACTTCGTGTTGCTAACGACGTTGCGGCAGGTGACTCTTTCAAACAGTCTCTGTCAAAAAACGCTTCCAATTCTTATAATTCTCTTGTCAATCGTGCCATTAACAAACTGGAACAATCTGGTGGTCGTCGTCGGCGAAGGAAGGCTGTGAAATCGAAACGGAAGGCTGTCAAAAGGACGAGGAAGCCGAAAAGGAGAAGTACCGTGAGTAAAGCTAGGAAAACTAAGAAACGCTCTCTACCGAAATCAACTTCACGTAAACGAGACATTTTTGGAAAATGGCAAAAATGATAATTTCCAAGAGCCATCCAAGTGCTCCTTCTAATATGTGTCTTTTTGACACTCCACCAAGTCAAGTTGCTTTTAACAAGGGAACATGGATGACGTATACACCAAGTGGAGCTGTTGACTCTGGAGGCCCATATACTTTTAATATTTTTGATAGTGCTCACTACTTTCAACTCAACAAGACTTATGTTAGTTTTAAACTACGTTTGACTGGAACAGGAGCAGAGCTAAAACAAGATGTATTTTTGACCAACTTTATTGGAGCGACATTTTTCGATCAAGTCAAGCTGTCTTTCAACCATGTTCAAGTTTATGATTCAAATTATTATGGTTACAAGTCGTATATCGAAACACTTTTGGGAGAGAATGATGAGACAAAACGAGGATATTTGGGTGCCGCCGGATGGACAGAAGAAGGTGATCGACAGTACCGTATGATTAAGCCAGATGTAGATTTTGATGTTTGTGCCCCTCTTCTTTTGGAACCATTTCAAACTGAAAGACTTTTGATCCCCCACATCAATATTCAACTTTCTCTCTATAGAAATTCGGATGCTTTCTGTCTTGAAAGTGAAAAAGCTTTCACAGGCAAGTTGGAAATTTCCAACTTGAAACTTCACATGAGAGCCATCGATGTTGTCTCTTCTGCAACAATTGCTTTGGAACAAACTTTGAGAACGAGACCAGCGCAATACCCATTTACTGTGAATCGAGTGAAAGTGATTTCTATTCCCCCAGGACGTACTGAACTCCCTTTCAACACACTGTACCATGATATCATTCCGAGACGTATAATCATTGGACTCATTGACCCTGTTATTAGTGCTGCTGAGGATTCCCTCAAATTTGGTCACTTTGATGTTTCTCAAATTCAAATTGATGCCGGTGGTACAATGTATCCCCCTCAACCTATTCAAATGGATTTTGCAAATAAGAAGTATACTGAAGCTTTCACCCGATTCTATGAAGAACTAGGATGTGTTTCAAACAAAACTTGTCCAAAGATTTCCTACAAAAACTACAAGAATGGTTTCACTTTCTTTGTTTTCAATCTAAGTCCGCTCGATTCGTCAAATTCGTGGGAAATGGTCAAAAGTGGAAGTACACAGCTTTTGATGCGTTTTGCTAAAGTTACGCCGTCAAATGGTATACATGTATTAGTTATGTCACAATTCGATGGAATGTATGAAATTGATGGATTCCGAAATGTCAATATAAGTAAAGTTCATTAGACTTCATTCTATCTTCTTGCACCCGACCTGAACGGTCGTATCATGCTTCCAGGAACAAGACGTCCATTTGTTTTTCCAATCGAAATGCGTCCACCACATGTTGGAGTAAGTTTTTATTTTTTTTTCAAATATAATTTTTATTTTCAGTCTGTTGATGTCAATTTGGCCTCTCATCTCATGGAAAAATTTGGAAACTTGAGATACTTGACTGCTGATAAGGTGCGAGAAATGAATATTTATCTCCTCGGTTTGAATATTTTGGAAATGTGGAATGGGTGTAATGGTCTTCATGTTGATTTACTCTCGGAACTCAGTCTGTAAGTTTGTGTGTTTTTGTAAATTTTATAAATGTTTATTTTTACAGAGACGCTACTCCTCGAAACCACTATTTTGTCCACATGCTTGTACCAGACCAAAAGAAAAGACGATATGTATCAATTCAACGTTATTTTGAGGAAAAATATACAATTAAACTTAATCTTCCACATTCTCCTCTTTTACGTGATTTGTCTGGTCGTTTCTATCCACTGGAAGCTGTTTGGCTCCGCATCCGTCTTTTTTAATAAACTATTTATATGTCTTTGTCTACTGTTCAATTGACGAAATTTTTGTCTGGTTGCCGCCAAACTAGAGAAAGTTTTCGGGGTGTTTTCCCTAGCGACTTTCACCCTACAATCGAGAGGAGACCATGTTCTTTTATTTGGAATACCGCACCAAGTGACGAAAAAGGCGAACATTGGGTGGCTTTGTGGATAGATGATCGAAATTTTGGTTATTTTATGGATAGTAGTGGTTCCGAACCACAATCTGAATTTTTGGATTTTTTCAAGAAAAACTGTATGAAATGGAAAAAAGTTTTTGAAAAACCAATTCAAGGCTTATTCTCAAATGTATGTGGTTTCTATTGCATTTACTTTCTACTACAAAAAGTGAAAAAAGTGTCAAACAAAAGAATTCGACGTCCATTTTCTTCAAATTTACCGAAAAATGACGAATTTGTGGTAAAGTGGGTGAAAAATCACTTGAAAACTTGCGAGAGTCGGACATATAAACCCTTGTGGCAGACTAAACCACTTCATTTCTCGTTTTAAATCATGTCGGAGCAGGTCGAAGAAACATATCTCTCTACCGACGTTCCAGAAATGGAACCTGTGGCTGAAAATTCTACTCGTCCCCCTCCACCAACTATTACTGTTCCGGAGAAGAATAATCTTCTCCCCAAAATGCTTCCACTTTATGATCATTCCATCAAGAATATGACCCTTGTTGGAACAATCAAAATCTATAGAGATGTATACTCTAACCTTCATATGGCTTCTGTCTAAGTAAGGTATACTGTATATGTTTGTTTGCTATGATACATCCTGACCTGGAGTGTGCTACCGGATGATTCAACTATCCACGATGACTCGAACCCAAAAATTTTTCGGACACGAGATGGTCAAGTCCGCCCACTTTTCGGATGATTCATGAAAAAATTACACAAAACGGTCCATGTGCCCCTACTTGGCTCCCTAAATTCATTCTTACCTATTTTCATCAATCAAGTTGGTCGTTTCTAATTTTGCTCTCGTCTTCAACGATGTCCAAAAGAAAGCAGCAAATAACTGTAAGTTTTATTTATTTTTTGAAAAGTTTTATTTCTTTGGAAAAAATAATTCACTGATTATATTAATTTAGATCGATCTGAAAGATGAACCGGTGTGGAGCATCCATGAGAAGGAGACTGGAGAGTGGCCACCAAACATGCCAGGATACGAGAAGGGATCCCACTATGACGCCGAGGTAAGTATTTCTTTTTCAAATAGAAAAAAAGGGGGACACCTTTTGAGGGAAATTTGAGAGGAGAAAGCTAGCGCAACTTTTACTTTTGTCTAAAGACTTTTTGGTATTGTAGGTCGCCGATGAATTGGAGCGTGTGAAAGTGGAGAATGTAGTTCTCCAGAAGGCGAATGGTCTCAAGAGAGCCCGCATCGGAGCTTTGGAAGTTCGTATCCAAAATCTCGAGAATGAGAAGAAGGACTTGATTATCCTTCTTGGAAGCGAGAAATCTCACTCGGAAATTCTCCTTGCGGGAAACAAACAACTCCACGAAGAGTTGACTTTTGAAAAGTTGAACTGTGATGAAGCAATGGAGAAAATCAAGAAGGAGAAGGAGCACTCTCGAAGAATGGCAACCCAACTGCAAAACATCACCATTCTCTTTGATGGAACACAGAACGACTTGGAGACAGCGCAACAGGAGAATATTGTAAGTTTTAACTTCTCTAAAAAATACTATAGTAGATTTTAAAAAAAATTTATATAAAAATATAAAAATATAAATTTCAGCAACTCAACGGAGAGTTGAGACTCATTCGTGAGAGACCGTTTGAGCATCGTGACTGCCCGGTCTGTAAGGAGTCGTTCAACGAAGAAGACCGTCGTCCAAAGTCAATTCGTAAGTTTTTTTTTTGATTTCCGGAAAAAAAATTAAGTAAATAATTAAAATTTTCTAATTGAAATATTTTACAGGGGCCTGTGGGCACACGATTTGTAAGCAGTGCGTCGACGACAAGTTGGATCTCCATGACAGAACAATCGTCCAGTTCCAGGAGCAAAATGAGAACACGGACATTCCGACAAGTCTGTATAACTTCCGCTGCCCCTACTGTCGCCGTGGAGCCTACGCACGGAATCTTGCCATCAACGACATTGCCGTTGACAACTGGACGATGCTGTGGCCATTGGACCGTTAACTTTTATAATTATATTCTTCTACTTCCCTTGTTGCTTTTTTATTTATTTCTTAAAAATAAATTAGTAGTTGAATAGGACTTGGTTTTTTTATTCTTCAGATGAAAAAAAAAACAGAACAAAGAAAATTAATTATCTTGGGAAAAGATTATCATATTTGAATTCCTCATGTTTTCGCGGTTCAGAAAAGTATAATATCATTGGGGGTTTATTAAAATTAATTTGCTCAGGTTTTTGCTCAGGTTAATGGACCACCCAAGTTGAGTAAGGTCTACCGTAATCAAAGGAGCCGCCGCGCGCCTCCCGACGAGAGAGTATGTAAATATGAGAGACACTCTCCCCCTTTTTTCACCGCCGCCGCTCCCCCTCCGGGTGCCCCCCTCCCGGCTCCCCCCTTCCCGCGCGCACCCCACTATCCTTAGATAGGGGGCGAGAGAGTATTTTGAGAGAGAGGGTATGTTGAGAGGTGAGGGATGTTAAAGAAAAAATTAGTACCAGAGGTCCACCACAATTCTCTGCCATTTGAGAAGCTCATCACAAATTCCATAAGATTCAAGTTTGATTCTAAGCTTAGGGATAGAAACAGTATCAAAAGCTTTTCTAAAGTCAATATAAATGCTGTGGGTGTCAAGTTTGGAGCTTGACATAGAAAGAATTTGAGATTGATAGGAAATTAGTTGTCCTTCAGTGCTCATTTTTGATCTGAATCCGTATTGAGAGTGAGAAAGCAGACTGTTACTGTTTAAGAAACAAGTGATGTGATTTCGAACAATTTTTTCAATGACTTTAGAAACAGATGAAGTGAGAGAGATAGGGCGATAGTTGCTAGGGTCTGTTCTAGAGCCTTTCTTGAATAATGGTTTAACGATAGCAGTTTTCCATGCACTAGGAGTAGTGGATGTGCGAAAGGATTCTTTGAAAATTATTGATAGTGGAAGAGCAACCGCAGTAGCTGTTTTCTTAAGAAAAATAGCAGGAATGTTTTCTGGAGTAGTGTTAATTTTGGGGACAAGTTTTGAAAGTACATGCTCTATAATATACAGATTTCCCAGATTGTTTTGAACAAACAAACGTATAAACATTCCTGATTCATTTAAGTTTTTTTTCTGTTGCACTCGCTGACCAATGCTTATCAAAAATCATGAATTTTGCCATTTTGTGGACTCTAAATGCCCAATTTCTCACGAAATACTTGTTACTTCACGGAACCAAAGAGATACGCCTATTTCGCAGATTGTTTTGAACAAACAAACATATAAACATTCCTGATTCATTTAAGTTTTTTTTCTGTTGCACTCGCTGACCAATGCTTATCAAAAATCATGAATTTTGCCATTTTTTGGACTCTAAATGCCCAATTTCTCACGAAATACTTGTTACTTCACGGAACCAATCAGATACGCTTTTTTCCCAGATTGTTTTGAACAAACAAACGTATAAACATTCCTGATTCATTTAAGTTTTTTTTCTGTTGCACACGCTGACCAATGCTTATCAAAAATTATGAATTTTGCCATTTTTTGGACTCTAAATGCCCAATTTCTCACGAAATACTTGTTACTTCACGGAACCAATCAGATACGCTTTTTTCCCAGATTGTTTTGAACAAACAAACGTATAAACATTCCTGATTCATTTAAGTTTTTTTTCTGTTGCACACGCTGACCAATGCTTATCAAAAATTATGAATTTTGCCATTTTTTGGACTCTAAATGCCCAATTTCTCACGAAATACTTGTTACTTCACGGAACCAAAGAGATACGCCTATTTCCCAGATTGTTTTGAACAAACAAACGTATAAACATTCCTGATTCATTTAAGTTTTTTTTCTGTTGCACTCGCTGACCAATGCTTATCAAAAATCATGAATTTTGCCATTTTGTGGACTCTAAATGCCCAATTTCTCACGAAATACTTGTTACTTCAAGGAACCAAAGAGATACGCCTATTTCGCAGATTGTTTTGAACAAACAAACATATAAACATTCCTGATTCATTTAAGTTTTTTTTCTGTTGCACTCGCTGACCAATGCTTATCAAAAATCATGAATTTTGCCATTTTTTGGACTCTAAATGCCCAATTTCTCAGGAAATACTTGTTACTTCACGGAACCAAAGAGATACGCCTATTTCGCAGATTGTTTTGAACAAACAAACATATAAACATTCCTGATTCATATAAGTTTTTTTTCTGTTGCACTCGCTGACCAATGCTTATCAAAAATCATGAATTTTGCCATTTTTTGGACTCTAAATGCCCAATTTCTCACGAAATACTTGTTACTTCACGGAACCAAAGAGATACGCCTATTTCGCAGATTGTTTTGAACAAACAAACATATAAACATTCCTGATTCATTTAAGTTTTTTTTCTGTTGCACTCGCTGACCAATGCTTATCACAAATCATGAATTTTGCCATTTTTTGGACTCTAAATGCCCAATTTCTCACGAAATACTTGTTACTTCACGGAACCAATCAGATACGCTTTTTTCCCAGCTTGTTTTGAACAAACAAACGTATAAACATTTCTGATTTATTAAAATTTTTTTTCTGTTGCACTCGCCGACCAATGCTTATCAAAAATCATGAATTTTGCCATTTTTTGGACTCTAAATGCCCAATTTCTCACGAAATACTTGTTACTTCACGGAACCAATCAGATACGCTTTTTTCCCAGGTTGTTTTGAACAAACAAACGTATAAACATTCCTGATTCATTTAAATTTTTTTTCTGTTGCACTCGCCGACCAATGATTATCAAAAATTATGAATTTTGCCATTTTTTGGACTCTAAATGCCCAATTTCTTACGAAATACTTGTTACTTCACGGAACCAAACAGATACGCTTTTTTCCCAGCTTGTTTTGAACAAACAAACGTATAAACATTCCTGATTTATTTAAGTTTTTTTTCTGTTGCACACGCTGACCAATGCTTATCAAAAATTATGAATTTTGCCATTTTTTGGACTCTAAATGCCCAATTTCTCACGAAATACTTGTTACTTCACGGAACCAAAGAGATACGCCTATTTCCCAGATTGTTTTGAACAAACAAACGTATAAACATTCCTGATTCATTTAAGTTTTTTTTCTGTTGCACTCGCTGACCAATGCTTATCAAAAATCATGAATTTTGCCATTTTTTGGACTCTAAATGCCCAATTTCTCAAGAAATACTTGTTACTTCACGGAACCAAAGAGATACGCCTATTTCGCAGATTGTTTTGAACAAACAAACATATAAACATTCCTGATTCATTTAAGTTTTTTTTCTGTTGCACTCGCTGACCAATGCTTATCAAAAATCATGAATTTTGCCATTTTTTGGACTCTAAATGCCCAATTTCTCACGAAATACTTGTTACTTCACGGAACCAATCAGATACGCTTTTTTCCCAGCTTGTTTTGAACAAACAAACGTATAAACATTTCTGATTCATTTAAGTTTTTTTTCTGTTGCACACGCTGACCAATGCTTATCAAAAATCATGAATTTTGCCATTTTTTGGACTCTAAATGCCCAATTTCTCACGAAATACTTGTTACTTCACGGAACCAAAGAGATACGCCTATTTCGCAGATTGTTTTGAACAAACAAACATATAAACATTCCTGATTCATTTAAGTTTTTTTTCTGTTGCACTCGCTGACCAATGCTTATCAAAAATCATGAATTTTGCCATTTTTTGGACTCTAAATGCCCAATTTCTCACGAAATACTTGTTACTTCACGGAACCAAAGAGATACGCCTATTTCGCAGATTGTTTTGAACAAACAAACATATAAACATTCCTGATTCATTTAAGTTTTTTTTCTGTTGCACTCGCTGACCAATGCTTATCAAAAATCATGAATTTTGCCATTTTTTGGACTCTAAATGCCCAATTTCTCACGAAATACTTGTTACTTCACGGAACCAAAGAGATACGCCTATTTCGCAGATTGTTTTGAACAAACAAACATATAAACATTCCTGATTCATTTAAGTTTTTTTTCTGTTGCACTCGCTGACCAATGCTTATCAAAAATCATGAATTTTGCCATTTTTTGGACTCTAAATGCCCAATTTCTCACGAAATACTTGTTACTTCACGGAACCAAAGAGATACGCCTATTTCGCAGATTGTTTTGAACAAACAAACATATAAACATTCCTGATTCATTTAAGTTTTTTTTCTGTTGCACTCGCTGACCAATGCTTATCAAAAATCATGAATTTTGCCATTTTTTGGACTCTAAATGCCCAATTTCTCACGAAATACTTGTTACTTCACGGAACCAAAGAGATACGCCTATTTCGCAGATTGTTTTGAACAAACAAACATATAAACATTCCTGATTCATTTAAGTTTTTTTTCTGTTGCACTCGCTGACCAATGCTTATCAAAAATCATGAATTTTGCCATTTTTTGGACTCTAAATGCCCAATTTCTCACGAAATACTTGTTACTTCACGGAACCAAAGTGATACGCCTATTTCCCAGATTGTTTTGAACTAACAAACGTATAAACATTCCTGATTCACTTAAGTTTTTTTTCTGTTGCACTCGCTGACCAATGCTTATCACAAATCATGAACTTTGCCATTTTTTGGACTCTAAATGCCCAATTTCTCACGAAATACTTGTTACTTCACGGAACCAAAGAGATACGCCTATTTCGCAGATCGTTTTGAACAAACAAACATATAAACATTCCTGATTCATTTAAGTTTTTTTTCTGTTGCACTCGCTGACCAATGCTTATCAAAAATCATGAATTTTGCCATTTTTTGGACTCTAAATGCCCAATTTCTCACGAAATACTTGTTACTTCACGGAACCAAAGAGATACGCCTATTTCGCAGATTGTTTTGAACAAACAAACATATAAACATTCCTGATTCATTTAAGTTTTTTTTTCTGTTGCACTCGCTGACCAATGCTTATCAAAAATCATGAATTTTGCCATTTTTTGGACTCTAAATGCCCAATTTCTCACGAAATACTTGTTACTTCACGGAACCAAAGTGATACGCCTATTTCCCAGATCGTTTTGAACTAACAAACGTATAAACATTCCTGATTCACTTAAGTTTTTTTTCTGTTGCACTCGCTGACCAATGCTTATCACAAATCATGAACTTTGCCATTTTTTGGACTCTAAATGCCCAATTTCTCACGAAATACTTGTTACTTCACGGAACCAAAGAGATACGCCTATTTCGCAGATTGTTTTGAACAAACAAACATATAAACATTCCTGATTCATTTAAGTTTTTTTTCTGTTGCACTCGCTGACCAATGCTTATCAAAAATCATGAATTTTGCCATTTTTTGGACTCTAAATGCCCAATTTCTCACGAAATACTTGTTACTTCACGGAACCAATCAGATACGCTTTTTTCCCAGCTTGTTTTGAACAAACAAACGTATAAACATTCCTGATTTATTCCAATTTTTTTTCTGTTGCACTCGCCGACCAATGCTTATCAAAAATCATGAATTTTGCCATTTTTTGGACTCTAAATGCCCAATTTCTCACGGAATACTTGTTACTTCACGGAACCAAAGAGATACGCCTATTTCCCAGATTGTTTTGAACAAACAAACGTATAAACATTCCTGATTTATTCCAATTTTTTTTCTGTTGCACTCGCCGACCAATGCTTATCAAAAATCATGAATTTTGCCATTTTTTGGACTCTAAATACCCAATTTCTCACGAAATACTTGTTACTTCACGGAACCAAACAGATACGCTTTTTTCCCAGCTTGTTTTGAACAAACAAACGTATAAACATTCCTGATTTATTCCAATTTTTTTTCTGTTGCACTCGCCGACCAATGCTTATCAAAAATCATGAATTTTGCCATTTTCTGGACTCTAAATGCCCAATTTCTTACGAAATACTTGTTACTTCACGGAACCAAACAGATACGCTTTTTTCCCAGCTTGTTTTGAACAAACAAACGTATAAACATTCCTGATTCATTTAAATTTTTTTTCTGTTGCACTCGCTGACCAATGCTTATCAAAAATCATGAATTTTGCCATTTTTTGGCTTCTAAATGCCCAATTGCTCACGAAATACTTGTTACTTCACGGAACCAAAGAGATACGCCTATTTCGCAGATTGTTTTGAACAAACAAACATATAAACATTCCTGATTCATTTAAGTTTTTTTCTGTTGCACTCGCTGACCAATGCTTATCAAAAATTATGAATTTTGCCATTTTTTGGACTCTAAATGCCCAATTTCTCACGAAATACTTGTTACTTCACGGAACCAAAGTGATACGCCTATTTCCCAGATTGTTTTGAACTAACAAACGTATAAACATTCCTGATTCACTTAAGTTTTTTTTCTGTTGCACTCGCTGACCAATGCTTATCACAAATCATGAATTTTGCCATTTTTTGGACTCTAAATGCCCAATTTCTCACGAAATACTTGTTACTTCACGGAACCAAAGAGATACGCCTATTTCGCAGATTGTTTTGAACAAACAAACATATAAACATTCCTGATTCATTTAAGTTTTTTTTCTGTTGCACTCGCTGACCAATGCTTATCAAAAATCATGAATTTTGCCATTTTTTGGACTCTAAATGCCCAATTTCTCACGAAATACTTGTTACTTCACGGAACCAAAGAGATACGCCTATTTCGCAGATTGTTTTGAACAAACAAACATATAAACATTCCTGATTCATTTAAGTTTTTTTTCTGTTGCACTCGCTGACCAATGCTTATCAAAAATCATGAATTTTGCCATTTTTTGGACTCTAAATGCCCAATTTCTCACGAAATACTTGTTACTTCACGGAACCAAAGAGATACGCCTATTTCGCAGATTGTTTTGAACAAACAAACATATAAACATTCCTGATTCATTTAAGTTTTTTTTCTGTTGCACTCGCTGACCAATGCTTATCAAAAATCATGAATTTTGCCATTTTTTGGACTCTAAATGCCCAATTTCTCACGAAATACTTGTTACTTCACGGAACCAAAGAGATACGCCTATTTCGCAGATTGTTTTGAACAAACAAACATATAAACATTCCTGATTCATTTAAGTTTTTTTTCTGTTGCACTCGCTGACCAATGCTTATCAAAAATCATGAATTTTGCCATTTTTTGGACTCTAAATGCCCAATTTCTCACGAAATACTTGTTACTTCACGGAACCAAAGAGATACGCCTATTTCGCAGATTGTTTTGAACAAACAAACATATAAACATTCCTGATTCATTTAAGTTTTTTTTCTGTTGCACTCGCTGACCAATGCTTATCAAAAATCATGAATTTTGCCATTTTTTGGACTCTAAATGCCCAATTTCTCACGAAATACTTGTTACTTCACGGAACCAAAGAGATACGCCTATTTCGCAGATTGTTTTGAACAAACAAACATATAAACATTCCTGATTCATTTAAGTTTTTTTTCTGTTGCACTCGCTGACCAATGCTTATCAAAAATCATGAATTTTGCCATTTTTTGGACTCTAAATGCCCAATTTCTCACGAAATACTTGTTACTTCACGGAACCAAAGAGATACGCCTATTTCGCAGATTGTTTTGAACAAACAAACATATAAACATTCCTGATTCATTTAAGTTTTTTTTCTGTTGCACTCGCTGACCAATGCTTATCAAAAATCATGAATTTTGCCATTTTTTGGACTCTAAATGCCCAATTTCTCACGAAATACTTGTTACTTCACGGAACCAATCAGATACGCTTTTTTCCCAGCTTGTTTTGAACAAAAAAACGTATAAACATTCCTGATTTATTCCAATTTTTTTTCTGTTGCACTCGCCGACCAATGCTTATCAAAAATCATGAATTTTGCCATTTTTTGGACTCTAAATGCCCAATTTCTCACGAAATACTTGTTACTTCACGGAACCAAAGAGATACGCCTATTTCGCAGATTGTTTTGAACAAACAAACATATAAACATTCCTGATTCATTTAAGTTTTTTTTCTGTTGCACTCGCTGACCAATGCTTATCAAAAATCATGAATTTTGCCATTTTTTGGACTCTAAATGCCCAATTTCTCACGAAATACTTGTTACTTCACGGAACCAAAGAGATACGCCTATTTCGCAGATTGTTTTGAACAAACAAACATATAAACATTCCTGATTCATTTAAGTTTTTTTTCTGTTGCACTCGCTGACCAATGCTTATCAAAAATCATGAATTTTGCCATTTTTTGGACTCTAAATGCCCAATTTCTCACGAAATACTTGTTACTTCACGGAACCAAAGAGATACGCCTATTTCGCAGATTGTTTTGAACAAACAAACATATAAACATTCCTGATCCATTTAAGTTTTTTTTCTGTTGCACTCGCTGACCAATGCTTATCAAAAATCATGAATTTTGCCATTTTTTGGACTCTAAATGCCCAATTTCTCACGAAATACTTGTTACTTCACGGAACCAAAGAGATACGCCTATTTCCCAGATTGTTTTGAACAAACAAACGTATAAACATTCCTGATTTATTCCAATTTTTTTTCTGTTGCACTCGCCGACCAATGCTTATCAAAAATCATGAATTTTGCCATTTTTTGGACTCTAAATACCCAATTTCTCACGAAATACTTGTTACTTCACGGAACCAAAGTGATACGCCTATTTCCCAGATTGTTTTGAACTAACAAACGTATAAACATTCCTGATTCACTTAAGTTTTTTTTCTGTTGCACTCGCTGACCAATGCTTATCACAAATCATGAACTTTGCCATTTTTTGGACTCTAAATGCCCAATTTCTCACAAAATACTTGTTACTTCACGGAACCAATCAGATACGCTTTTTTCCCAGCTTGTTTTGAACAAACAAACGTATAAACATTCCTGATTTATTCCAATTTTTTTTCTGTTGCACTCGCCGACCAATGCTTATCAAAAATCATGAATTTTGCCATTTTTTGGACTCTAAATGCCCAATTTCTCACGAAATACTTGTTACTTCACGGAACCAAAGAGATACGCCTATTTCCCAGATTGTTTTGAACAAACAAACGTATAAACATTCCTGATTTATTCCAATTTTTTTTCTGTTGCACTCGCCGACCAATGCTTATCAAAAATCATGAATTTTGCCATTTTTTGGACTCTAAATACCCAATTTCTCACGAAATACTTGTTACTTCACGGAACCAAACAGATACGCTTTTTTCCCAGCTTGTTTTGAACAAACAAACGTATAAACATTCCTGATTTATTCCAATTTTTTTCTGTCGCACTCGCCGACCAATGCTTATCAAAAATCTTGAATTTTGCCATTTTTTGGACTCTAAATACCCAATTTCTCACGAAATACTTGTTACTTCACGGAACCAAACAGATACGCTTTTTTCCTAGCTTGTTTTGAACAAACAAACGTATAAACATTCCTGATTTATTTAAGTTTTTTTTCTGTTGCACTCGCTGACCAATGCTTATCAAAAATCATGAATTTTGCCATTTTTTAGACTCTAAATGCCCAATTTCTCACGAAAAACTTGTTACTTCACGGAACCAAGCAGATATGCCTATTTCCCAGCTTGTTTTGAACAAACAAACGTATAAACATTCCTGATTCATTAAAATTTTTTTTCTGTTGCACTCGCTGACCAATGCTCATCAAAAATCATGAATTTTGCCATTTTTTGGACTCTAAATGCCCAATTTCTCACGAAATACTTGTTACTTCACGGAACCAAAGAGATACGCCTATTTCCCAGATTGTTTTGAACAAACAAACGTATAAACATTCCTGATTTATTTAAATTTTTTTTCTGTTGCACTCGCCGACCAATGCTTATCAAAAATTGTGAATTTTGCCATTTTTTGGACTCTAAATACCCAATTTCTCACGAAATACTTGTTACTTCACGGAACCAAACAGATACGCTTTTTTCCCAGCTTGTTTTGAACAAACAAACGTATAAACATCAATGATTCATTTTAAATTTTTTTCTGTTGCACTCGCCGACCAATGCTTATCAAAAATCATGAATTTTGCCATTTTTCGGACTCTAAATGCCCAATTTCTCACGAAAAACTTGTTACTTCACAGAACCAAGCAGATATGCCTATTTCCCAGCTTGTTTTGAACAAACAAACGTATAAACATTCCTGATTTATTTAAATTTTTTTTCTGTTGCACTCGCCGACCAATGCTTATCAAAAATCATGAATTTTGCCATTTTTTGGACTCTAAATGCCCAATTTCTCACGAAATACTTGTTACTTCACGGAACCAAGCAGATATGCCTATTTCCCAGCTTGTTTTGAACAAACAAACGTATAAACATTCCTGATTCATTTAAATTTTTTTTCTGTTGCACTCGCCGACCAATGCTTATCAAAAATCATGAATTTTGCCATTTTTTTGGACTCTAAATGCCCAATTTCTCACGAAATACTTGTCACTTCACGGAACCAAGCAGATATGCCTATTTCCCAGCTTGTTTTGAACAAACAAACGTATAAACAATCCTGATTTATTTAAATTTATTTTCTGTTGCACTCGCCGACCAATGCTTATCAAAAATCATGAATTTCGCCATTTTTTGGACTCTAAATGCCCAATTTCTCACGAAATACTTGTTACTTCACGGAACCAAACAGATACGCTTTTTTCCCAGCTTGTTTTTAACAAACAAACGTATAAACATTCCTGATTTATTTAAGTTTTTTTTCTGTTGCACTCGCTGACCAATGCTTATCAAAAATTATGAATTTTGCCATTTTTTGGACTCTAAATGCCCAATTTCTCACGAAATACTTGTTACTTCACGGAACCAAACAGATACGCTTTTTTCCCAGCTTGTTTTGAACCAACAAACGTATAAACATCCCTGATTTATTTAAATTTATTTTCTGTTGCACTCGCCGACCAATGCTTATCAAAAATTATGAATTTTGCCATTTTTTGGACTCTAAATGCCCAATTTCTCACGAAATACTTGTTACTTCACGGAACCAAAGAGATACGCCTATTTCCCAAATTGTTTTGAACAAACAAACGTATAAACATCCCTGATTTATTTAAATTTTTTTTCTGTTGCACTCGCTGACCAATGCTTATCAAAAAACATGAATTTTGCCATTTTTTGGACTCTAAATGCCCAATTTCTCACGAAATACTTGTTACTTCACGGAACCAAGCAGATATGCCTATTTCCCAGCTTGTTTTGAACAAACAAACGTATAAACATTCCTGATTTATTCAAGTTTTTTTTCTGTTGCACTCGCTGACCAATGCTTATCAAAAAACATGAATTTTGCCATTTTTTGGACTCTAAATGACCAATTTCTCACGAAACACTTGTTACTTCACGGAACCAAGCAGATATGCCTATTTCCCAGCTTGTTTTGAACAAACAAACGTATAAACATCCCTGATTTATTAAAAATTTTTTTCTGTTGCACTCGCCGACCAATACTTATCAAAAATCATGAGTTTTGCCATTTTTGGGACTCTAAATGCCCAATTTCTCACGAAATACTTTTTACTTCACGGAACCAAAGAGATACGCCTATTTCCCAGATTGTTTTGAACAAACAAACGTATAAACATCCCTGATTTATTTAAATTTTTTTTCTGTTGCACTCGCCGACCAATGCTTATCAAAAATCATGAATTTTGCCATTTTTTGGACTCTAAATGCCCAATTTCTCACGAAATACTTGTAACTTCACGGAACCAAAGAGATACGCCTATTTCCCAGCTTGTTTTCAACAAACAAACGTATAAACATTCCTGATTTATTTAAATTTATTTTCTGTTGCACTCGCCGACCAATGCTTATCAAAAATTATGAATTTTGCCATTTTTTGGACTCTAAATGCCCAATTTCTAACGAAATACTTGTTACTTCACGGAACCAAGCAGATATGCCTATTTCCCAGCTTGTTTTGAACAAACAAACGTATAAACATTCCTGATTCATTTAAATTTGTTTTCTGTTGCACTCGCCGACCAATGCTTATCAAAAATCATGAATTTTGCCATTTTTTGTACTCTAAATGCCCAATTTCTCACGAAATACTTGTTACTTCACGGAACCAAGCAGATATGCCTATTTCCCAGCTTGTTTTGAACAAACAAACGTATAAACATCCCTGATTTATTTAAATTTTTTTTCTGTTGCACTCGCCGACCAATGCTTATCAAAAATCATGAATTTTGCCATTTTTTGGACTCTAAATGCCCAATTTCTCACGAAATACTTGTAACTTCACGGAACCAAAGAGATACGCCTATTTCCCAGCTTGTTTTCAACAAACAAACGTATAAACATTCCTGATTTATTTAAATTTATTTTCTGTTGCACTCGCCGACCAATGCTTATCAAAAATTATGAATTTTGCCATTTTTTGGACTCTAAATGCCCAATTTCTAACGAAATACTTGTTACTTCACGGAACCAAGCAGATATGCCTATTTCCCAGCTTGTTTTGAACAAACAAACGTATAAACATTCCTGATTCATTTAAATTTGTTTTCTGTTGCACTCGCCGACCAATGCTTATCAAAAATCATGAATTTTGCCATTTTTTGTACTCTAAATGCCCAATTTCTCACGAAATACTTGTTACTTCACGGAACCAAGCAGATATGCCTATTTCCCAGCTTGTTTTGAACAAACAAACGTATAAACATTCCTGATTTATTTAAGTTTTTTTTCTGTTGCACTCGCTGACCAATGCTTATCAAAAAACATGAATTTTGCCATTTTTTGTACTCTAAATGCCCAATTTCTCACGAAATACTTGTTACTTCACGGAACCAAGCAGATATGCCTATTTCCCAGCTTGTTTTGAACAAACAAACGTATAAACATCCCTGATTTATTAAAAAATTTTTTCTGTTGCACTCGCCGACCAATACTTATCAAAAATCATGAGTTTTGCCATTTTTTGGACTCTAAATGCCCAATTTCTCACGAAATACTTTTTACTTCACGGAACCAAAGAGATACGCCTATTTCCCAGATTGTTTTGAACAAACAAACGTATAAACATCCCTGATTTATTTAAGTTTTTTTTCTGTTGCACTCGCTGACCAATGCTTATCAAAAAACATGAATTTTGCCATTTTTTGGACTCTAAATGACCAATTTCTCACGAAATACTTATTACTTCACGGAACCAAAGAGATACGCCTATTTCCCAGCTTGTTTTGAACAAACAAACGTAAAAACATCCCTGATTTATTAAAAATTTTTTTCTGTTGCACTCGCCGACCAATACTTATCAAAAATCATGAGTTTTGCCATTTTTGGGACTCTAAATGCCCAATTTCTCACGAAATACTTTTTACTTCACGGAACCAAAGAGATACGCCTATTTCCCAGATTGTTTTGAACAAACAAACGTATAAACATCCCTGATTTATTTAAATTTTTTTTCTGTTGCACTCGCCGACCAATGCTTATCAAAAATTATGAATTTTGCCATTTTTTGGACTCTAAATGCCCATATTCTAACGAAATACTTGTTACTTCACGGAACCAAGCAGATATGCCTATTTCCCAGCTTGTTTTGAACAAACAAACGTATAAACATTCCTGATTCATTTAAATTTGTTTTCTGTTGCACTCGCCGACCAATGCTTATCAAAAATCATGAATTTCGCCATTTTTTGGACTCTAAATGCCCAATTTCTCACGAAATACTTTTTACTTCACGGAACCAAAGAGATACGCCTATTTCCCAGCTTGTTTTGAACAAACAAACGTATAAACATCCCTGATTTATTAAAAAATTTTTTCTGTTGCACTCGCCGACCAATACTTATCAAAAATCATGAGTTTTGCCATTTTTGGGACTCTAAATGCCCAATTTCTCACGAAATACTTTTTACTTCACGGAACCAAAGAGATACGCCTATTTCCCAGATTGTTTTGAACAAACAAACGTATAAACATCCCTGATTTATTTAAATTTTTTTTCTGTTGCACTCGCCGACCAATGCTTATCAAAAATTATGAATTTTGCCATTTTTTGGACTCTAAATGCCCATATTCTAACGAAATACTTGTTACTTCACGGAACCAAGCAGATATGCCTATTTCCCAGCTTGTTTTGAACAAACAAACGTATAAACATTCCTGATTCATTTAAATTTGTTTTCTGTTGCACTCGCCGACCAATGCTTATCAAAAATCATGAATTTTGCCATTTTTTGTACTCTAAATGCCCAATTTCTCACGAAATACTTGTTACTTCACGGAACCAAGCAGATATGCCTATTTCCCAGCTTGTTTTGAACAAACAAACGTATAAACATCCCTGATTTATTAAAAAATTTTTTCTGTTGCACTCGCCGACCAATACTTATCAAAAATCATGAGTTTTGCCATTTTTTGGACTCTAAATGCCCAATTTCTCACGAAATACTTTTTACTTCACGGAACCAAAGAGATACGCCTATTTCCCAGATTGTTTTGAACAAACAAACGTATAAACATCCCTGATTTATTTAAATTTTTTTTCTGTTGCACTCGCCGACCAATGCTTATCAAAAATCATGAATTTTGCCATTTTTTGGACTCTAAATGCCCAATTTCTCACGAAATACTTTTTACTTCACGGAACCAAAGAGATACGCCTATTTCCCAGATTGTTTTGAACAAACAAACGTATAAACATCCCTGATTTATTTAAGTTTTTTTTCTGTTGCACTCGCTGACCAATGCTTATCAAAAAACATGAATTTTGCCATTTTTTGGACTCTAAATGACCAATTTCTCACGAAATACTTGTTACTTCACGGAACCAAAGAGATACGCCTATTTCCCAGCTTGTTTTGAACAAACAAACGTAAAAACATCCCTGATTTATTAAAAATTTTTTTCTGTTGCACTCGCCGACCAATACTTATCAAAAATCATGAGTTTTGCCATTTTTGGGACTCTAAATGCCCAATTTCTCACGAAATACTTTTTACTTCACGGAACCAAAGAGATACGCCTATTTCCCAGATTGTTTTGAACAAACAAACGTATAAACATCCCTGATTTATTTAAATTTTTTTTCTGTTGCACTCGCCGACCAATGCTTATCAAAAATTATGAATTTTGCCATTTTTTGGACTCTAAATGCCCATATTCTAACGAAATACTTGTTACTTCACGGAACCAAGCAGATATGCCTATTTCCCAGCTTGTTTTGAACAAACAAACGTATAAACATTCCTGATTCATTTAAATTTGTTTTCTGTTGCACTCGCCGACCAATGCTTATCAAAAATCATGAATTTCGCCATTTTTTGGACTCTAAATGCCCAATTTCTCACGAAATACTTGTTACTTCACGGAACCAAGCAGATATGCCTATTTCCCAGCTTGTTTTGAACAAACAAACGTATAAACATTCCTGATTTATTAAAGTTTTTTTTCTGTTGCACTCGCCGACCAATGCTTATCAAAAATCATGAATTTTGCCATTTTTTGGACTCTAAATGCCCAATTTCTCACGAAATACTTTTTACTTCACGGAACCAAAGAGATACGCCTATTTCCCAGATTGTTTTGAACAAACAAACGTATAAACATCCCTGATTTATTTAAGTTTTTTTTCTGTTGCACTCGCTGACCAATGCTTATCAAAAAACATGAATTTTGCCATTTTTTGGACTCTAAATGACCAATTTCTCACGAAATACTTGTTACTTCACGGAACCAAAGAGATACGCCTATTTCCCAGCTTGTTTTGAACAAACAAACGTATAAACATCCCTGATTTATTAAAAATTTTTTTCTGTTGCACTCGCCGACCAATACTTATCAAAAATCATGAGTTTTGCCATTTTTGGGACTCTAAATGCCCAATTTCTCACGAAATACTTTTTACTTCACGGAACCAAAGAGATACGCCTATTTCCCAGATTGTTTTGAACAAACAAACGTATAAACATCCCTGATTTATTTAAATTTATTTTCTGTTGCACTCGCCGACCAACGCTTATCAAAAATCATGAATTTCGCCATTTTTTGGACTCTAAATGCCCAATTTCTCACGAAATACTTGTAACTTCACGGAACCAAAGAGATACGCCTATTTCCCAGCTTGTTTTCAACAAACAAACGTATAAACATTCCTGATTTATTTAAATTTATTTTCTGTTGCACTCGCCGACCAATGCTTATCAAAAATTATGAATTTTGCCATTTTTTGGACTCTAAATGCCCAATTTCTAACGAAATACTTGTTACTTCACGGAACCAAGCAGATATGCCTATTTCCCAGCTTGTTTTGAACAAACAAACGTATAAACATCCCTGATTCATTTAAATTTGTTTTCTGTTGCACTCGCCGACCAATGCTTATCAAAAATCATGAATTTTGCCATTTTTTGGACTCTAAATGCCCAATTTCTAACGAAATACTTGTTACTTCACGGAACCAAGCAGATATGCCTATTTCCCAGCTTGTTTTGAACAAAAAACGTATAAACATTCCTGATTTATTTAAGTTTTTTTTCTGTTGCACTCGCTGACCAATGCTTATCAAAAAACATGAATTTTGCCATTTTTTGGACTCTAAATGCTCAATTTCTCACGAAATACTTGTTACTTCACGGAACCAAGCAGATATGCCTATTTCCCAGCTTGTTTTGAACAAACAAACGTATAAACATTCCTGATTTATTTAAATTTATTTTCTGTTGCACTCGCCGACCAATGCTTATCAAAAATTATGAATTTTGCCATTTTTTGGACTCTAAATGCCCAATTTCTAACGAAATACTTGTTACTTCACGGAACCAAGCAGATATGCCTATTTCCCAGCTTGTTTTGAACAAACAAACGTATAAACATCCCTGATTTATTTAAATTTATTTTCTGTTGCACTCGCCGACCAATGCTTATCAAAAATCATGAATTTCGCCATTTTTTGGACTCTAAATGCCCAATTTCTCACGAAATACTTGTTACTTCACGGAACCAAGCAGATATGCCTATTTCCCAGCTTGTTTTGAACAAACAAACGTATAAACATTCCTGATTTATTTAAATTTATTTTCTGTTGCACTCGCCGACCAATGCTTATCAAAAATTATGAATTTTGCCATTTTTTGGACTCTAAATGCCCAATTTCTAACGAAATACTTGTTACTTCACGGAACCAAGCAGATATGCCTATTTCCCAGCTTGTTTTGAACAAACAAACGTATAAACATCCCTGATTTATTAAAAATTTTTTTCTGTTGCACTCGCCGACCAATACTTATCAAAAATCATGAGTTTTGCCATTTTTGGGACTCTAAATGCCCAATTTCTCACGAAATACTTTTTACTTCACGGAACCAAAGAGATACGCCTATTTCCCAAATTGTTTTGAACAAACAAACGTATAAACATCCCTGATTTATTTAAATTTTTTTTCTGTTGCACTCGCCGACGAATGCTTATCAAAAATCATGAATTTTGCCATTTTTTGGACTCTAAATGCCCAATTTCTCACGAAATACTTGTAACTTCACGGAACCAAAGAGATACGCCTATTTCCCAGCTTGTTTTCAACAAACAAACGTATAAACATTCCTGATTTATTTAAAGTTATTTTCTGTTGCACTCGCCGACCAATGCTTATCAAAAATTATGAATTTTGCCATTTTTTGGACTCTAAATGCCCAATTTCTAACAAAATACTTGTTACTTCACGGAACCAAGCAGATATGCCTATTTTCCAGCTTGTTTCGAACAAACAAACGTATAAACATTCCTGATTTATTTAAATTTTTTTTTCTGTTGCACTCGCCGACCAATACTTATCAAAAATCATGAATTTTGCCATTTTTTGGACTCTAAATGCCCAATTTCTCACGAAATACTTGTTACTTCACGGAACCAAAGAGATACGCCTATTTCCCAGCTTGTTTTGAACAAACAAACGTATAAACATTCCTGATTTATTTAAATTTATTTTCTGTTGCACTCGCCGACCAATGCTTATCAAAAATTATGAATTTTGCCATTTTTTGGACTCTAAATGCCCAATTTCTAACGAAATACTTGTTACTTCACGGAACCAAGCAGATATGCCTATTTCCCAGCTTGTTTTGAACAAACAAACGTATAAACATCCCTGATTTATTTAAATTTATTTTCTGTTGCACTCGCCGACCAATGCTTATCAAAAATCATGAATTTCGCCATTTTTTGGACTCTAAATGCCCAATTTCTCACGAAATACTTGTTACTTCACGGAACCAAGCAGATATGCCTATTTCCCAGCTTGTTTTGAACAAACAAACGTATAAACATTCCTGATTTATTTAAATTTATTTTCTGTTGCACTCGCCGACCAATGCTTATCAAAAATTATGAATTTTGCCATTTTTTGGACTCTAAATGCCCAATTTCTAACGAAATACTTGTTACTTCACGGAACCAAGCAGATATGCCTATTTCCCAGCTTGTTTTGAACAAACAAACGTATAAACATCCCTGATTTATTAAAAATTTTTTTCTGTTGCACTCGCCGACCAATACTTATCAAAAATCATGAGTTTTGCCATTTTTGGGACTCTAAATGCCCAATTTCTCACGAAATACTTTTTACTTCACGGAACCAAAGAGATACGCCTATTTCCCAAATTGTTTTGAACAAACAAACGTATAAACATCCCTGATTTATTTAAATTTTTTTTCTGTTGCACTCGCCGACCAATGCTTATCAAAAACCATGAATTTTGCCATTTTTTGGACTCTAAATGCCCAATTTCTCACGAAATACTTGTAACTTCACGGAACCAAGCAGATATGCCTATTTCCCAGCTTGTTTTGAACAAACAAACGTATAAACATCCCTGATTTATTTAAGTTTTTTTTCTGTTGCACTCGCTGACCAATGCTTATCAAAAAACATGAATTTTGCCATTTTTTGGACTCTAAATGACCAATTTCTCACGAAATACTTGTTACTTCACGGAACCAAGCAGATATGCCTATTTCCCAGATTGTTTTGAACAAACAAACGTATAAACATCCCTGATTTATTTAAATTTTTTTTCTGTTGCACTCGCCGACCAATGCTTATCAAAAATCATGAATTTTGCCATTTTTTGGACTCTAAATGCCCAATTTCTCACGAAATACTTGTAACTTCACGGAACCAAGCAGATATGCCTATTTCCCAGATTGTTTTGAACAAACAAACGTATAAACATTCCTGATTTATTTAAGTTTTTTTTCTGTTGCACTCGCTGACCAATGCTTATCAAAAAACATGAATTTTGCCATTTTTTGGACTCTAAATGACCAATTTCTCACGAAATACTAGTTACTTCACGGAACCAAGCAGATATGCCTATTTCCCAGCTTGTTTTGAACAAACAAACGTATAAACATTCCTGATTTATTTAAGTTTTTTTTCTGTTGCACTCGCTGACCAATGCTTATCAAAAATCAAGAATTTTGCCATTTTTTGGACTCTAAATGACCAATTTCTCACGAAATACTTGTTACTTCACGGAACCAAGCAGATATGCCTATTTCCCAGCTTGTTTCGAACAAACAAACGTATAAACATTCCTGATTTATTTAAATTTTTTCTTCTGTTGCACTCGCCGACCAATACTTATCAAAAATCATGAATTTTGCCATTTTTGGGACTCTAAATGCCCAATTTCTCACGAAATACTTGTTACTTCACGGAACCAAACAGATACGCTTTTTTCCCAGCTTGTTTTGAACCAACAAACGTATAAACATCCCTGATTTATTTAAATTTATTTTCTGTTGCACTCGCCGACCAATGCTTATCAAAAATCATGAATTTCGCTATTTTTTGGACTCTAAATGCCCAATTTCTCACGAAATACTTGTTACTTCACGGAACCAAGCAGATATGCCTATTTCCCAGCTTGTTTTGAACAAACAAACGTATAAACATTCCTGATTTATTTAAATTTATTTTCTGTTGCACTCGCCGACCAATGCTTATCAAAAATTATGAATTTTGCCATTTTTTGGACTCTAAATGCCCAATTTCTAACGAAATACTTGTTACTTCACGGAACCAAGCAGATATGCCTATTTCCCAGCTTGTTTTGAACAAACAAACGTATAAACATTCCTGATTTATTTAAATTTATTTTCTGTTGCACTCGCCGACCAATGCTTATCAAAAATTATGAATTTTGCCATTTTTTGGACTCTAAATGCCCAATTTCTCACGAAATACTTGTTACTTCACGGAACCAAGCAGATATGCCTATTTCCCAGCTTGTTTTGAACAAACAAACGTATAAACATTCCTGATTTATTTAAATTTATTTTCTGTTGCACTCGCCGACCAATGCTTATCAAAAATTATGAATTTTGCCATTTTTTGGACTCTAAATGCCCAATTTCTAACGAAATACTTGTTACTTCACGGAACCAAGCAGATATGCCTATTTCCCAGCTTGTTTTGAACAAACAAACGTATAAACATCCCTGATTTATTTAAATTTATTTTCTGTTGCACTCGCCGACCAATGCTTATCAAAAATCATGAATTTCGCCATTTTTTGGACTCTAAATGCCCAATTTCTCACGAAATACTTGTTACTTCACGGAACCAAGCAGATATGCCTATTTCCCAGCTTGTTTTGAACAAACAAACGTTTAAACATTCCTGATTTATTTAAATTTATTTTCTGTTGCACTCGCCGACCAATGCTTATCAAAAATTATGAATTTTGCCATTTTTTGGACTCTAAATGCCCAATTTCTCACGAAATACTTGTTACTTCACGGAACCAAACAGATACGCTTTTTTCCCAGCTTGTTTTGAACAAACAAACGTATAAACATTCCTGATTTATTTAAATTTATTTTCTGTTGCACTCGCCGACCAATGCTTATCAAAAATTATGAATTTTGCCATTTTTTGGACTCTAAATGCCCAATTTCTAACGAAATACTTGTTACTTCACGGAACCAAGCAGATATGCCTATTTCCCAGCTTGTTTTGAACAAACAATTGTATAAACATCCCTGATTTATTTAAATTTATTTTCTGTTGCACTCGCCGACCAATGCTTATCAAAAATCATGAATTTCGCCATTTTTTGGACTCTAAATGCCCAATTTCTCACGAAATACTTGTTACGTCACGGAACCAAGCAGATATGCCTATTTCCCAGCTTGTTTTGAACAAACAAACGTATAAACATTCCTAATTTATTTAAATTTATTTTCTGTTGCACTCGCCGACCAATGCTTATCAAAAATTATGAATTTTGCCATTTTTTGGACTCTAAATGCCCAATTTCTAACGAAATACTTGTTACTTCACGGAACCAAGCAGATATGCCTATTTCCCAGCTTGTTTTGAACAAACAAACGTATAAACATCCCTGATTTATTAAAAATTTTTTTCTGTTGCACTCGCCGACCAATACTTATCAAAAATCATGAGTTTTGCCATTTTTGGGACTCTAAATGCCCAATTTCTCACGAAATACTTTTTACTTCACGGAACCAAAGAGATACGCCTATTTCCCAAATTGTTTTGAACAAACAAACGTATAAACATCCCTGATTCATTTAAATTTTTTTTCTGTTGCACTCGCCGACCAATGCTTATCAAAAATCATGAATTTTGCCATTTTTTGGACTCTAAATGCCCAATTTCTCACGAAATACTTTTTACTTCACGGAACCAAAGAGATACGCCTATTTCCCAGCTTGTTTTCAACAAACAAACGTATAAACATTCCTGATTTATTTAAAGTTATTTTCTGTTGCACTCGCCGACCAATGCTTATCAAAAATTATGAATTTTGCCATTTTTTGGACTCTAAATGCCCAATTTCTAACAAAATACTTGTTACTTCACGGAACCAAGCAGATATGCCTATTTCCCAGCTTGTTTTGAACAAACAAACGTATAAACATCCCTGATTCATTTAAATTTGTTTTCTGTTGCACTCGCCGACCAATGCTTATCAAAAATCATGAATTTTGCCATTTTTTGTACTCTAAATGCCCAATTTCTCACGAAATACTTGTTACTTCACGGAACCAAGCAGATATGCCTATTTCCCAGCTTGTTTTGAACAAACAAACGTATAAACATTCCTGATTTATTTAAGTTTTTTTTCTGTTGCACTCGCTGACCAATGCTTATCGAAAAACATGAATTTTGCCATTTTTTGGACTCTAAATGACCAATTTCTCACGAAACACTTGTTACTTCACGGAACCAAAGAGATACGCCTATTTCCCAGATTGTTTTGAACAAACAAACGTATAAACATCCCTGATTTATTAAAAATTTTTTTCTGTTGCACTCGCCGACCAATACTTATCAAAAATCATGAGTTTTGCCATTTTTGGGACTCTAAATGCCCAATTTCTCACGAAATACTTTTTACTTCACGGAACCAAAGAGATACGCCTATTTCCCAGATTGTTTTGAACAAACAAACGTATAAACATCCCTGATTTATTTAAATTTTTTTTCTGTTGCACTCGCCGACCAATGCTTATCAAAAATCATGAATTTTGCCATTTTTTGGACTCTAAATGCCCAATTTCTCACGAAATACTTGTAACTTCACGGAACCAAAGAGATACGCCTTTTTCCCAGCTTGTTTTGAACAAACAAACGTATAAACATTCCTGATTCATTTAAATTTGTTTTCTGTTGCACTCGCCGACCAATGCTTATCAAAAATCATGAATTTTGCCATTTTTTGAACTCTAAATGCCCAATTTCTCACGAAATACTTTTTACTTCACGGAACCAAAGAGATACGCCTATTTCCCAAATTGTTTTGAACAAACAAACGTATAAACATCCCTGATTCATTTAAATTTTTTTTCTGTTGCACTCGCCGACCAATGCTTATCAAAAATCATGAATTTTGCCATTTTTTGGACTCTAAATGCCCAATTTCTCACGAAATACTTTTTACTTCACGGAACCAAAGAGATACGCCTATTTCCCAGCTTGTTTTCAACAAACAAACGTATAAACATTCCTGATTTATTTAAAGTTATTTTCTGTTGCACTCGCCGACCAATGCTTATCAAAAATTATGAATTTTGCCATTTTTTGGACTCTAAATGCCCAATTTCTGACAAAATACTTGTTACTTCACGGAACCAAGCAGATATGCCTATTTCCCAGCTTGTTTTGAACAAACAAACGTATAAACATCCCTGATTCATTTAAATTTGTTTTCTGTTGCACTCGCCGACCAATACTTATCAAAAATCATGAGTTTTGCCATTTTTGGGACTCTAAATGCCCAATTTCTCACGAAATACTTTTTACTTCACGGAACCAAAGAGATACGCCTATTTCCCAGATTGTTTTGAACAAACAAACGTATAAACATTCCTGATTTATTTAAGTTTTTTTTCTGTTGCACTCGCCGACCAATGCTTATCAAAAATCATGAGTTTTGCCATTTTTGGGACTCTAAATGCCCAATTTCTCACGAAATACTTTTTACTTCACGGAACCAAAGAGATATGCCTATTTCCCAGCTTGTTTTGAACAAACAAACGTATAAACATCCCTGATTTATTTAAATTTTTTTTCTGTTGCACTCGCCGACCAATGCTTATCAAAAATCATGAATTTTGCCATTTTTTGGACTCTAAATGCCCAATTTCTCACGAAATACTTGTAACTTCACGGAACCAAAGAGATACGCCTTTTTCCCAGCTTGTTTTGAACAAACAAACGTATAAACATTCCTGATTCATTTAAATTTGTTTTCTGTTGCACTCGCCGACCAATGCTTATCAAAAATCATGAATTTTGCCATTTTTTGTACTCTAAATGCCCAATTTCTCACGAAATACTTGTTACTTCACGGAACCAAGCAGATATGCCTATTTCCCAGCTTGTTTTGAACAAACAAACGTATAAACATTCCTGATTTATTTAAGTTTTTTTTCTGTTGCACTCGCTGACCAATGCTTATCAAAAAACATGAATTTTGCCATTTTTTGGACTCTAAATGACCAATTTCTCACGAAATACTTGTTACTTCACGGAACCAAGCAGATATGCCTATTTCCCAGCTTGTTTTGAACAAACAAACGTATAAACATTCCCGATTTATTTTAAGTTTTTTTTCTGTTGCACTCGCTGACCAATGCTTATCAAAAATCATGAATTTTGCCATTTTTTGGACTCTAAATGACCAATTTCTCACGAAATACTTGTTACTTCACGGAACCAAGCAGATATGCCTATTTCCCAGCTTGTTTCGAACAAACAAACGTATAAACATTCCTGATTTATTTAAATTTTTTTTTCTGTTGCACTCGCCGACCAATACTTATCAAAAATCATGAATTTTGCCATTTTTTGGACTCTAAATGCCCAATTTCTCACGAAATACTTGTTACTTCACGGAACCAAACAGATACGCTTTTTTCCCAGCTTGTTTTGAACCAACAAACGTATAAACATCCCTGATTTATTTAAATTTATTTTCTGTTGCACTCGCCGACCAATGCTTATCAAAAATCATGAATTTCGCCATTTTTTGGACTCTAAATGCCCAATTTCTCACGAAATACTTGTTACTTCACGGAACCAAGCAGATATGCCTATTTCCCAGCTTGTTTTGAACAAACAAACGTATAAACATCCCTGATTTATTAAAAATTTTTTTCTGTTGCACTCGCCGACCAATACTTATCAAAAATCATGAGTTTTGCCATTTTTGGGACTCTAAATGCCCAATTTCTCACGAAATACTTTTTACTTCACGGAACCAAAGAGATACGCCTATTTCCCAGATTGTTTTGAACAAACAAACGTATAAACATCCGTGATTTATTTATATTTTTTTTCTGTTGCACTCGCCGACCAATACTTATCAAAAATCATGAATTTTGCCATTTTTTGGACTCTAAATGCCCAATTTCTCACGAAATATTTGTTACTTCACGGAATCAAAGAGATATGCCTATTTCCCAGCTTGTTTTCAACAAACAAACGTATAAACATCCGTGATTTATTTATATTTTTTTTCTGTTGCACTCGCCGACCAATACTTATCAAAAATCATGAATTTTGCCATTTTTTGGACTCTAAATGCCCAATTTCTCACGAAATATTTGTTACTTCACGGGACCAAGCAGATATGCCTATTTCCCAGCTTGTTTTGAACAAACAAACGTATAAACATCCCTGATTCATTCAAATTTGTTTTCTGTTGCACTCGCCGACCAATGCTTATCAAAAATCATGAATTTTGCCATTTTTTGTACTCTAAATGCCCAATTTCTCACGAAATACTTTTTACTTCACGGAACCAAAGAGATACGCCTATTTCCCAGATTGTTTTGAACAAACAAACGTATAAACATCCCTGATTTATTAAAAATTTTTTTCTGTTGCACTCGCCGACCAATACTTATCAAAAATCATGAGTTTTGCCATTTTTGGGACTCTAAATGCCCAATTTCTCACGAAATACTTTTTACTTCACGGAACCAAAGAGATACGCCTATTTCCCAGATTGTTTTGAACAAACAAACGTATAAACATCCCTGATTTATTTAAATTTTTTTTCTGTTGCACTCGCCGACCAATGCTTATCAAAAATCATGAATTTTGCCATTTTTGGGACTCTAAATGCCCAATTTCTCACGAAATACTTGTAACTTCACGGAACCAAAGAGATACGCCTATTTCCCAGCTTGTTTTCAACAAACAAACGTATAAACATTCCTGATTTATTTAAATTTATTTTCTGTTGCACTCGCCGACCAATGCTTATCAAAAATTATGAATTTTGCCATTTTTTGGACTCTAAATGCCCAATTTCTAACGAAATACTTGTTACTTCACGGAACCAAGCAGATATGCCTATTTCCCAGCTTTTTTTGAACAAACAAACGTATAAACATCCCTGATTCATTTAAATTTGTTTTCTGTTGCACTCGCCGACCAATGCTTATCAAAAATCATGAATTTTGCCATTTTTTGTACTCTAAATGCCCAATTCCTCACGAAATACTTGTTACTTCACGGAACCAAGCAGATATGCCTATTTCCCAGCTTGTTTTGAACAAACAAACGTATAAACATTCCTGATTTATTTAAGTTTTTTTTCTGTTGCACTCGCTGACCAATGCTTATCAAAAATCATGAATTTTGCCATTTTTTGGACTCTAAATGACCAATTTCTCACGAAATACTTGTTACTTCACGGAACCAAGCAGATATGCCTATTTCCCAGCTTGTTTCGAACAAACAAACGTATAAACATTCCTGATTTATTTAAATTTTTTTTTCTGTTGCACTCGCCGACCAATACTTATCAAAAATCATGAATTTTGCCATTTTTTGGACTCTAAATGCCCAATTTCTCACGAAATACTTGTTACTTCACGGAACCAAACAGATACGCTTTTTTCCCAGCTTGTTTTGAACAAACAAACGTATAAACATCCCTGATTTATTAAAAATTTTTTTCTGTTGCACTCGCCGACCAATACTTATCAAAAATCATGAGTTTTGCCATTTTTGGGACTCTAAATGCCCAATTTCTCACGAAATACTTTTTACTTCACGGAACCAAGCAGATATGCCTATTTCCCAGCTTGTTTTGAACAAACAAACGTATAAACATCCCTGATTTATTTAAATTTTTTTTCTGTTGCACTCGCTGACCAATGCTAATCAAAAATCATGAATTTTGCCATTTTTTGGACTCTAAATGACCAATTTCTCACGAAATACTTGTTACTTCACGGAACCAAGCAGATATGCATATTTCCCAGCTTGTTTTGAACAAACAAACGTATAAACATTCCTGATTTATTTAAGTTTTTTTTCTGTTGCACTCGCTGACCAATGCTTACCAAAAATCATGAATTTTGCCATTTTTCGGACTCTAAATGACCAATTTCTCACGAAATACTTGTTACTTCACGGAACCAAGCAGATATGCCTATTTCCCAGCTTGTTTTGAACAAACAAACGTATAAACATCCCTGATTTATTTAAATTTATTTTCTGTTGCACTCGCCGACCAATGCTTATCAAAAATCATGAATTTCGCCATTTTTTGGACTCTAAATGCCCAATTTCTCACGAAATACTAGTTACTTCACGGAACCAAACAGATACGCTTTTTTCCCAGCTTGTTTTTAACAAACAAACGTATAAACATTCCTGATTTATTTAAGTTTTTTTTCTGTTGCACTCGCTGACCAATGCTTATCAAAAATTATGAATTTTGCCATTTTTTGGACTCTAAATGCCCAATTTCTCACGAAATACTTGTTACTTCACGGAACCAAGCAGATATGCCTATTTCCCAGCTTGTTTTGAACAAACAAACGTATAAACATCCCTGATTTATTAAAAATTTTTTTCTGTTGCACTCGCCGACCAATACTTATCAAAAATCATGAGTTTTGCCATTTTTGGGACTCTAAATGCCCAATTTCTCACGAAATACTTGTTACTTCACGGAACCAAGCAGATATGCCTATTTCCCAGCTTGTTTTGAACAAACAAACGTATAAACATCCCTGATTTATTTAAATTTTTTTTCTGTTGCACTCGCCGACCAATGCTTATCAAATATCATGAATTTTGCCATTTTTTGTACTCTAAATGCCCAATTTCTCACGAAATACTTGTTACTTCACGGAACCAAGCAGATATGCCTATTTCCCAGCTTGTTTTGAACAAACAAACGTATAAACATCCCTGATTTATTAAAAATTTTTCTCTGTTGCACTCGCCGACCAATACTTATCAAAAATCATGAGTTTTGCCATTTTTGGGACTCTAAATGCCCAATTTCTCACGAAATACTTTTTACTTCACGGAACCAAAGAGATACGCCTATTTCCCAGATTGTTTTGAACAAACAAACGTATAAACATCCCTGATTTATTAAAAATTTTTTTCTGTTGCACTCGCCGACCAATACTTATCAAAAATCATGAGTTTTGCCATTTTTGGGACTCTAAATGCCCAATTTCTCACGAAATACTTTTTACTTCACGGAACCAAAGAGATACGCCTATTTCCCAAATTGTTTTGAACAAACAAACGTATAAACATCCCTGATTCATTTAAATTTTTTTTCTGTTGCACTCGCCGACCAATGCTTATCAAAAATCATGAATTTTGCCATTTTTTGGACTCTAAATGCCCAATTTCTAACAAAATACTTGTTACTTCACGGAACCAAGCAGATATGCCTATTTCCCAGCTTGTTTTGAACAAACAAACGTATAAACATCCCTGATTCATTTAAATTTGTTTTCTGTTGCACTCGCCGACCAATGCTTATCAAAAATCATGAATTTTGCCATTTTTTGTACTCTAAATGCCCAATTTCTCACGAAATACTTGTTACTTCACGGAACCAAGCAGATATGCCTATTTCCCAGCTTGTTTTGAACAAACAAACGTATAAACATTCCTGATTTATTTAAGTTTTTTTTCTGTTGCACTCGCTGACCAATGCTTATCGAAAAACATGAATTTTGCCATTTTTTGGACTCTAAATGACCAATTTCTCACGAAACACTTGTTACTTCACGGAACCAAGCAGATATGCCTATTTCCCAGCTTGTTTTGAACAAACAAACGTATAAACATCCCTGATTTATTAAAAATTTTTTTCTGTTGCACTCGCCGACCAATACTTATCAAAAATCATGAGTTTTGCCATTTTTGGGACTCTAAATGCCCAATTTCTCACGAAATACTTTTTACTTCACGGAACCAAAGAGATACGCCTATTTCCCAGATTGTTTTGAACAAACAAACGTATAAACATCCCTGATTTATTTAAATTTTTTTTCTGTTGCACTCGCCGACCAATGCTTATCAAAAATCATGAATTTTGCCATTTTTTGGACTCTAAATGCCCAATTTCTCACGAAATACTTGTAACTTCACGGAACCAAAGAGATACGCCTTTTTCCCAGCTTGTTTTGAACAAACAAACGTATAAACATTCCTGATTCATTTAAATTTGTTTTCTGTTGCACTCGCCGACCAATGCTTATCAAAAATCATGAATTTTGCCATTTTTTGTACTCTAAATGCCCAATTTCTCACGAAATACTTTTTACTTCACGGAACCAAAGAGATACGCCTATTTCCCAAATTGTTTTGAACAAACAAACGTATAAACATCCCTGATTCATTTAAATTTTTTTTCTGTTGCACTCGCCGACCAATGCTTATCAAAAATCATGAATTTTGCCATTTTTTGGACTCTAAATGCCCAATTTCTCACGAAATACTTTTTACTTCACGGAACCAAAGAGATACGCCTATTTCCCAGCTTGTTTTCAACAAACAAACGTATAAACATTCCTGATTTATTTAAAGTTATTTTCTGTTGCACTCGCCGACCAATGCTTATCAAAAATTATGAATTTTGCCATTTTTTGGACTCTAAATGCCCAATTTCTAACAAAATACTTGTTACTTCACGGAACCAAGCAGATATGCCTATTTCCCAGCTTGTTTTGAACAAACAAACGTATAAACATCCCTGATTCATTTAAATTTGTTTTCTGTTGCACTCGCCGACCAATGCTTATCAAAAATCATGAATTTTGCCATTTTTTGTACTCTAAATGCCCAATTTCTCACGAAATACTTGTTACTTCACGGAACCAAGCAGATATGCCTATTTCCCAGCTTGTTTTGAACAAACAAACGTATAAACATTCCTGATTTATTTAAGTTTTTTTTCTGTTGCACTCGCTGACCAATGCTTATCGAAAAACATGGATTTTGCCATTTTTTGGACTCTAAATGACCAATTTCTCACGAAACACTTGTTACTTCACGGAACCAAGCAGATATGCCTATTTCCCAGCTTGTTTTGAACAAACAAACGTATAAACATCCCTGATTCATTTAAATTTGTTTTCTGTTGCACTCGCCGACCAATGCTTATCAAAAATCATGAATTTTGCCATTTTTTGTACTCTAAATGCCCAATTTCTCACGAAATACTTGTTACTTCACGGAACCAAGCAGATATGCCTATTTCCCAGCTTGTTTTGAACAAACAAACGTATAAACATTCCTGATTTATTTAAGTTTTTTTTCTGTTGCACTCGCTGACCAATGCTTATCGAAAAACATGAATTTTGCCATTTTTTGGACTCTAAATGACCAATTTCTCACGAAACACTTGTTACTTCACGGAACCAAGCAGATATGCCTATTTCCCAGCTTGTTTTGAACAAACAAACGTATAAACATCCCTGATTTATTAAAAATTTTTTTCTGTTGCACTCGCCGACCAATACTTATCAAAAATCATGAGTTTTGCCATTTTTGGGACTCTAAATGCCCAATTTCTCACGAAATACTTTTTACTTCACGGAACCAAAGAGATACGCCTATTTCCCAGATTGTTTTGAACAAACAAACGTATAAACATCCCTGATTTATTTAAATTTTTTTTCTGTTGCACTCGCCGACCAATGCTTATCAAAAATCATGAATTTTGCCATTTTTTGGACTCTAAATGCCCAATTTCTCACGAAATACTTGTAACTTCACGGAACCAAAGAGATACGCCTTTTTCCCAGCTTGTTTTGAACAAACAAACGTATAAACATTCCTGATTCATTTAAATTTGTTTTCTGTTGCACTCGCCGACCAATGCTTATCAAAAATCATGAATTTTGCCATTTTTTGTACTCTAAATGCCCAATTTCTCACGAAATACTTGTTACTTCACGGAACCAAGCAGATATGCCTATTTCCCAGCTTGTTTTGAACAAACAAACGTATAAACATTCCTGATTTATTTAAGTTTTTTTTCTGTTGCACTCGCTGACCAATGCTTATCAAAAAACATGAATTTTGCCATTTTTTGGACTCTAAATGACCAATTTCTCACGAAATACTTGTTACTTCACGGAACCAAGCAGATATGCCTATTTCCCAGCTTGTTTTGAACAAACAAACGTATAAACATTCCTGATTTATTTAAGTTTTTTTTCTGTTGCACTCGCTGACCAATGCTTATCAAAAATCATGAATTTTGCCATTTTTTGGACTCTAAATGACCAATTTCTCACGAAATACTTGTTACTTCACGGAACCAAGCAGATATGCCTATTTCCCAGCTTGTTTCGAACAAACAAACGTATAAACATTCCTGATTTATTTAAATTTTTTTTTCTGTTGCACTCGCCGACCAATACTTATCAAAAATCATGAATTTTGCCATTTTTTGGACTCTAAATGCCCAATTTCTCACGAAATACTTGTTACTTCACGGAACCAAACAGATACGCTTTTTTCCCAGCTTGTTTTGAACCAACAAACGTATAAACATCCCTGATTTATTTAAATTTATTTTCTGTTGCACTCGCCGACCAATGCTTATCAAAAATCATGAATTTCGCCATTTTTTGGACTCTAAATGCCCAATTTCTCACGAAATACTTGTTACTTCACGGAACCAAGCAGATATGCCTATTTCCCAGCTTGTTTTGAACAAACAAACGTATAAACATCCCTGATTTATTAAAAATTTTTTTCTGTTGCACTCGCCGACCAATACTTATCAAAAATCATGAGTTTTGCCATTTTTGGGACTCTAAATGCCCAATTTCTCACGAAATACTTTTTACTTCACGGAACCAAAGAGATACGCCTATTTCCCAGATTGTTTTGAACAAACAAACGTATAAACATCCGTGATTTATTTATATTTTTTTTCTGTTGCACTCGCCGACCAATACTTATCAAAAATCATGAATTTTGCCATTTTTTGGACTCTAAATGCCCAATTTCTCACGAAATATTTGTTACTTCACGGAACCAAAGAGATACGCCTATTTCCCAGATTGTTTTCAACAAACAAACGTATAAACATTCCTGATTTATTTAAATTTATTTTCTGTTGCACTCGCCGACCAATGCTTATCAAAAATTATGAATTTTGCCATTTTTTGGACTCTAAATGCCCAATTTCTAACGAAATACTTGTTACTTCACGGAACCAAGCAGATATGCCTATTTCCCAGCTTGTTTTGAACAAACAAACGTATAAACATCCCTGATTCATTCAAATTTGTTTTCTGTTGCACTCGCCGACCAATACTTATCAAAAATCATGAGTTTTGCCATTTTTGGGACTCTAAATGCCCAATTTCTCACGAAATACTTTTTACTTCACGGAACCAAAGAGATACGCCTATTTCCCAGATTGTTTTGAACAAACAAACGTATAAACATCCCTGATTTATTTAAATTTTTTTTCTGTTGCACTCGCCGACCAATGCTTATCAAAAATCATGAATTTTGCCATTTTTTGGACTCTAAATGCCCAATTTCTCACGAAATACTTGTAACTTCACGGAACCAAAGAGATACGCCTATTTCCCAGCTTGTTTTCAACAAACAAACGTATAAACATTCCTGATTTATTTAAATTTATTTTCTGTTGCACTCGCCGACCAATGCTTATCAAAAATTATGAATTTTGCCATTTTTTGGACTCTAAATGCCCAATTTCTAACGAAATACTTGTTACTTCACGGAACCAAGCAGATATGCCTATTTCCCAGCTTTTTTTGAACAAACAAACGTATAAACATCCCTGATTCATTTAAATTTGTTTTCTGTTGCACTCGCCGACCAATGCTTATCAAAAATCATGAATTTTGCCATTTTTTGTACTCTAAATGCCTAATTTCTCACGAAATACTTGTTACTTCACGGAACCAAACAGATATGCCTATTTCCCAGCTTGTTTTGAACAAACAAACGTATAAACATTCCTGATTTATTTAAGTTTTTTTTCTGTTGCACTCGCTGACCAATGCTTATCAAAAATCATGAATTTTGCCATTTTTTGGACTCTAAATGACCAATTTCTCACGAAATACTTGTTACTTCACGGAACCAAGCAGATATGCCTATTTCCCAGCTTGTTTCGAACAAACAAACGTATAAACATTCCTGATTTATTTAAATTTTTTTTTCTGTTGCACTCGCCGACCAATACTTATCAAAAAACATGAATTTTGCCATTTTTTGGACTCTAAATGCCCAATTTCTCACGAAATACTTGTTACTTCACGGAACCAAACAGATACGCTTTTTTCCCAGCTTGTTTTGAACAAACAAACGTATAAACATCCCTGATTTATTAAAAATTTTTTTCTGTTGCACTCGCCGACCAATACTTATCAAAAATCATGAGTTTTGCCATTTTTGGGACTCTAAATGCCCAATTTCTCACGAAATACTTTTTACTTCACGGAACCAAGCAGATATGCCTATTTCCCAGCTTGTTTTGAACAAACAAACGTATAAACATCCCTGATTTATTTAAATTTTTTTTCTGTTGCACTCGCTGACCAATGCTAATCAAAAATCATGAATTTTGCCATTTTTTGGACTCTAAATGACCAATTTCTCACGAAATACTTGTTACTTCACGGAACCAAGCAGATATGCATATTTCCCAGCTTGTTTTGAACAAACAAACGTATAAACATTCCTGATTTATTTAAGTTTTTTTTCTGTTGCACTCGCTGACCAATGCTTACCAAAAATCATGAATTTTGCCATTTTTCGGACTCTAAATGACCAATTTCTCACGAAATACTTGTTACTTCACGGAACCAAGCAGATATGCCTATTTCCCAGCTTGTTTTGAACAAACAAACGTATAAACATCCCTGATTTATTTAAATTTATTTTCTGTTGCACTCGCCGACCAATGCTTATCAAAAATCATGAATTTCGCCATTTTTTGGACTCTAAATGCCCAATTTCTCACGAAATACTTGTTACTTCACGGAACCAAACAGATACGCTTTTTTCCCAGCTTGTTTTTAACAAACAAACGTATAAACATTCCTGATTTATTTAAGTTTTTTTTCTGTTGCACTCGCTGACCAATGCTTATCAAAAATTATGAATTTTGCCATTTTTTGGACTCTAAATGCCCAATTTCTCACGAAATACTTGTTACTTCACGGAACCAAGCAGATATGCCTATTTCCCAGCTTGTTTTGAACAAACAAACGTATAAACATCCCTGATTTATTAAAAATTTTTTTCTGTTGCACTCGCCGACCAATACTTATCAAAAATCATGAGTTTTGCCATTTTTGGGACTCTAAATGCCCAATTTCTCACGAAATACTTGTTACTTCACGGAACCAAGCAGATATGCCTATTTCCCAGCTTGTTTTGAACAAACAAACGTATAAACATCCCTGATTTATTTAAATTTTTTTTCTGTTGCACTCGCCGACCAATGCTTATCAAAAATCAAGAATTTTGCCATTTTTTGTACTCTAAATGCCCAATTTCTCACGAAATACTTGTTACTTCACGGAACCAAGCAGATATGCCTATTTCCCAGCTTGTTTTGAACAAACAAACGTATAAACATCCCTGATTTATTTAAATTTTTTTTCTGTTGCACTCGCCGACCAATGCTTATCAAAAATCATGAATTTTGCCATTTTTTGTACTCTAAATGCCCAATTTCTCACGAAATACTTGTTACTTCACGGAACCAAGCAGATATGCCTATTTCCCAGCTTGTTTTGAACAAACAAACGTATAAACATCCCTGATTTATTTAAATTTTTTTCTGTTGCACTCGCCGACCAATGCTTATCAAAAATCATGAATTTTGCCATTTTTTGGACTCTAAATGCCCAATTTCTCACGAAATACTTGTTACTTCACGGAACCAAACAGATACGCTTTTTTCCCAGCTTGTTTTGAACCAACAAACGTATAAACATCCCTGATTTATTTATATTCATTTTCTGTTGCACTCGCCGACCAATGCTTATCAAAAATCATGAATTTCGCCATTTTTTGGACTCTAAATGCCCAATTTCTCACGAAATACTTGTTACTTCACGGAACCAAACAGATACGCTTTTTTCCCAGCTTGTTTTTAACAAACAAACGTATAAACATTCCTGATTTATTTAGGTTTTTTTTCTGTTGCACTCGCTGACCAATGCTTATCAAAAATTATGAATTTTGCCATTTTTTGGACTCTAAATGCCCAATTTCTCACGAAATACTTGTTACTTCACGGAACCAAGCAGATATGCCTATTTCCCAGCTTGTTTTGAACAAACAAACGTATAAACATCCCTGATTTATTAAAAATTTTTTTCTGTTGCACTCGCCGACCAATGCTTATCAAAAATCATGAATTTCGCCATTTTTTGGACTCTAAATGCCCAATTTCTCACGAAATACTTGTTACTTCACGGAACCAAGCAGATATGCCTATTTCCCAGCTTGTTTTGAACAAACAAACGTATAAACATCCCTGATTTATTAAAAATTTTTTTCTGTTGCACTCGCCGACCAATACTTATCAAAAATCATGAGTTTTGCCATTTTTGGGACTCTAAATGCCCAATTTCTCACGAAATACTTTTTACTTCACGGAACCAAAGAGATACGCCTATTTCCCAGCTTGTTTTCAACAAACAAACGTATAAACATTCCTGATTTATTTAAATTTATTTTCTGTTGCACTCGCCGACCAATGCTTATCAAAAATTATGAATTTTGCCATTTTTTGGACTCTAAATGCCCAATTTCTAACGAAATACTTGTTACTTCACGGAACCAAGCAGATATGCCTATTTCCCAGCTTGTTTTGAACAAACAAACGTATAAACATCCCTGATTCATTTAAATTTGTTTTCTGTTGCACTCGCCGACCAATGCTTATCAAAAATCATGAATTTTGCCATTTTTTGTACTCTAAATGCCCAATTTCTCACGAAATACTTTTTACTTCACGGAACCAAAGAGATACGCCTATTTCCCAGATTGTTTTGAACAAACAAACGTATAAACATCCCTGATTTATTAAAAATTTTTTTCTGTTGCACTCGCCGACCAATACTTATCAAAAATCATGAGTTTTGCCATTTTTGGGACTCTAAATGCCCAATTTCTCACGAAATACTTTTTACTTCACGGAACCAAAGAGATACGCCTATTTCCCAGATTGTTTTGAACAAACAAACGTATAAACATCCCTGATTTATTTAAACTTTTTTTCTGTTGCACTCGCCGACCAATGCTTATCAAAAATTATGAATTTTGCCATTTTTTGGACTCTAAATGCCCAATTTCTCACGAAATACTTGTAACTTCACGGAACCAAAGAGATACGCCTATTTCCCAGCTTGTTTTCAACAAACAAACGTATAAACATTCCTGATTTATTTAAATTTATTTTCTGTTGCACTCGCCGACCAATGCTTATCAAAATTATGAATTTTGCCATTTTTTGGACTCTAAATGCCCAATTTCTAACGAAATACTTGTTACTTCACGGAACCAAGCAGATATGCCTATTTCCCAGCTTTTTTTGAACAAACAAACGTATAAACATCCCTGATTCATTTAAATTTGTTTTCTGTTGCACTCGCCGACCAATGCTTATTAAAAATCATGAATTTTGCCATTTTTTGTACTCTAAATGCCCAATTTCTCACGAAATACTTGTTACTTCACGGAACCAAGCAGATATGCCTATTTCCCAGCTTGTTTTGAACAAACAAACGTATAAACATTCCTGATTTATTTAAGTTTTTTTTCTGTTGCACTCGCCGACCAATGCTTATCAAAAAACATGAATTTTGCCATTTTTTGGACTCTAAATGACCAATTTCTCACGAAATACTTGTTACTTCACGGAACCAAGCAGATATGCCTATTTCCCAGCTTTTTTTGAACAAACAAACGTATAAACATCCCTGATTCATTTAAATTTGTTTTCTGTTGCACTCGCCGACCAATGCTTATCAAAAATCATGAATTTTGCCATTTTTTGTACTCTAAATGCCCAATTCCTCACGAAATACTTGTTACTTCACGGAACCAAGCAGATATGCCTATTTCCCAGCTTGTTTTGAACAAACAAACGTATAAACATTCCTGATTTATTTAAGTTTTTTTTCTGTTGCACTCGCTGACCAATGCTTATCAAAAAACATGAATTTTGCCATTTTTTGGACTCTAAATGACCAATTTCTCACGAAATACTTGTTACTTCACGGAACCAAACAGATATGCCTATTTCCCAGCTTGTTTTGAACAAACAAACGTATAAACATTCCTGATTTATTTAAGTTTTTTTTCTGTTGCACTCGCTGACCAATGCTTATCAAAAAACATGAATTTTGCCATTTTTTGGACTCTAAATGACCAATTTCTCACGAAATACTTGTTACTTCACGGAACCAAACAGATATGCCTATTTTCCAGCTTGTTTTGAACAAACAAACGTATAAACATTCCTGATTTATTTAAGTTTTTTTTTCTGTTGCACTCGCTGACCAATGCTTATCAAAAATCATGAATTTTGCCATTTTTTGGACTCTGAATGCCCAATTTCTCACGAAATACTTGTTACTTCACGGAACCAAACAGATACGCTTTTTTCCCAGCTTGTTTTGAACCAACAAACGTATAAACATCCCTGATTTATTTAAATTTATTTTCTGTTGCACTCGCCGACCAATGCTTATCAAAAATCATGAATTTCGCCATTTTTTGGACTCTAAATGCCCAATTTCTCACGAAATACTTGTTACTTCACGTAACCAAGCAGATATGCCTATTTCCCAGCTTGTTTTGAACAAACAAACGTATAAACATCCCTGATTTATTAAAAATTTTTTTCTGTTGCACTCGCCGACCAATACTTATCAAAAATCATGAGTTTTGCCATTTTTGGGACTCTAAATGCCCAATTTCTCACGAAATACTTTTTACTTCACGGAACCAAAGAGATACGCCTATTTCCCAGATTGTTTTGAACAAACAAACGTATAAACATCCCTGATTTATTTAAATTTTTTTTCTGTTGCACTCGCCGACCAATGCTTATCAAAAATCATGAATTTTGCCATTTTTTGGACTCTAAATGCCCAATTTCTCACGAAATACTTGTAACTTCACGGAACCAAAAAGATACGCCTATTTCCCAGCTTGTTTTCAACAAACAAACGTATAAACATTCCTGATTTATTTAAATTTATTTTCTGTTGCACTCGCCGACCAATGCTTATCAAAAATCATGAATTTTGCCATTTTTTGGACTCTGAATGCCCAATTTCTCACGAAATACTTGTTACTTCACGGAACCAAACAGATACGCTTTTTTCCCAGCTTGTTTTGAACCAACAAACGTATAAACATCCCTGATTTATTTAAATTTATTTTCTGTTGCACTCGCCGACCAATGCTTATCAAAAATCATGAATTTCGCCATTTTTTGGACTCTAAATGCCCAATTTCTCACGAAATACTTGTTACTTCACGTAACCAAGCAGATATGCCTATTTCCCAGCTTGTTTTGAACAAACAAACGTATAAACATCCCTGATTTATTAAAAATTTTTTTCTGTTGCACTCGCCGACCAATACTTATCAAAAATCATGAGTTTTGCCATTTTTGGGACTCTAAATGCCCAATTTCTCACGAAATACTTTTTACTTCACGGAACCAAAGAGATACGCCTATTTCCCAGATTGTTTTGAACAAACAAACGTATAAACATCCCTGATTTATTTAAATTTTTTTTCTGTTGCACTCGCCGACCAATGCTTATCAAAAATTATGAATTTTGCCATTTTTTGGACTCTAAATGCCCAATTTCTCACGAAATACTTGTAACTTCACGGAACCAAAAAGATACGCCTATTTCCCAGCTTGTTTTCAACAAACAAACGTATAAACATTCCTGATTTATTTAAATTTATTTTCTGTTGCACTCGCCGACCAATGCTTATCAAAAATTATGAATTTTGCCATTTTTTGGACTCTAAATGCCCAATTTCTAACGAAATACTTGTTACTTCACGGAACCAAGCAGATATGCCTATTTCCCAGCTTGTTTTGAACAAACAAACGTATAAACATCCCTGATTCATTTAAATTTGTTTTCTGTTGCACTCGCCGACCAATGCTTATCAAAAATCATGAATTTTGCCATTTTTTGTACTCTAAATGCCCAATTTCTCACGAAATACTTGTTACTTCACGGAACCAAGCAGATATGCCTATTTCCCAGCTTGTTTTGAACAAACAAACGTATAAACATCCCTGATTTATTAAAAATTTTTTTCTGTTGCACTCGCCGACCAATACTTATCAAAAATCATGAGTTTTGCCATTTTTGGGACTCTAAATGCCCAATTTCTCACGAAATACTTTTTACTTCACGGAACCAAAGAGATACGCCTACTTCCCAGATTGTTTTGAACAAACAAACGTATAAACATCCCTGATTTATTTAAATTTTTTTTCTGTTGCACTCGCCGACCAATGCTTATCAAAAATCATGAGTTTTGCCATTTTTTGGACTCTAAATGCCCAATTTCTCACGAAATACTTGTAACTTCACGGAACCAAGCAGATATGCCTATTTCCCAGCTTGTTTTGAACAAACAAACGTATAAACATCCCTGATTTATTTAAATTTTTTTTCTGTTGCACTCGCCGACCAATGCTTATCAAAAATCATGAATTTCGCCATTTTTTGGACTCTAAATGCCCAATTTCTCACGAAATACTTGTTACTTCACGGAACCAAGCAGATATGCCTATTTCCCAGCTTGTTTTGAACAAACAAACGTATAAACATCCCTGATTTATTAAAAATTTTTTTCTGTTGCACTCGCCGACCAATACTTATCAAAAATCATGAGTTTTGCCATTTTTGGGACTCTAAATGCCCAATTTCTCACGAAATACTTTTTACTTCACGGAACCAAAGATATACGCCTATTTCCCAGCTTGTTTTGAACAAACAAACGTATAAACATTCCTGATTTATTTAAATTTATTTTCTGTTGCACTCGCCGACCAATGCTTATCAAAAATTATGAATTTTGCCATTTTTTGGACTCTAAATGCCCAATTTCTAACGAAATACTTGTTACTTCACGGAACCAAGCAGATATGCCTATTTCCCAGCTTGTTTTGAACAAACAAACGTATAAACATCCCTGATTCATTTAAATTTGTTTTCTGTTGCACTCGCCGACCAATGCTTATCAAAAATCATGAATTTTGCCATTTTTTGTACTCTAAATGCCCAATTTCTCACGAAATACTTTTTACTTCACGGAACCAAAGAGATACGCCTATTTCCCAGATTGTTTTGAACAAACAAACGTATAAACATCCCTGATTTATTAAAAATTTTTTTCTGTTGCACTCGCCGACCAATACTTATCAAAAATCATGAGTTTTGCCATTTTTGGGACTCTAAATGCCCAATTTCTCACGAAATACTTGTAACTTCACGGAACCAAAGAGATACGCCTATTTCCCAGATTGTTTTGAACAAACAAACGTATAAACATCCCTGATTTATTTAAACTTTTTTTCTGTTGCACTCGCCGACCAATGCTTATCAAAAATCATGAATTTTGCCATTTTTTGGACTCTAAATGCCCAATTTCTCACGAAATACTTGTAACTTCACGGAACCAAAGAGATACGCCTATTTCCCAGCTTGTTTTCAACAAACAAACGTATAAACATTCCTGATTTATTTAAATTTATTTTCTGTTGCACTCGCCGACCAATGCTTATCAAAAATTATGAATTTTGCCATTTTTTGGACTCTAAATGCCCAATTTCTAACGAAATACTTGTTACTTCACGGAACCAAGCAGATATGCCTATTTCCCAGCTTTTTTTGAACAAACAAACGTATAAACATCCCTGATTCATTTAAATTTGTTTTCTGTTGCACTCGCCGACCAATGCTTATCAAAAATCATGAATTTTGCCATTTTTTGTACTCTAAATGCCCAATTTCTCACGAAATACTTGTTACTTCACGGAACCAAGCAGATATGCCTATTTCCCAGCTTGTTTTGAACAAACAAACGTATAAACATTCCTGATTTATTTAAGTTTTTTTTCTGTTGCACTCGCTGACCAATGCTTATCAAAAAACATGAATTTTGCCATTTTTTGGACTCTAAATGACCAATTTCTCACGAAATACTTGTAACTTCACGGAACCAAGCAGATATGCCTATTTCCCAGCTTGTTTTGAACAAACAAACGTATAAACATCCCTGATTTATTTAAATTTTTTTTCTGTTGCACTCGCCGACCAATGCTTATCAAAAATCATGAATTTCGCCATTTTTTGGACTCTAAATGCCCAATTTCTCACGAAATACTTGTTACTTCACGGAACCAAGCAGATATGCCTATTTCCCAGCTTGTTTTGAACAAACAAACGTATAAACATCCCTGATTTATTAAAAATTTTTTTCTGTTGCACTCGCCGACCAATACTTATCAAAAATCATGAGTTTTGCCATTTTTGGGACTCTAAATGCCCAATTTCTCACGAAATACTTTTTACTTCACGGAACCAAAGATATACGCCTATTTCCCAGCTTGTTTTGAACAAACAAACGTATAAACATTCCTGATTTATTTAAATTTATTTTCTGTTGCACTCGCCGACCAATGCTTATCAAAAATTATGAATTTTGCCATTTTTTGGACTCTAAATGCCCAATTTCTAACGAAATACTTGTTACTTCACGGAACCAAGCAGATATGCCTATTTCCCAGCTTGTTTTGAACAAACAAACGTATAAACATCCCTGATTCATTTAAATTTGTTTTCTGTTGCACTCGCCGACCAATGCTTATCAAAAATCATGAATTTTGCCATTTTTTGTACTCTAAATGCCCAATTTCTCACGAAATACTTTTTACTTCACGGAACCAAAGAGATACGCCTATTTCCCAGATTGTTTTGAACAAACAAACGTATAAACATCCCTGATTTATTAAAAATTTTTTTCTGTTGCACTCGCCGACCAATACTTATCAAAAATCATGAGTTTTGCCATTTTTGGGACTCTAAATGCCCAATTTCTCACGAAATACTTGTAACTTCACGGAACCAAAGAGATACGCCTATTTCCCAGATTGTTTTGAACAAACAAACGTATAAACATCCCTGATTTATTTAAACTTTTTTTCTGTTGCACTCGCCGACCAATGCTTATCAAAAATCATGAATTTTGCCATTTTTTGGACTCTAAATGCCCAATTTCTCACGAAATACTTGTAACTTCACGGAACCAAAGAGATACGCCTATTTCCCAGCTTGTTTTCAACAAACAAACGTATAAACATTCCTGATTTATTTAAATTTATTTTCTGTTGCACTCGCCGACCAATGCTTATCAAAAATTATGAATTTTGCCATTTTTTGGACTCTAAATGCCCAATTTCTAACGAAATACTTGTTACTTCACGGAACCAAGCAGATATGCCTATTTCCCAGCTTTTTTTGAACAAACAAACGTATAAACATCCCTGATTCATTTAAATTTGTTTTCTGTTGCACTCGCCGACCAATGCTTATCAAAAATCATGAATTTTGCCATTTTTTGTACTCTAAATGCCCAATTTCTCACGAAATACTTGTTACTTCACGGAACCAAGCAGATATGCCTATTTCCCAGCTTGTTTTGAACAAACAAACGTATAAACATTCCTGATTTATTTAAGTTTTTTTTCTGTTGCACTCGCTGACCAATGCTTATCAAAAAACATGAATTTTGCCATTTTTTGGACTCTAAATGACCAATTTCTCACGAAATACTTGTTACTTCACGGAACCAAGCAGATATGCCTATTTCCCAGCTTGTTTTGAACAAACAAACGTATAAACATTCCTGATTTATTTAAGTTTTTTTTTCTGTTGCACTCGCTGACCAATGCTTATCAAAAATCATGAATTTTGCCATTTTTTGTACTCTAAATGCCCAATTTCTCACGAAATACTTGTTACTTCACGGAACCAAACAGATATGCCTATTTCCCAGCTTGTTTTGAACAAACAAACGTATAAACATTCCTGATTTATTTAAGTTTTTTTTCTGTTGCACTCGCTGACCAATGCTTATCAAAAATTATGAATTTTGCCATTTTTTGGACTCTAAATGCCCAATTTCTAACGAAATACTTGTTACTTCACGGAACCAAGCAGATATGCCTATTTCCCAGCTTGTTTTGAACAAACAAACGTATAAACATCCCTGATTCATTTAAATTTGTTTTCTGTTGCACTCGCCGACCAATGCTTATCAAAAATCATGAATTTTGCCATTTTTTGTACTCTAAATGCCCAATTTCTCACGAAATACTTTTTACTTCACGGAACCAAAGAGATACGCCTATTTCCCAGATTGTTTTGAACAAACAAACGTATAAACATCCCTGATTTATTAAAAATTTTTTTCTGTTGCACTCGCCGACCAATACTTATCAAAAATCATGAGTTTTGCCATTTTTGGGACTCTAAATGCCCAATTTCTCACGAAATACTTTTTACTTCACGGAACCAAAGAGATACGCCTATTTCCCAGATTGTTTTGAACAAACAAACGTATAAACATCCCTGATTTATTTAAATTTTTTTTCTGTTGCACTCGCCGACCAATGCTTATCAAAAATCATGAATTTTGCCATTTTTTGGACTCTAAATGCCCAATTTCTCACGAAATACTTGTAAATTCACGGAACCAAAGAGATACGCCTATTTCCCAGCTTGTTTTCAACAAACAAACGTATAAACATTCCTGATTTATTTAAATTTATTTTCTGTTGCACTCGCCGACCAATGCTTATCAAAAATTATGAATTTTGCCATTTTTTGGACTCTAAATGCCCAATTTCTAACGAAATACTTGTTACTTCACGGAACCAAGCAGATATGCCTATTTCCCAGCTTTTTTTGAACAAACAAACGTATAAACATCCCTGATTCATTTAAATTTGTTTTCTGTTGCACTCGCCGACCAATGCTTATCAAAAATCATGAATTTTGCCATTTTTTGTACTCTAAATGCCCAATTCCTCACGAAATACTTGTTACTTCACGGAACCAAGCAGATATGCCTATTTCCCAGCTTGTTTTGAACAAACAAACGTATAAACATTCCTGATTTATTTAAGTTTTTTTTCTGTTGCACTCGCTGACCAATGCTTATCAAAAAACATGAATTTTGCCATTTTTTGGACTCTAAATGCCCAATTTCTCACGAAATACTTGTTACTTCACGGAACCAAACAGATATGCCTATTTCCCAGCTTGTTTTGAACAAACAAACGTATAAACATTCCTGATTTATTTAAGTTTTTTTTCTGTTGCACTCGCTGACCAATGCTTATCAAAAATCATGAATTTTGCCATTTTTTGGACTCTAAATGCCCAATTTCTCACGAAATACTTGTTACTTCACGGAACCAAACAGATACGCTTTTTTCCCAGCTTGTTTTGAACCAACAAACGTATAAACATCCCTGATTTATTTAAATTTTTTTTCTGTTGCACTCGCCGACCAATGCTTATCAAAAATCATAAATTTTGCCATTTTTTGGACTCTAAATGCCCAATTTCTCACGAAATACTTGTAACTTCACGGAACCAAAAAGATACGCCTATTTCCCAGCTTGTTTTCAACAAACAAACGTATAAACATTCCTGATTTATTTAAATTTATTTTCTGTTGCACTCGCCGACCAATGCTTATCAAAAATTATGAATTTTGCCATTTTTTGGACTCTAAATGCCCAATTTCTAACGAAATACTTGTTACTTCACGGAACCAAGCAGATATGCCTATTTCCCAGCTTGTTTTGAACAAACAAACGTATAAACATCCCTGATTCATTTAAATTTGTTTTCTGTTGCACTCGCCGACCAATGCTTATCAAAAATCATGAATTTTGCCATTTTTTGTACTCTAAATGCCCAATTTCTCACGAAATACTTCTTACTTCACGGAACCAAAGAGATACGCCTATTTCCCAGATTGTTTTGAACAAACAAACGTATAAGCATCCCTGATTTATTAAAAATTTTTTTCTGTTGCACTCGCCGACCAATACTTATCAAAAATCATGAGTTTTGCCATTTTTGGGACTCTAAATGCCCAATTTCTCACGAAATACTTTTTACTTCACGGAACCAAAGAGATACGCCTATTTCCCAGATTGTTTTGAACAAACAAACGTATAAACATCCCTGATTTATTTAAATTTTTTTTCTGTTGCACTCGCCGACCAATGCTTATCAAAAATCATGAATTTTGCCATTTTTTGGACTCTAAATGCCCAATTTCTCACGAAATGCTTGTAACTTCACGGAACCAAAGAGATACGCCTATTTCCCAGCTTGTTTTCAACAAACAAACGTATAAACATTCCTGATTTATTTAAATTTATTTTCTGTTGCACTCGCCGACCAATGCTTATCAAAAATCATGAATTTTGCCATTTTTTGTACTCTAAATGCCCAATTTCTCACGAAATACTTCTTACTTCACGGAACCAAAGAGATACGCCTATTTCCCAGATTGTTTTGAACAAACAAACGTATAAGCATCCCTGATTTATTAAAAATTTTTTTCTGTTGCACTCGCCGACCAATACTTATCAAAAATCATGAGTTTTGCCATTTTTGGGACTCTAAATGCCCAATTTCTCACGAAATACTTTTTACTTCACGGAACCAAAGAGATACGCCTATTTCCCAGATTGTTTTGAACAAACAAACGTATAAACATCCCTGATTTATTTAAATTTTTTTTCTGTTGCACTCGCCGACCAATGCTTATCAAAAATTATGAATTTTGCCATTTTTTGGACTCTAAATGCCCAATTTCTAACGAAATACTTGTTACTTCACGGAACCAAGCAGATATGCCTATTTCCCAGCTTTTTTTGAACAAACAAACGTATAAACATCCCTGATTCATTTAAATTTTTTTTCTGTTGCACTCGCCGACCAATACTTATCAAAAATCATGAGTTTTGCCATTTTTGGGACTCTAAATGCCCAATTTCTCACGAAATACTTTTTACTTCACGGAACCAAAGAGATACGCCTATTTCCCAGCTTGTTTTCAACAAACAAACGTATAAACATTCCTGATTTATTTAAATTTATTTTCTGTTGCACTCGCCGACCAATGCTTATCAAAAATTATGAATTTTGCCATTTTTTGGACTCTAAATGCCCAATTTCTAACGAAATACTTGTTACTTCACGGAACCAAGCAGATATGCCTATTTCCCAGCTTTTTTTGAACAAACAAACGTATAAACATCCCTGATTCATTTAAATTTGTTTTCTGTTGCACTCGCCGACCAATGCTTATCAAAAATCATGAATTTTGCCATTTTTTGTACTCTAAATGCCCAATTCCTCACGAAATACTTGTTACTTCACGGAACCAAGCAGATATGCCTATTTCCCAGCTTGTTTTGAACAAACAAACGTATAAACATTCCTGATTTATTTAAGTTTTTTTTCTGTTGCACTCGCTGACCAATGCTTATCAAAAAACATGAATTTTGCCATTTTTTGGACTCTAAATGCCCAATTTCTCACGAAATACTTGTTACTTCACGGAACCAAACAGATATGCCTATTTCCCAGCTTGTTTTGAACAAACAAACGTATAAACATTCCTGATTTATTTAAGTTTTTTTTCTGTTGCACTCGCTGACCAATGCTTATCAAAAATCATGAATTTTGCCATTTTTTGGACTCTAAATGCCCAATTTCTCACGAAATACTTGTTACTTCACGGAACCAAACAGATACGCTTTTTTCCCAGCTTGTTTTGAACCAACAAACGTATAAACATCCCTGATTTATTTAAATTTTTTTTCTGTTGCACTCGCCGACCAATGCTTATCAAAAATCATAAATTTTGCCATTTTTTGGACTCTAAATGCCCAATTTCTCACGAAATACTTGTAACTTCACGGAACCAAAAAGATACGCCTATTTCCCAGCTTGTTTTCAACAAACAAACGTATAAACATTCCTGATTTATTTAAATTTATTTTCTGTTGCACTCGCCGACCAATGCTTATCAAAAATTATGAATTTTGCCATTTTTTGGACTCTAAATGCCCAATTTCTAACGAAATACTTGTTACTTCACGGAACCAAGCAGATATGCCTATTTCCCAGCTTGTTTTGAACAAACAAACGTATAAACATCCCTGATTCATTTAAATTTGTTTTCTGTTGCACTCGCCGACCAATGCTTATCAAAAATCATGAATTTTGCCATTTTTTGTACTCTAAATGCCCAATTTCTCACGAAATACTTCTTACTTCACGGAACCAAAGAGATACGCCTATTTCCCAGATTGTTTTGAACAAACAAACGTATAAGCATCCCTGATTTATTAAAAATTTTTTTCTGTTGCACTCGCCGACCAATACTTATCAAAAATCATGAGTTTTGCCATTTTTGGGACTCTAAATGCCCAATTTCTCACGAAATACTTTTTACTTCACGGAACCAAAGAGATACGCCTATTTCCCAGATTGTTTTGAACAAACAAACGTATAAACATCCCTGATTTATTTAAATTTTTTTTCTGTTGCACTCGCCGACCAATGCTTATCAAAAATCATGAATTTTGCCATTTTTTGGACTCTAAATGCCCAATTTCTCACGAAATGCTTGTAACTTCACGGAACCAAAGAGATACGCCTATTTCCCAGCTTGTTTTCAACAAACAAACGTATAAACATTCCTGATTTATTTAAATTTATTTTCTGTTGCACTCGCCGACCAATGCTTATCAAAAATTATGAATTTTGCCATTTTTTGGACTCTAAATGCCCAATTTCTAACGAAATACTTGTTACTTCACGGAACCAAGCAGATATGCCTATTTCCCAGCTTTTTTTGAACAAACAAACGTATAAACATTCCTGATTCATTTAAATTTGTTTTCTGTTGCACTCGCCGACCAATGCTTATCAAAAATCATGAATTTTGCCATTTTTTGTACTCTAAATGCCCAATTTCTCACGAAATACTTGTTACTTCACGGAACCAAGCAGATATGCCTATTTCCCAGCTTGTTTTGAACAAACAAACGTATAAACATTCCTGATTTATTTAAGTTTTTTTTCTGTTGCACTCGCTGACCAATGCTTATCAAAAAACATGAATTTTGCCATTTTTTGGACTCTAAATGACCAATTTCTCACGAAATACTTGTTACTTCACGGAACCAAACAGATATGCCTATTTCCCAGCTTGTTTTGAACAAACAAACGTATAAACATTCCTGATTTATTCAAGTTTTTTTTCTGTTGCACTCGCTGACCAATGCTTATCAAAAATCATGAATTTTGCCATTTTTTGGACTCTAAATGACCAATTTCTCACGAAATACTTGTTACTTCACGGAACCAAGCAGATATGCCTATTTCCCAGCTTGTTTCGAACAAACAAACGTATAAACATTCCTGATTTATTTAAATTTTTTTTTCTGTTGCACTCGCCGACCAATACTTATCAAAAATCATGAATTTTGCCATTTTTTGGACTCTAAATGCATAATTTCTCACGAAATACTTGTTACTTCACGGAACCAAACAGATACGCTTTTTTCCCAGCTTGTTTTTAACAAACAAACGTATAAACATCCCTGATTTATTTAAATTTATTTTCTGTTGCACTCGCCGACCAATGCTTATCAAAAAACATGAATTTTGCCATTTTTTGGACTCTAAATGACCAATTTCTCACGAAATACTTGTTACTTCACGGAACCAAACAGATATGCCTATTTCCCAGCTTGTTTCGAACAAACAAACGTATAAACATTCCTGATTTATTTAAATTTTTTTTTCTGTTGCACTCGCCGACCAATACTTATCAAAAATCATGAATTTTGCCATTTTTTGGACTCTAAATGCATAATTTCTCACGAAATACTTGTTACTTCACGGAACCAAACAGATACGCTTTTTTCCCAGCTTGTTTTTAACAAACAAACGTATAAACATCCCTGATTTATTTAAATTTATTTTCTGTTGCACTCGCCGACCAATGCTTATCAAAAATCATGAATTTCGCCATTTTTTGGACTCTAAATGCCCAATTTCTCACGAAATACTTGTTACTTCACGGAACCAAACAGATACGCTTTTTTCCCAGCTTGTTTTCAACAAACAAACGTATAAACATTCCTGATTTATTTAAGTTTTTTTTCTGTTGCACTCGCTGACCAATGCTTATCAAAAATTATGAATTTTGCCATTTTTTGGACTCAAAATGCCCAATTTCTCACGAAATACTTGTTACTTCACGGAACCAAGCAGATATGCCTATTTCCCAGCTTGTTTTGAACAAACAAACGTATAAACATCCCTGATTTATTAAAAATTTTTTTCTGTTGCACTCGCCGACCAATACTTATCAAAAATCATGAGTTTTGCCATTTTTGGGACTCTAAATGCCCAATTTCTCACGAAATACTTTTTACTTCACGGAACCAAAGAGATACGCCTATTTCCCAGATTGTTTTGAACAAACAAACGTATAAACATCCCTGATTTATTTAAATTTTTTTTCTGTTGCACTCGCCGACCAATGCTTATCAAAAAACATGAATTTTGCCATTTTTTGGACTCTAAATGACCAATTTCTCACGAAATACTTGTTACTTCACGGAACCAAGCAGATATGCCTATTTCCCAGCTTGTTTTGAACAAACAAACGTATAAACATCCCTGATTCATTAAAAATTTTTTTCTGTTGCACTCGCCGACCAATACTTATCAAAAATCATGAGTTTTGCCATTTTTGGGACTCTAAATGCCCAATTTCTCACGAAATACTTGTAACTTCACGGAACCAAAGAGATACGCCTATTTCCCAGATTGTTTTGAACAAACAAACGTATAAACATCCCTGATTTATTTAAACTTTTTTTCTGTTGCACTCGCCGACCAATGCTTATCAAAAATCATGAATTTTGCCATTTTTTGGACTCTAAATGCCCAATTTCTCACGAAATACTTGTAACTTCACGGAACCAAAGAGATACGCCTATTTCCCAGCTTGTTTTCAACAAACAAACGTATAAACATTCCTGATTTATTTAAATTTATTTTCTGTTGCACTCGCCGACCAATGCTTATCAAAAATTATGAATTTTGCCATTTTTTGGACTCTAAATGCCCAATTTCTAACGAAATACTTGTTACTTCACGGAACCAAGCAGATATGCCTATTTCCCAGCTTTTTTTGAACAAACAAACGTATAAACATCCCTGATTCATTTAAACTTGTTTTCTGTTGCACTCGCCGACCAATGCTTATCAAAAATCATGAATTTTGCCATTTTTTGTACTCTAAATGCCCAATTTCTCACGAAATACTTGTTACTTCACGGAACCAAGCAGATATGCCTGTTTCCCAGCTTGTTTTGAACAAACAAACGTATAAACATTCCTGATTTATTTAAGTTTTTTTTCTGTTGCACTCGCTGACCAATGCTTATCAAAAAACATGAATTTTGCCATTTTTTGGACTCTAAATGACCAATTTCTCACGAAATACTTGTTACTTCACGGAACCAAGCAGATATGCCTATTTCCCAGCTTGTTTTGAACAAACAAACGTATAAACATTCCTGATTTATTTAAGTTTTTTTTCTGTTGCACTCGCTGACCAATGCTTATCAAAAATCATGAATTTTGCCATTTTTTGTACTCTAAATGCCCAATTTCTCACGAAATACTTGTTACTTCACGGAACCAAACAGATATGCCTATTTCCCAGCTTGTTTTGAACAAACAAACGTATAAACATTCCTGATTTATTTAAGTTTTTTTTCTGTTGCACTCGCTGACCAATGCTTATCAAAAATTATGAATTTTGCCATTTTTTGGACTCTAAATGCCCAATTTCTAACGAAATACTTGTTACTTCACGGAACCAAGCAGATATGCCTATTTCCCAGCTTGTTTTGAACAAACAAACGTATAAACATCCCTGATTTATTTAAATTTGTTTTCTGTTGCACTCGCCGACCAATGCTTATCAAAAATCATGAATTTTGCCATTTTTTGTACTCTAAATGCCCAATTTCTCACGAAATACTTTTTACTTCACGGAACCAAAGAGATACGCCTATTTCCCAGATTGTTTTGAACAAACAAACGTATAAACATCCCTGATTTATTTAAATTTTTTTTCTGTTGCACTCGCCGACCAATGCTTATCAAAAATCATGAATTTTGCCATTTTTTGGACTCTAAATGCCCAATTTCTAACGAAATACTTGTTACTTCACGGAACCAAGCAGATATGCCTATTTCCCAGCTTGTTTTGAACAAACAAACGTATAAACATCCCTGATTTATTAAAAATTTTTTTCTGTTGCACTCGCCGACCAATACTTATCAAAAATCATGAGTTTTGCCATTTTTGGGACTCTAAATGCCCAATTTCTCACGAAATACTTTTTACTTCACGGAACCAAAGAGATACGCCTATTTCCCAGATTGTTTTGAACAAACAAACGTATAAACATCCCTGATTTATTTAAATTTTTTTTCTGTTGCACTCGCCGACCAATGCTTATCAAAAATCATGAATTTTGCCATTTTTTGGACTCTAAATGCCCAATTTCTCACGAAATACTTGTAAATTCACGGAACCAAAGAGATACGCCTATTTCCCAGCTTGTTTTCAACAAACAAACGTATAAACATTCCTGATTTATTTAAATTTATTTTCTGTTGCACTCGCCGACCAATGCTTATCAAAAATTATGAATTTTGCCATTTTTTGGACTCTAAATGCCCAATTTCTAACGAAATACTTGTTACTTCACGGAACCAAGCAGATATGCCTATTTCCCAGCTTTTTTTGAACAAACAAACGTATAAACATCCCTGATTCATTTAAATTTGTTTTCTGTTGCACTCGCCGACCAATGCTTATCAAAAATCATGAATTTTGCCATTTTTTGGACTCTAAATGCCCAATTTCTCACGAAATACTTGTTACTTCACGGAACCAAGCAGATATGCCTATTTCCCAGCTTGTTTTGAACAAACAAACGTATAAACATTCCTGATTTATTTAAGTTTTTTTTCTGTTGCACTCGCTGACCAATGCTTATCAAAAAACATGAATTTTGCCATTTTTTGGACTCTAAATGCCCAATTTCTCACGAAATACTTGTTACTTCACGGAACCAAACAGATATGCCTATTTCCCAGCTTGTTTTGAACAAACAAACGTATAAACATTCCTGATTTATTTAAGTTTTTTTTCTGTTGCACTCGCTGACCAATGCTTATCAAAAATCATGAATTTTGCCATTTTTTGGACTCTAAATGCCCAATTTCTCACGAAATACTTGTTACTTCACGGAACCAAACAGATACGCTTTTTTCCCAGCTTGTTTTGAACAAACAAACGTATAAACATTCCTGATTTATTTAAGTTTTTTTTCTGTTGCACTCGCTGACCAATGCTTATCAAAAAACATGAATTTTGCCATTTTTTGGACTCTAAATGACCAATTTCTCACGAAATACTTGTTACTTCACGGAACCAAACAGATATGCCTATTTCCCAGCTTGTTTTGAACAAACAAACGTATAAACATTCCTGATTTATTTAAGTTTTTTTTCTGTTGCACTCGCTGACCAATGCTTATCAAAAATCATGAATTTTGCCATTTTTTGGACTCTGAATGCCCAATTTCTCACGAAATACTTGTTACTTCACGGAACCAAACAGATACGCTTTTTTCCCAGCTTGTTTTGAACCAACAAACGTATAAACATCCCTGATTTATTTAAATTTTTTTTCTGTTGCACTCGCCGACCAATGCTTATCAAAAATCATGAATTTTGCCATTTTTTGGACTCTAAATGCCCAATTTCTCACGAAATACTTGTAACTTCACGGAACCAAAAAGATACGCCTATTTCCCAGCTTGTTTTCAACAAACAAACGTATAAACATTCCTGATTTATTTAAATTTATTTTCTGTTGCACTCGCCGACCAATGCTTATCAAAAATTATGAATTTTGCCATTTTTTGGACTCTAAATGCCCAATTTCTAACGAAATACTTGTTACTTCACGGAACCAAGCAGATATGCCTATTTCCCAGCTTGTTTTGAACAAACAAACGTATAAACATCCCTGATTCATTTAAATTTGTTTTCTGTTGCACTCGCCGACCAATGCTTATCAAAAATCATGAATTTTGCCATTTTTTGGACTCTAAATGCCCAATTTCTCACGAAATACTTGTAACTTCACGGAACCAAAAAGATATGCCTATTTCCCAGCTTGTTTTCAACAAACAAACGTATAAACATTCCTGATTTATTTAAATTTATTTTCTGTTGCACTCGCCGACCAATGCTTATCAAAAATTATGAATTTTGCCATTTTTTGGACTCTAAATGCCCAATTTCTAACGAAATACTTGTTACTTCACGGAACCAAGCAGATATGCCTATTTCCCAGCTTGTTTTGAACAAACAAACGTATAAACATCCCTGATTCATTTAAATTTGTTTTCTGTTGCACTCGCCGACCAATGCTTATCAAAAATCATGAATTTTGCCATTTTTTGTACTCTAAATGCCCAATTTCTCACGAAATACTTCTTACTTCACGGAACCAAAGAGATACGCCTATTTCCCAGATTGTTTTGAACAAACAAACGTATAAGCATCCCTGATTTATTAAAAATTTTTTTCTGTTGCACTCGCCGACCAATGCTTATCAAAAATCATGAATTTTGCCATTTTTTGGACTCTAAATGCCCAATTTCTCACGAAATACTTGTAACTTCACGGAACCAAAGAGATACGCCTATTTCCCAGCTTGTTTTCAACAAACAAACGTATAAACATTCCTGATTTATATAAATTTATTTTCTGTTGCACTCGCCGACCAATGCTTATCAAAAATTATGAATTTTGCCATTTTTTGGACTCTAAATGCCCAATTTCTAACGAAATACTTGTTACTTCACGGAACCAAGCAGATATGCCTGTTTCCCAGCTTTTTTTGAACAAACAAACGTATAAACATCCCTGATTCATTTAAATTTGTTTTCTGTTGCACTCGCCGACCAATGCTTATCAAAAATCATGAATTTTGCCATTTTTTGTACTCTAAATGCCCAATTTCTCACGAAATACTTGTTACTTCACGGAACCAAGCAGATATGCCTATTTCCCAGCTTGTTTTGAACGAACAAACGTATAAACATTCCTGATTTATTTAAGTTTTTTTTCTGTTGCACTCGCTGACCAATGCTTATCAAAAAACATGAATTTTGCCATTTTTTGGACTCTAAATGACCAATTTCTCACGAAATACTTGTTACTTCACGGAACCAAACAGATATGCCTATTTCCCAGCTTGTTTTGAACAAACAAACGTATAAACATTCCTGATTTATTTAAGTTTTTTTTCTGTTGCACTCGCTGACCAATGCTTATCAAAAATCATGAATTTTGCCATTTTTTGGACTCTAAATGACCAATTTCTCACGAAATACTTGTTACTTCACGGAACCAAGCAGATATGCCTATTTCCCAGCTTGTTTCGAACAAACAAACGTATAAACATTCCTGATTTATTTAAATTTTTTTTTCTGTTGCACTCGCCGACCAATACTTATCAAAAATCATGAATTTTGCCATTTTTTGGACTCTAAATGCATAATTTCTCACGAAATACTTGTTACTTCACGGAACCAAACAGATACGCTTTTTTCCCAGCTTGTTTTTAACAAACAAACGTATAAACATCCCTGATTTATTTAAATTTATTTTCTGTTGCACTCGCCGACCAATGCTTATCAAAAAACATGAATTTTGCCATTTTTTGGACTCTAAATGACCAATTTCTCACGAAATACTTGTTACTTCACGGAACCAAACAGATATGCCTATTTCACAGCTTGTTTCGAACAAACAAACGTATAAACATTCCTGATTTATTTAAATTTTTTTTTCTGTTGCACTCGCCGACCAATACTTATCAAAAATCATGAATTTTGCCATTTTTTGGACTCTAAATGCATAATTTCTCACGAAATACTTGTTACTTCACGGAACCAAACAGATACGCTTTTTTCCCAGCTTGTTTTTAACAAACAAACGTATAAACATCCCTGATTTATTTAAATTTATTTTCTGTTGCACTCGCCGACCAATGCTTATCAAAAATCATGAATTTCGCCATTTTTTGGACTCTAAATGCCCAATTTCTCACGAAATACTTGTTACTTCACGGAACCAAACAGATACGCTTTTTTCCCAGCTTGTTTCGAACAAACAAACGTATAAACATCCCTGATTTATTTAAATTTTTTTTCTGTTGCACTCGCCGACCAATGCTTATCAAAAATTATGAATTTTGCCATTTTTTGGACTCTAAATGCCCAATTTCTCACGAAATACTTGTTACTTCACGGAACCAAGCAGATATGCCTATTTCCCAGCTTGTTTTGAACAAACAAACGTATAAACATCCCTGATTTATTAAAAATTTTTTTCTGTTGCACTCGCCGACCAATACTTATCAAAAATCATGAGTTTTGCCATTTTTGGGACTCTAAATGCCCAATTTCTCACGAAATACTTTTTACTTCACGGAACTAAAGAGATACGCCTATTTCCCAGATTGTTTTGAACAAACAAACGTATAAACATCCCTGATTTATTTAAATTTTTTTTCTGTTGCACTCGCCGACCAATGCTTATCAAAAATCATGAGTTTTGCCATTTTTTGGACTCTAAATGCCCAATTTCTCACGAAATACTTGTAACTTCACGGAACCAAAGAGATATGCCTATTTCCCAGCTTGTTTTGAACAAACAAACGTATAAACATCCCTGATTTATTTAAATTTTTTTTCTGTTGCACTCGCCGACCAATGCTTATCAAAAATTATGAATTTTGCCATTTTTTGGACTCTAAATGACCAATTTCTCACGAAATACTTGTTACTTCACGGAACCAAGCAGATATGCCTATTTCCCAGCTTGTTTTGAACAAACAAACGTATAAACATCCCTGATTTATTAAAAAATTTTTTCTGTTGCACTCGCCGACCAATACTTATCAAAAATCATGAGTTTTGCCATTTTTGGGACTCTAAATGCCCAATTTCTCACGAAATACTTTTTACTTCACGGAACCAAAGAGATACGCCTATTTCCCAGATTGTTTTGAACAAACAAACGTATAAACATCCCTGATTTATTTAAATTTTTTTTCTGTTGCACTCGCCGACCAATGCTTATCAAAAATCATGAATTTTGCCATTTTTTGTACTCTAAATGCCCAATTTCTCACGAAATACTTTTTACTTCACGGAACCAAAGAGATATGCCTATTTCCCAGCTTGTTTTGAACAAACAAACGTATAAACATTCCTGATTTATTTAAGTTTTTTTTCTGTTGCACTCGCCGACCAATGCTTATCAAAAATTATGAATTTTGCCATTTTTTGGACTCTAAATGACCAATTTCTCACGAAATACTTGTTACTTCACGGAACCAAGCAGATATGCCTATTTCCCAGCTTGTTCCGAACAAACAAACGTATAAACATACCTGATTTATTTAAATTTATTTTCTGTTAAACTCGCCGACCAATGCTTATCAAAAATCATGAATTTTGCCATTTTTTGGACTCTAAATGCCCAATTTCTAACGAAATACTTGTTACTTCACGGAACCAAGCAGATATGCCTATTTCCCAGCTTGTTTCGAACAAACAAACGTATAAACATCCCTGATTTATTTAAATTTTTTTTCTGTTGCACTCGCCGACCAATACTTATCAAAAATCATGAATTTTGCCATTTTTTGGACTCTAAATGCCCAATTTCTCACGAAATACTTGTTACTTCACGGAACCAAACAGATACGCTTTTTTCCCAGCTTGTTTTGAACCAACAAACGTATAAACATCCCTGATTTATTTAAATTTATTTTCTGTTGCACTCGCCGACCAATGCTTATCAAAAATCATGAATTTCGCCATTTTTTGGACTCTAAATGCCCAATTTCTCACGAAATACTTGTTACTTCACGGAACCAAACAGATACGCTTTTTTCCCAGCTTGTTTTTAACAAACAAACGTATAAACATTCCTGATTCATTTAAGTTTTTTTTCTGTTGCACTCGCTGACCAATGCTTATCAAAAATTATGAATTTTGCCATTTTTGGGACTCTAAATGCCCAATTTCTCACGAAATACTTTTTACTTCACGGAAACAAAGAGATACGCCTATTTCCCAGATTGTTTTGAACAAACAAACGTATAAACATCCCTGATTTATTTAAATTTTTTTTCTGTTGCACTCGCCGACCAATACTTATCAAAAATCATGAATTTTGCCATTTTTTGGACTCTAAATGCCCAATTTCTCACGAAATACTTGTTACTTCACGGAACCAAACAGATACGCCTATTTCCCAGATTGTTTTGAACAAACAAACGTATAAACATTCCTGATTTATTCCAATTTTTTTTCTGTTGCACTCGCCGACCAATGCTTATCAAAAATCATGAATTTTGCCATTTTTTGGACTCTAAATACCCAATTTCTCACGAAATACTTGTTACTTCACGGAACCAAACAGATACGCTTTTTTCCCAGCTTGTTTTGAACAAACAAACGTATAAACATTCCTGATTTATTCCAATTTTTTTCTGTTGCACTCGCCGACCAATGCTTATCAAAAATCATGAATTTTGCCATTTTTTGGACTCTAAATACCCAATTTCTCACGAAATACTTGTTACTTCACGGAACCAAACAGATACGCTTTTTTCCCAGCTTGTTTTGAACAAACAAACGTATAAACATTCCTGATTTATTCCAATTTTTTTCTGTTGCACTCGCCGACCAATGCTTATCAAAAATCTTGAATTTTGCCATTTTTTGGACTCTAAATACCCAATTTCTCACGAAATACTTGTTACTTCACGGTACCAAACAGATACGCTTTTTTCCCAGCTTGTTTTGAACAAACAAACGTAAAAACATTCCTGATTTATTTAAGTTTTTTTTCTTTTGCACTCGCTGACCAATGCTTATCAAAAATCATGAATTTTGCCATTTTTTGGACTCTAAATGCCCAATTTCTCACGAAAAACTTATTACTTCACGGAACCAAGCAGATATGCCTATTTCCCAGCTTGTTTTGAACAAACAAACGTATAAACATTCCTGATTTATTTAAATTTTTTTTCTGTTGCACTCGCCGACCAATGCTTATCAAAAATTATGAATTTTGCCATTTTTTGGACTCTAAATGCCCAATTTCTCACGAAATACTTGTTACTTCACGGAACCAAGCAGATATGCCTATTTCCCAGCTTGTTTTGAACAAACAAACGTATAAACATCCCTGATTTATTAAAAATTTTTTTCTGTTGCACTCGCCGACCAATGCTTATCAAAAATTATGAATTTTGCCATTTTTTGGACTCTAAATGCCCAATTTCTCACGAAATACTTGTTACTTCACGGAACCAAACAGATACGCTTTTTTCCCAGCTTGTTTTGAACAAACAAACGTATAAACATTCCTGATTTATTCCAATTTTTTTCTGTTGCACTCGCCGACCAATGCTTATCAAAAATCTTGAATTTTGCCATTTTTTGGACTCTAAATACCCAATTTCTCACGAAATACTTGTTACTTCACGGAACCAAACAGATACGCTTTTTTCCCAGCTTGTTTTGAACAAACAAACGTAAAAACATTCCTGATTTATTTAAGTTTTTTTTCTTTTGCACTCGCTGACCAATGCTTATCAAAAATCATGAATTTTGCCATTTTTTGGACTCTAAATGCCCAATTTCTCACGAAATACTTGTTACTTCACGGAACCAAGCAGATATGCCTATTTCCCAGCTTGTTTTGAACAAACAAACGTATAAACATCCCTGATTTATTAAAAATTTTTTTCTGTTGCACTCGCCGACCAATGCTTATCAAAAATTATGAATTTTGCCATTTTTTGGACTCTAAATGCCCAATTTCTCACGAAATACTTGTTACTTCACGGAACCAAACAGATACGCTTTTTTCCCAGCTTGTTTTGAACAAACAAACGTATAAACATTCCTGATTTATTCCAATTTTTTTCTGTTGCACTCGCCGACCAATGCTTATCAAAAATCTTGAATTTTGCCATTTTTTGGACTCTAAATACCCAATTTCTCACGAAATACTTGTTACTTCACGGAACCAAACAGATACGCTTTTTTCCCAGCTTGTTTTGAACAAACAAACGTAAAAACATTCCTGATTTATTTAAGTTTTTTTTCTTTTGCACTCGCTGACCAATGCTTATCAAAAATCATGAATTTTGCCATTTTTTGGACTCTAAATGCCCAATTTCTCACGAAATACTTGTTACTTCACGGAACCAAACAGATACGCTTTTTTCCCAGCTTGTTTTGAACAAACAAACGTATAAACATCCCTGATTTATTTAAATTTATTTTCTGTTGCACTCGCCGACCAATGCTTATCAAAAATCATGAATTTCGCCATTTTTTGGACTCTAAATGCCCAATTTCTCACGAAATACTTGTTACTTCACGGAACCAAACAGATACGCTTTTTTCCCAGCTTGTTTTTAACAAACAAACGTATAAACATTCCTGATTCATTTAAGTTTTTTTTCTGTTGCACTCGCTGACCAATGCTTATCAAAAATTATGAATTTTGCCATTTTTTGGACTCTAAATGCCCAATTTCTCACGAAATACTTGTTACTTCACGGAACCAAACAGATACGCTTTTTTCCCAGCTTGTTTTTAACAAACAAACGTATAAACATTCCTGATTCATTTAAGTTTTTTTTCTGTTGCACTCGCTGACCAATGCTTATCAAAAATTATGAATTTTGCCATTTTTTGGACTCTAAATGACCAATTTCTCACGAAATACTTGTTACTTCACGGAACCAAGCAGATATGCCTATTTCCCAGCTTGTTTTGAACAAACAAACGTATAAACATCCCTGATTTATTAAAAATTTTTTTCTGTTGCACTCGCCGACCAATACTTATCAAAAATCATGAGTTTTGCCATTTTTGGGACTCTAAATGCCCAATTTCTCACGAAATACTTTTTACTTCACGGAAACAAAGAGATACGCCTATTTCCCAGATTGTTTTGAACAAACAAACGTATAAACATCCCTGATTTATTTAAATTTTTTTTCTGTTGCACTCGCCGACCAATACTTATCAAAAATCATGAATTTTGCCATTTTTTGGACTCTAAATGCCCAATTTCTCACGAAATACTTGTTACTTCACGGAACCAAACAGATACGCCTATTTCCCAGATTGTTTTGAACAAACAAACGTATAAACATTCCTGATTTATTCCAATTTTTTTTCTGTTGCACTCGCCGACCAATGCTTATCAAAAATCATGAATTTTGCCATTTTTTGGACTCTAAATACCCAATTTCTCACGAAATACTTGTTACTTCACGGAACCAAACAGATACGCTTTTTTCCCAGCTTGTTTTGAACAAACAAACGTATAAACATTCCTGATTTATTCCAATTTTTTTCTGTTGCACTCGCCGACCAATGCTTATCAAAAATCATGAATTTTGCCATTTTTTGGACTCTAAATACCCAATTTCTCACGAAATACTTGTTACTTCACGGAACCAAACAGATACGCTTTTTTCCCAGCTTGTTTTGAACAAACAAACGTATAAACATTCCTGATTTATTCCAATTTTTTTCTGTTGCACTCGCCGACCAATGCTTATCAAAAATCTTGAATTTTGCCATTTTTTGGACTCTAAATACCCAATTTCTCACGAAATACTTGTTACTTCACGGTACCAAACAGATACGCTTTTTTCCCAGCTTGTTTTGAACAAACAAACGTAAAAACATTCCTGATTTATTTAAGTTTTTTTTCTTTTGCACTCGCTGACCAATGCTTATCAAAAATCATGAATTTTGCCATTTTTTGGACTCTAAATGCCCAATTTCTCACGAAAAACTTATTACTTCACGGAACCAAGCAGATATGCCTATTTCCCAGCTTGTTTTGAACAAACAAACGTATAAACATTCCTGATTTATTTAAATTTTTTTTCTGTTGCACTCGCCGACCAATGCTTATCAAAAATTATGAATTTTGCCATTTTTTGGACTCTAAATGCCCAATTTCTCACGAAATACTTGTTACTTCACGGAACCAAGCAGATATGCCTATTTCCCAGCTTGTTTTGAACAAACAAACGTATAAACATCCCTGATTTATTAAAAATTTTTTTCTGTTGCACTCGCCGACCAATGCTTATCAAAAATTATGAATTTTGCCATTTTTTGGACTCTAAATGCCCAATTTCTCACGAAATACTTGTTACTTCACGGAACCAAACAGATACGCTTTTTTCCCAGCTTGTTTTGAACAAACAAACGTATAAACATTCCTGATTTATTCCAATTTTTTTCTGTTGCACTCGCCGACCAATGCTTATCAAAAATCTTGAATTTTGCCATTTTTTGGACTCTAAATACCCAATTTCTCACGAAATACTTGTTACTTCACGGAACCAAACAGATACGCTTTTTTCCCAGCTTGTTTTGAACAAACAAATGTAAAAACATTCCTGATTTATTTAAGTTTTTTTTCTTTTGCACTCGCTGACCAATGCTTATCAAAAAACATGAATTTTGCCATTTTTTGGACTCTAAATACCCAATTTCTCACGAAATACTTGTTACTTCACGGAACCAAACAGATACGCTTTTTTCCCAGCTTGTTTTGAACAAACAAACGTATAAACATTCCTGATTTATTCCAATTTTTTTCTGTTGCACTCGCCGACCAATGCTTATCAAAAATCATGAATTTTGCCATTTTTTGGACTCTAAATACCCAATTTCTCACGAAATACTTGTTACTTCACGGAACCAAACAGATACGCTTTTTTCCCAGCTTGTTTTGAACAAACAAACGTATAAACATTCCTGATTTATTCCAATTTTTTTCTGTTGCACTCGCCGACCAATGCTTATCAAAAATCTTGAATTTTGCCATTTTTTGGACTCTAAATACCCAATTTCTCACGAAATACTTGTTACTTCACGGAACCAAACAGATACGCTTTTTTCCCAGCTTGTTTTGAACAAACAAACGTATAAACATTCCTGATTTATTCCAATTTTTTTCTGTTGCACTCGCCGACCAATGCTTATCAAAAATCTTGAATTTTGCCATTTTTTGGACTCTAAATACCCAATTTCTCACGAAATACTTGTTACTTCACGGAACCAAACAGATACGCTTTTTTCCCAGCTTGTTTTGAACAAACAAACGTATAAACATTCCTGATTTATTCCAATTTTTTTCTGTTGCACTCGCCGACCAATGCTTATCAAAAATCATGAATTTTGCCATTTTTTGGACTCTAAATACCCAATTTCTCACGAAATACTTGTTACTTCACGGAACCAAACAGATACGCTTTTTTCCCAGCTTGTTTTGAACAAACAAACGTATAAACATTCCTGATTTATTCCAATTTTTTTCTGTTGCACTCGCCGACCAATGCTTATCAAAAATCTTGAATTTTGCCATTTTTTGGACTCTAAATACCCAATTTCTCACGAAATACTTGTTACTTCACGGTACCAAACAGATACGCTTTTTTCCCAGCTTGTTTTGAACAAACAAACGTAAAAACATTCCTGATTTATTTAAGTTTTTTTTCTTTTGCACTCGCTGACCAATGCTTATCAAAAATCATGAATTTTGCCATTTTTTGGACTCTAAATGCCCAATTTCTCACGAAAAACTTATTACTTCACGGAACCAAGCAGATATGCCTATTTCCCAGCTTGTTTTGAACAAACAAACGTATAAACATTCCTGATTTATTTAAATTTTTTTTCTGTTGCACTCGCCGACCAATGCTTATCAAAAATTATGAATTTTGCCATTTTTTGGACTCTAAATGCCCAATTTCTCACGAAATACTTGTTACTTCACGGAACCAAGCAGATATGCCTATTTCCCAGCTTGTTTTGAACAAACAAACGTATAAACATCCCTGATTTATTAAAAATTTTTTTCTGTTGCACTCGCCGACCAATGCTTATCAAAAATTATGAATTTTGCCATTTTTTGGACTCTAAATGCCCAATTTCTCACGAAATACTTGTTACTTCACGGAACCAAACAGATACGCTTTTTCCCAGCTTGTTTTGAACAAACAAACGTATAAACATTCCTGATTTATTCCAATTTTTTTCTGTTGCACTCGCCGACCAATGCTTATCAAAAATCTTGAATTTTGCCATTTTTTGGACTCTAAATACCCAATTTCTCACGAAATACTTGTTACTTCACGGAACCAAACAGATACGCTTTTTTCCCAGCTTGTTTTGAACAAACAAACGTAAAAACATTCCTGATTTATTTAAGTTTTTCTTCTTTTGCACTCGCTGACCAATGCTTATCAAAAATCATGAATTTTGCCATTTTTTGGACTCTAAATGCCCAATTTCTCACGAAAAACTTATTACTTCACGGAACCAAGCAGATATGCCTATTTCCCAGCTTGTTTTGAACAAAAAAACGTATAAACATTCCTGATTTATTTAAATTTTTTTTCTGTTGCACTCGCCGACCAATGCTTATCAAAAATCATGAATTTTGCCATTTTTTGGACTCTAAATGCCCAATTTCTCACGAAATACTTGTTACTTCACGGAACCAAACAGATACGCTTTTTTCCCAGCTTGTTTTGAACAAACAAACGTAAAAACATTCCTGATTTATTTAAGTTTTTTTTCTTTTGCACTCGCTGACCAATGCTTATCAAAAATCTTGAATTTTGCCATTTTTTGGACTCTAAATACCCAATTTCTCACGAAATACTTGTTACTTCACGGAACCAAACAGATACGCTTTTTTCCCAGCTTGTTTTGAACAAACAAACGTAAAAACATTCCTGATTTATTTAAGTTTTTTTTCTTTTGCACTCGCTGACCAATGCTTATCAAAAATCATGAATTTTGCCATTTTTTGGACTCTAAATGCCCAATTTCTCACGAAAAACTTATTACTTCACGGAACCAAGCAGATATGCCTATTTCCCAGCTTGTTTTGAACAAACAAACGTATAAACATTCCTGATTTATTTAAATTTTTTTTCTGTTGCACTCGCCGACCAATGCTTATCAAAAATTATGAATTTTGCCATTTTTTGGACTCTAAATGCCCAATTTCTCACGAAATACTTGTTACTTCACGGAACCAAGCAGATATGCCTATTTCCCAGCTTGTTTTGAACAAACAAACGTATAAACATCCCTGATTTATTAAAAATTTTTTTCTGTTGCACTCGCCGACCAATGCTTATCAAAAATTATGAATTTTGCCATTTTTTGGACTCTAAATGCCCAATTTCTCACGAAATACTTGTTACTTCACGGAACCAAACAGATACGCTTTTTTCCCAGCTTGTTTTGAACAAACAAACGTATAAACATTCCTGATTTATTCCAATTTTTTTCTGTTGCACTCGCCGACCAATGCTTATCAAAAATCTTGAATTTTGCCATTGTTGGACTCTAAATACCCAATTTCTCACGAAATACTTGTTACTTCACGGAACCAAACAGATACGCTTTTTTCCCAGCTTGTTTTGAACAAACAAACGTAAAAACATTCCTGATTTATTTAAGTTTTTTTTCTTTTGCACTCGCTGACCAATGCTTATCAAAAATCATGAATTTTGCCATTTTTTGGACTCTAAATGCCCAATTTCTCACGAAATACTTGTTACTTCACGGAACCAAACAGATACGCTTTTTTCCCAGCTTGTTTTGAACAAACAAACGTAAAAACATTCCTGATTTATTTAAGTTTTTCTTCTTTTGCACTCGCTGACCAATGCTTATCAAAAATCATGAATTTTGCCATTTTTTGGACTCTAAATGCCCAATTTCTCACGAAAAACTTATTACTTCACGGAACCAAGCAGATATGCCTATTTCCCAGCTTGTTTTGAACAAACAAACGTATAAACATTCCTGATTTATTTAAATTTTTTTTCTGTTGCACTCGCCGACCAATGCTTATCAAAAATCATGAATTTTGCCATTTTTTGGACTCTAAATGCCCAATTTCTCACGAAATACTTGTTACTTCACGGAACCAAACAGATACGCTTTTTTCCCAGCTTGTTTTGAACAAACAAACGTATAAACATCAATGATTCATTTTAATTTTTTTTCTGTTGCACTCGCCGACCAATGCTTATCAAAAATCATGAATTTTGCCATTTTTCGGACTCTAAATGCCCAATTTCTCACGAAAAACTTGTTACTTCACGGAACCAAGCAGATATGCCTATTTCCCAGCTTGTTTTGAACAAACAAACGTATAAACATTCCTGATTTATTTAAATTTTTTTTCTGTTGCACTCGCCGACCAATGCTTATCAAAAATCATGAATTTTGCCATTTTTTGGACTCTAAATGCCCAATTTCTCACGAAATACTTGTTTTTTCACGGAACCAAGCAGATATGCCTATTTCCCAGCTTGTTTTGAACAAACAAACGTATAAACATTCCTGATTTATTTAAATTTTTTTTCTGTTGCACTCGCAGACCAATGCTTATCAAAAATCATGAATTTTGCCATTTTTTGGACTCTAAATGCCCAATTTCTCACGAAATACTTGTTTTTTCACGGAACCAAGCAGATATGCCTATTTCCCAGCTTGTTTTGAACAAACAAACGTATAAACATTCCTGATTTATTTAAATTTTTTTTCTGTTGCACTCGCAGACCAATGCTTATCAAAAATCATGAATTTTGCCATTTTTTGGACTCTAAATGCCCAATTTCTCACGATATACTTGTTTTTTCACGGAACCAAGCAGATATGCCTATTTCCCAGCTTGTTTTGAACAAACAAACGTATAAACATTCCTGATTTATTTAAATTTTTTTCTGTTGCACTCGCAGACCAATGCTTATCAAAAATCATGAATTTTGCCATTTTTTGGACTCTAAATGCCCAATTTCTCACGAAATACTTGTTACTTCACGGAACTAAGCAGATACGCTTTTTTCCCAGCTTGTTTTGAACCAACAAACGTATAAACATTCCTGATTTATTCAAATTTATTTTCTGTTGCACTCGCCGACCAATGCTTATCAAAAATCATGAATTTCGCCATTTTTCGGACTCTAAATGCCCAATTTCTCACGAAAAACTTGTTACTTCACGGAACCAAGCAGATATGCCTATTTCCCAGCTTGTTTTGAACAAACAAACGTATAAACATTCCTGATTCATTTAAATTTTTTTTCTGTTGCACTCGCCGACCAATGCTTATCAAAAATCATGAATTTTGCCATTTTTTGGACTCTAAATGCCCAATTTCTCACGAAATACTTGTTACTTCACGGAACCAAGCAGATATGCCTATTTCCCAGCATGTTTTGAACAAACAAACGTATAAACATTCCTGATTTATTTAAATTTTTTTTCTGTTGCACTCGCAGACCAATGCTTATCAAAAATCATGAATTTTGCCATTTTTTGGACTCTAAATGCCCAATTTCTCACGAAATACTTGTTACTTCACGGAACTAAGCAGATACGCTTTTTTCCCAGCTTGTTTTGAACCAACAAACGTATAAACATCCCTGATTTATTTAAATTTATTTTCTGTTGCACTCGCCGACCAATGCTTATCAAAAATTATGAATTTTGCCATTTTTTGGACTCTAAATGCCCAATTTCTCACGAAATACTTGTTACTTCACGGAACTAAGCAGATACGCTTTTTTCCCAGCTTGTTTTGAACAAACAAACGTATAAACATTCCTGATTTATTTAAATTTATTTTCTGTTGCACTCGCCGACCAATGCTTATCAAAAATTATGAATTTTGCCATTTTTTGGACTCTAAATGCCCAATTTCTCACGAAATACTTGTTACTTCACGGAACCAAGCAGATATGCCTATTTCCCAGCTTGTTTTGAACAAACAAACGTATAAACATCCCTGATTTATTAAAAATTTTTTTCTGTTGCACTCGCCGACCAATACTTATCAAAAATCATGAGTTTTGCCATTTTTGGGACTCTAAATGCCCAATTTCTAACGAAATACTTGTAACTTCACGGAACCAAAGAGATACGCCTATTTCCCAGCTTGTTTTGAACAAACAAACGTATAAACATCCCTGATTCATTTAAATTTATTTTCTGTTGCACTCGCCGACCTGTATGAGATTCATCTCATACCCAATTATCAATATATCTTTTCCATACTTATCGTTTACCCTTATTTGTCTAATTACATTGTACTGAGAGTAAGCCCCGCCCCTAGTTACACTTTTTCTCTTTACCTTCTCTTCTCTCTACTTACCCCCTTTTTTACCTCACACCTTCACTCTTATACAATTGTTACTCTTACAATTGTCTCTCCTTCAATTGTTACTTATTGCAACTGTCTGAAAAGATATAAAGTTATACTCCTATCACTTTATATATGGTGCATCGAGGATCAGATATTCCGGTGCTACTATTCTAAGTCCCGCGTGGCAAGCGACAAGGAAAAGTAAGTATTTTCCTTACAAAAGTAACAATCCAAACGCTGGATTGTGAAATTCAAATTATTCAAATCGCTGAATAATTCACCATCGTTGCACTGCATGCTGAAAATTTCTTTCTGCACTGCATGCACACACCCCTGAAAGTTATCCAACGAGGATATTCATACTTCTGAAGATGAGTCTGCAATATATCTTTGGCAACACGACCAGAGCTCTAAATACCTTGAATGCGAGTGTCGTCAATTATGGAGAACAACTCAAACAATGGAGAGCTACTGGAGTGGAAAGAGACGTCGGAGCAATACGAGAAGGAATCATCATACTGGAGAAAAACCTGGATACCCTGGACAAAAAAGTAAAAATTGTGGCTGAAGCTGTCGATAAGATAGATGATGACAACGATATCGATGTAAAAAAGTACGAGGAGAAACTTCCCATCGTCATCGACGCACAGGATGAGGCTGAACAATTGATTTCTGCACTCCAAGGAATCATAGGAAGGCTCACAACGCGTGACAACCCTATGGCATTCTCAAATGATTCTCATCCCACTCCAATCCCCCGTAGAAGATCAAGCGTTCAATCAGATCTTCAATCTTATCAACTGCCAAGAATCAAAATTCCTACATTTTCTGGAAACAGATGGGATTTCGAAAATTTTTGGTCGTTATTTGAGGAAATCGTTGGCAAGTCAGAAGTACCCAAGATCATCAAATTCACACATCTGATGGAAGCAGTTCAAGGCGATGCTCGACAACTCCTGCAGCAATTCAAAGTCACGTCAGAAAACTATGATCTTGCTGTGAAACTGCTGAAACAAAAGTATGCAGACACGGAAACTACAGTCAGGGAATTGAACGAGAAACTCCTGAAAGATGCTGCAAAAGATCAAACAATTCGAGAGCAAAGAGCTCTACTGGAAAGGAAGCAACTGGAAACTCTTGGAGAACCTGTCGACAACAGATTGATGAAGGACCTAATCATGGAAAAGTTCAGTAAGCCCATCAGACGAGCAGTTTTCAAAAAGAAGTTGGGATCTGAAGAATCGTGGTCCATGGAACAATTCTTCAAAGATCTAGATGAGCACATCAAAGTTGAAGAAGGTCTCGCAACTTTGATGAAGACGGAGCCAAAAGAGACAATCAAGGATCCGCCAAACCTGAAGACCAAAAAAGAGAAACCTGAAATTCAAAAGAAACAAGAAGTCTCCCAAATGTCAAAGTCCAAAGGATGCCCTTATTGCACATCTAACAGTCACTCTGCTGTAGACTGTAATGTAATCAAAAGCAGCAAGGAGAGAAAAGATTTTCTCCAAACTCATGATCGCTGTTTGAATTGTACTCTACCAGGCCACATCAGCAGTGTTTGCAGGAGCCATTGGACCTGCAGATTGTGTAAGAAAAAACATCATTCCTCAATTTGCTTCATGAGAAATGGGTCAACCACCTCGGCGCCCTTTTCTTCCCACCAGCCAGAAGGCAAACAAATTCAAAATCTGAATTTGCAAGACAAAAAGAAGAAAGCCAACGGGACAACGAACGTGACTCATACCACTGAAGGCGAGAATGACGAAGCGGTCCTGTGCGAGACACAGACAACGCAGAAGGCCACATCAAAGGCATATGTGCCGACAATCCAAACATTGGCTTGCAACCCAGTCACAAAGGAGTGGAAGCCTGTTTCAATTTTGCTTGATACAGGGGCCGACAGAAGTTATATCAAACAAAAAACGGCTAAGGAACTACAATTGGCAAAAACTGAAGGACCAAACCTGAGGATGAGATGTTTTGGAACACCAAACGCTGGTGATCCAGAAAAATTCATAAAATCGAATGTCACTCTGAAAAAAGAAAAGGAGTCGATCCAGCTGGAAGTTCTACAAAAAGAACACATGACTGGAAAAGTTCGAAAAGCTGAGCTGAAGAAGAAGGATTACATGATGATTATCCAAAGAAATATATCCCTCAACACAGAAGCCTTCGAAGCCGTCGTGGAACCAGATATTTTGATTGGAATGGATCAAATGGACAAAACCTGGAAAGGAGACACGATCAAACTCCCATCAGGACTTCTACTTCTGAACACGAAGTTTGGATATACTACTATGGGAGCCTTTTCCAACGCGGAAAAGAACATTCTCAAAAGTTCAAAAGATGAAATAGAAGATAATTTCACCTCAGTCATCAACAACATCCATGAAGCTCACGATGATATCGAATTTCATCAACAACAAGATACCGTAATGAAAAAAGCGGACGAATTCTCCGGACCATTGACCGAAGAGAAACGGGACCGAGACAAGAAAACAGTAAAGTTTTTTGAAGACACTATTGAAAAACGATCTGAAGGATACGCTGTGAGATACCCAGTTAAACTGGACAAAATCGACCTGGTCCCAGACAACTTTCAACTAACGTTGAAGAGACTGAAAGGAGTTTTGAAATCAACAACTCCGGAAGTGAAGAAAATGATGGATGACATCCTGAAAGACCACCTCAAAAAGAAAATTTTGGAAAAGGTTCAACAAAGAACAAAGAAGGGGAATCGAGTTCATTACAGTCCAATTCACCCAGTACTCACCCCCCACAAACACACCACCAAATGCAGGCTGGTACTCGACGGATCAGCACATTACAAGGATGAGCTATCACTCAATGATGCCATTGAGCAAGGACCTCTGACTCTGCCAGACATTCTGGATCTACTCCTTCGCTTCCGATCTGGTGACACAGTAATACTCTCTGACGTGGAAAAAGCCTTCCTACAAGTTCTCCTGAATGAGCTGGATAGGGATCTAACCAGGATTCTTTGGGTAAAAGACATCAACTCACCAGCTACACCAGACAACATTGAGGTGTATCGCTTCACCAGAGTTTTGTTTGGACTTAACGCTAGTCCATTTCTCCTAGCTGCTACAGTAAGCTACCATCTCAAGAATCACGTCAACCAGGACTTGGCTAAGAAAATTCTCAACAACTTCTATGTGAACAACTTGATCCTGACTTTCGATGGTGATGCAAAAGAAGCTATTGAATTCTACACAATCTTAAAAGAGATGTTCAGAGACATGAACATGAACTTACGCGAGTTCATGGCAAACAAAGAAGAATTCAACAATGCCATCCCAGAAGTCGATAGAGCACAATCCGAGAATTACAAAGTTCTGGGGATCCGATACGATCCGAAAAAAGATGTGATCAGATTGGAGTCAAAAATCACTGAAGAAGATCAACATTCAAGAAGATCAGTCTCAAGACGGATTGCTAGTGATTTTGATCCAAAAGGGCTACTAACGCCATTGCTAGTCCCATCAAAGTTATTCCAAAGAGAATTATGGAGAGAAGAATTCCATTACGAATGGGATACACAACTCAAGCAAGAACATGAAAACCAATGGAAAGAACTTCTTCAAGATTACGAAGGATTCTTCAAGGAACTACCAAGAAAAGTCATCGATCAATCCGGGGATAACATCTTAGTATGTTTTTGACGCCAGTAAAGACGCAACTGCTATTTGCATATATGTGCAAAATCAGTACGGAATGAACATCATCCTTGGAAAATCGAAGATAAAACCGCTCAAGGAAAAATGGACTATTCCTAAATTGGAAATGCAAGCAATAACTATGGGAACTGAAAAAACGCTTTCAGTTCTCAATGCCTTTCAAGAAGGTGAAATAAAAGTCTCTCAAATCATCATACTTTCCGACAGTGAAACTGCTCTCAGTTGGCTCAAATCATCTCCTGGACAAAAAGAAGTAGGAAAACTGGTTTCCAATAGAGTTCAAAGCTGCCGATCTGACGCAGAAAAGATGTCCGCCAATGGAATCCCTGTGAAGTTTGGACACGTCAAGACTGATCAAAATCCAGCAGATCTGGGAGCTCGTGGTATTTCCAAAGAAGACTTCTTGGACTCATTCTGGTGGAAAGGACCAGAATTCTGTAATCATGATGAATCCATCTGGGAAACTCATGAAACATTCCAAATCAAGAGATCGGAAGAAGAAGTGGAAAGAGTCAACATATGCAACATTCTGGAAGAAAGTTCAGAAACCACAACACTCAAGTCACTTTTATTGAGAACCAACTCATTTCCCAAAGCAAGGAGATCAACCGCTTACGTTATGAGAGCAATTAAAAAATTTTCCAAAAAATTGCCAGAAAACACAATGTTGAGATTCAAAATGACCATCCCAGAGTTGTCGAAAGCACTCGAAGAAAATCCTCCTATATCTGCAACAGAACATGATGCGGCAGAAATCAGGATTATCAAAGAACACCAATCGGATTTCAGCTTGCTAAAGAAAAAATCGTGGAACAATCTCAACCTGAAAATGGATGAACGCGGAGTAATCATCTGCAAAGGTCGATTCGGAAACATGGAAATTGGAAATATGGCAAAAAATCCAATTCTGATTCAACCCAATTCACATTTGGCCAAAATTATCATTCTGGAAGCTCATGGTAAATTACACTGCAACTTGCAACAAACTATGACAGAAGTTCGAATGCGATTTTGGATTCCGAGACTTCGTCAACAAGTGAAATCAATGATTTCCAGATGCGTTCCATGCCAAAGATACAACAGAGCACCGTTCAAGTACCCAGAAATGGCTGATCTACCAGAATACCGAGTAAAAGAATCAAAACCATACGACAATACCGGATTAGACTACTTTGGCCCCTTGACATATAGGAAAGAAGATAACTCTACTGATACTTGTTGGGGATGCCTTCTAACATGCTGTACAACTCGTCTCGTCAACATTCAAATGGTTCTTCGACCAGACACCATCTCATTCATCAACGCAATGCTAAGGTTCATAAATACCTGTGGAAGACCGAAAAGAATTGTCAGCGACAACGCGCCGCAATTCATTCTCGGAAACAAAATTCTTCAAGATATTGCAACACAAAAAACAATCAACAACGAAATATTGAAGTTTCTGGGAGACGCGAAGATTGACTGGAAGTTCATAACGCCATACGCCCCCTGGCAGGGAGGAATGTATGAAAGGATGATGCGCTCAACAAAACAAGCCATCTACAAGTCAATCGGAAAAAACATTCTTTCTTTCGACGAGCTCACAACTGTTTGCTGTGAAGTTGCCGCTATGCTCAATTCTAGACCTCTGACTTATGTTGGAGATTCTTTTGGAAGTGGTGAAGTATTGCGCCCAATTGATTTTGTCTACCCCAAAATTCAAACGACTTTCCCAATCGAAAATAGTCGGGACATGTTGGATGATTACCAAGATCCAAACGAAGTCAACGTGACAAGAGATGAAGTGTTAAGAGCCGCTCAAACCGGAGCCAAAGTGATCGAACATGCGTGGCAAACATGGAAGTTTACTTATTTGGCCGAGTTGAGAGCTACTCACAAGAAGCATATGGACTCCAAAAAAGGAACTGATGAGGTCCCCTTCGAAGGACAAGTGGTCATCATCTGCGACGCCAATCTTCCAAGAAACTACTGGAAATTGGGTCAAGTAGTCAAAGTTCAATCATCAACGGATGAGATACTACGAGAAGTTCACATCAAAATGAGTTCCGGAAATGTTATCAAACGTCCAATCAATCTCGTTGTTCCATTGGAATTGGACCTAATTCCGAACGTCTCAAAGGATACAACCAACGCGGTTGACATCCGAGAACCAAACGAAATTCGAGAACCAGACGCCGAAAAAGAAGCAGCTCAAGGTAGAAGATACAATCTGAGAAAACAGAAAAAAGTGGACTACAAGGAGACCAAATCCGAAGTTGACTCGACAACCATTTCCTCCTGTTCCTTCATCGGAACCATTCCATGGAATACACTAATGCTCATAACAATTCTGGCAACATGCTTTGGATGCACATCTGCAACACCGTCAGTTGAATGCACTGCTACTGGAATCAAGATTCACACTGAATACGATAGCTTCGAAATGTGTGTCAAGGATTATTGCACATCCAGACCAAGAATGACATGGAACAGAGATGCTTTAGCAGATATCTGGATTCCACCGGCGATAAAGACGACAGCTCATCACCCAACCATCAAGATCCTCAAGACCAACGCGGTCACATCTTATGAGTTAGACTGCCCAGCAGTATCAACATGTGAATCGATAGACTGCACGATTTGCTGGTCGAACATCATCAATCCGGAATGTCACCCTCATTTCGCAATTGCTGGATTTGGAATCATTCTCTACTTGATTCTGATGATTGGATACTGCATCTTCCAAGTAAGAATACCAATGGGTGCTCCGATTTCCGTCTTGTGGAAAGGAATGTCGTTCATATGCCCAATATGTCTTCGAGTACTCCGATTCAGAAGACAAAATCAACCAGCCAGAAGAAGAAAAATCAATTGGGAAATGATAATTCCAATAATTATCATCTCAAGTTTGATAAATACAGTGGAAACGTGTCAAGAAGTAGATCTGCTCACGCAAGGAGAAAGAATCTGCTCAACTGACAAACCAGAAAAATGCAAGATCGTGACAAAGGAACACATTACCATCCACTCATTCAATCGAGAAGCTTGCATCAGACTGGAACAAAATGGTACTGCAACGAAAGAAATCAGGATCCGCTTGAAAGCTATTCAAATGGAATGCCTCAAGAATTCGGTCACTTTCACAAGAGACGCTGAAATCAAAGTATGGAGCACTAAACGATGTGCCCATGCTGGATCATGTGCAGGAGAAAAATGCGGAAACGTAACCCAAGACTCCTTAGTTGATGAACTAGGAGAAGCGAACAAATACATTGGAAACACCTACTGTACTGAAAGCTGTGGTGGATATGGCTGCGGTTGCTTTTTTCCCTCATCAGGATGCTTATTCTATCGCGTGTACGCTCAAGTGAATAGCAATGAATCCATGGAAATTTTTCAATGCGCCGAATGGAGAGAGTCGGTTAAAATCGAGTTCACAGTCACAAAGTCGGATGGAAACAACCAACAATACACACAAAACATGTCTCTCGTTCACAACATTCCGTATGGTGGAAGAGGTGTTACCATTTCAGCAGCGTGGACGGACAAACCTATCTCTCCAATTTTGAACAATTGGTTCATTCGAAATGGATCGCAGACAGCTATCTGGAAACCATATTTGCTACCAAGCGTCCAATGCCAAGGACCAGATGAAAGTCATGAATGCAAGCTCAACGAGAGATGCACATGCCTTCCAGCAGAAGACACTATTAAATGTAGATGTGATGACATTGACAACACAACTCCATTCCAGAAGATCGAAACTCATCTTCCACTACACGAAACACACTGGATTCTTCGAAAGAACAATCAGTCAGTCACAGCTTCAATCGACGAAGAAATAACTGTCGGATTCATCCTCTCAATTCAGGACTCGGTAAAGACCGCAGTAATGACATCCTCAGACAAATGTTCCGTGAAATCAAATGAAGTTATCGGATGCTACAATTGCGCTTCAGGAGGCCAAGCAGAAGTAAAATGCCAGTCATCAAAGAACGATATCTTCGGAAACATTGTTTGTGGTGACGAAATGTTCACTGTGCCCTGCTCACCTCAAGGATCATGGAAGAACATCACATTCTTTTCGGAATCAGCAAGTTTTCACCAGAAGTGCACCATCAACTGTGGAGGTCCATACACCGAATATTTCAAAATAAATGGAACTTTGAAGTTCACGGGATCATTTTGGACATCCTTCTACAGAATGATCGAAGGAAAAACCACATTTTTTTCGGAATTCGCTTTGCCAGACATTGGTCACATCTGGAATTCATACATGAATTTTATGAAGTCGTTTATGGCCACAATCATCGTCGTGTTGATTATAGTGGCAACTACAGCAGCATTGGTAGCAGGATTCGCCTTGATGGGTCTAACGAAGACCATCAAATTTTTCCTTTTTGCACTTTCCGTCCCGTTTCTGATCTTACGCATGCTTTCTTTTTTTGTGTACAGCCGGTGTCGTTCCAACCGTCAGAAGACGGAGAAATGCGTTTAGAACGAGCACCGGCAATCTCATGGCATCAATACAATATTGTTGCAGAAATGAACATGAGCACGAATATCGTGGTGCAAGACGAATGATGGTCATGTAAACCAAACATGAAACGAGAGGAGATGGAGGAGAAAATTCAAAAGATCAACAAAGAGATCAAGAAAGAAACCCAAAAGGCCAATGAACTGGAACTGAAGGAAACATCCTGCAAGGAGATGTATCGGAGCAGTTTAAACGCTAAACTCCTCCAGAACAAACCATCCACTGAGGAGAAGACAAAATCTCTTCTCCAAGAGTTTTCTCGAATCAAGGAGGAACGGAAAGTCCTTCAAAAATCATTAAGACGAAAACAAGACATCCTGAATATGCTACAGCAGTGGCATATGGACGAAGCAATGGAAGAAGTATTGGAAGCCGATACACCAAAGAAGCCGGAGGTTCCCCGACGACCACAACGCGTGGAATCGTATAAGGAGTTGAGCCCCCCACAACGCGTGGTGGTTGGCTCCTCCACCAAGAAACCAGAGAAGAGACATGCCCAGGGATCTCAAGCTGAAATTCTTGCCAAGAAAAGATACCGCAGACTATGTCCCCCAGGATATAACGACGTCAAACTGGACTGCCCATTCTGCAGATCAGGACATTTCGCCAACCAATGCCCAATCGCCAACACTATCGCTCTGAGAAAAGAGCAAATTGAGAACAGAGTTTTTTGTGAAAGATGTCTGGAGGGGAAATTTGGCCAACACCGATGCAAAAAGATCAAAGACTGTTATTATTGTGGATCCGACCATCACTCATCATTGTGCCCGGCACCCATCAATATCCCCCAATAAGAATGAATTCATCATTGCTCTCAATCCAACATGATCGTTGCTCTTCATTCGTCATTGGCTGTTCATTCCTCGTTGATAATTCATTCATTATCGATCCATTCATCCTTCTTTGATCACTATTCATTCTTCATTCATTCACTCATCATTTATCCATTCATCCTTCCCCCGGGAGTGTATGAGATTCATCTCATACCCAATTATCAATATATCTTTTCCATACTTATCGTTTACCCTTATTTGTCTAATTACATTGTACTGAGAGTAAGCCCCGCCCCTACAGTTACACTTTTTCTCTTTACCTTCTCTTCTCTCTACTTACCCCCGTTTTTTACCTCACACCATCACTCTTATACAATTGTTACTCTTACAATTGTCTCTCCTTCAATTGTTACTTATTGCAACTGTCTGAAAAGATATAAAGTTATACTTCTATCACTTTATATACAATTTACAGTATTTTCAAAAATTTCCAAACCCTGTCATGATTATACCATTCGAACCGTCTTGACAAACTGAATTCAAAAGTTTTAATTTCATCCTTATCGGCGCAAAATTGAGCAAGGTATAGTAGTTTTTTCCGTTTTCGTGGCGGGACCCATTTTTGAGAATTTATCCAAACCCAGTCATGTTCATACTCATTGGAACCGCCTTAAGACGCTGATTTCAAAAAATTCATTTCCACCTCTCCTATCCTAAAACTGAACCTACAGTAACCCAATTTTTCAGAACCAACGAGGCGACGAAAAGTGGTATATAACCCATTTGGAAGTCCTTTGTTCTCCCACATTTTTACTGAAAGATCATTCATTTATTCATATTCGTGATGTTGTTACTAATGGTTTTTTGAGGACTGTCGATGAATTACCACCACCAGTTACATGGTATTCTACTGTTGAATTTGTGAGAAGATTCACTAAACATGGACACGTCGAAATTGCATTTTGTGATACAAATAATCAAACGAATTTGAGTGCGTTGTAGTTTTTGTTGTCTTAAAATACAGTAATCCCCTGAAATTTTCAGCCCAACTCGAGGTTATTCTATTCCATCAGGATGTGCTGAGAACGGCCACATTGGCGGTATGTTTTCTTTTTTTTTTTGAAAAAAAAAACAGTTGATATTACGACAAAATACAGAGAAGTCAGCAAAAATGACGGATTTCTGCAATCTGTCGTATGATTAAGTGTGTTTGGCGTGTTTGCATTGAATTTGACGACAAAATGCGGACTTATCTTCAGAAACGATTGTTTTCTGCAATTTGTCGTTAAATCAGGTGTTTTGATTCTGCTTATCGTAACCAAGTCGTGTTTAAGCTACTAGACGTCAGATCTTACGACAATATTAAAGATCCTACTAGCCTCTCGACTTTCGACCTCTCTATGTAAGCCTTCTCAACGCGATGGTTCAGTGGTAGTTAATTAAGGATTTATTTGGATAAAGGAATAAAAGATAAGACAATTGAAGCAATTGGTAAAATGGGATGGAAATGAAAACGTATGTATAGTAGTCACAGTAATAGGAAAACGTGAAGACAACGGTTCAGAGGGGTTCTATTATACTGCGTCCTTAACCAGTCCGAAAATGGTAACTGCATTCCGATCTGTTTGTTCGAAGTTAGAACGACCTTCGATTAGAAGACTCTTAGTTCCTTCCCCATTAAAACAATCTTCATTACTTGTGATTCATCTAGTTTGCGCAACCTTGAGTGAAAGCGGAACCGTTTTTGATTGCATCTCTTTTTGATGTTTAATCGCGATTGAATGGTCGCGATACTTCCCCTTGAATAAACATAACTTTACAATTTGTGAAGCCTAAATCAAAAGTGTCCATGTCTTTTGGTAAACGACAAGAATCGATTTCAAGTGTTTTAACAGAACATTTGAATAATTCCAATGAAATCAATACTGCGGATTTAAGTTTTCCTAAAATTTCTTCTTTTGGAGCTCTAACCCGAAAACTTTCATTTTGGAATCTAAGGGAGCATTCCGATGTCTGAACATCTATAGTTTTTATTGGAGTTTTCAGAGACTTCACAAATTGAAAAACCCATTTTGATTCGTTGCATAAGTTTATTCTGGAAACAAAAAGGTAGTATTTTTCGAAAATAAAATCACTTACAAATCTTGAATTTTATAGTTTAAAATAACAGTTTTCAAACAGAGATACGGTAGTTTAAGCAAAGGTAATTGGAACTTTGCTGATAGGGTTTCCATTGAAGAATTCCCTTTTTCGTAGCCTGGCATCGGTTGATCTTCCTCCCAACGACAATACCTTGGGCTCTCTGTTTCTCTAACTCTCCTCGGTTGCAATGATCTCTAACAGCTGACGTGGCAAAGAAGACACCTCATAACTGTATTTATTGCCATAATAACTGTATTTATTGCCATGTGTCTTTTTTGTTGTTTGACGCACGTCACTCATCATCTAATCTTTTCCCACAAGAAGACGCTCACACTCCGCCCACTCCCAGAGAGACTCCGCCCACCATAACAGAAAACATTTCCATTTTCCCCCTCTTCTTGTGCGGGTTGCTGACCCATCTCGTCTCTTTTTTTTCAGTTTGTTTTCTTTTCTTTAAAAAAAATCAATAATTCCAAATGAGCCAATATCCAGCTCGCTGGTGAAACAGCTTGAGAAACTAGTGATAAGGAACTAGTGATACATGTACTGTGAGAGAAAAAAGTTCAAATCAGTCGAAATAGGCGAGTAGGAGATCGCTTCATCAATCAATATTATTCATGTGTATACGCAAATTAGATGCAGCGCCTTCGTCCCTGATTGTTTTTTATTTCTGACACTTTTATTTCGTTTTATTTTTTAAAAATTGGTAGGAACACCTGTACACCAACTATCTCCCTGAATTTACTATCACTCAATATCACTTTCTGATCTAAGTATCAGTCAATATCATTGCAAAATGATAACCTCCAATGAATTCGTGGGAATCCTTCGGGTTAGTTATACACGTATCTCCTGATGGTTATTCCCTTTCGGGTTGTGCCTGTGGAAATCCGGTATGAACTGGTAGTACACCAACTATCTCCATGAATTTACTATCACTCAATATTACTTTCTGATCTATGTATCAGTCAATATCATTGCAAAATGTTAACCTCCAATGAATTCGTGGGAATCCTTCGGGTTAGTTATACACGTATCTCCTGATGGTTATTCCCTTTCGGGTTGTGCCTGTGGAAATCCGGTATGAACTGGTAGTACACCAACTATCTCCCTGAATTTACTATCACTCAATATCACTTTCTGATCTAAGTATCAGTCAATATCATTGCGAAATGATAACCTCCAATGAATTCGTGGGAATCCTTCGGGTTAGTTATACACGTATCTCCTGATGGTTATTCCCTTTCGGGTTGTGCCTGTGGAAATCCGGTATGAACTGGTAGTACACCAACTATCTCCATGAATTTACTATCACTCAATATTACTTTCTGATCTATGTATCAGTCAATATCATTGCAAAATGATAACCTCCAATGAATTCGTGGGAATCCTTCGGGTTAGTTATACACGTATCTCCTGATGGTTATTCCCTTTCGGGTTGTGCCTGTGGAAATCCGGTATGAACTGGTAGTACACCAACTATCTCCCTGAATTTACTATCACTCAATATCACTTTCTGATCTAAGTATCAGTCAATATCATTGCAAAATGTTAACCTCCAATGAATTCGTGGGAATCCTTCGGGTTAGTTATACACGTATCTCCTGATGGTTATTCCCTTTCGGGTTGTGCCTGTGGAAATCCGGTATGAACTGGTAGTACACCAACTATCTCCCTGAATTTACTATCACTCAATATCACTTTCTGATCTAAGTATCAGTCAATATCATTGCAAAATGATAACCTCCAATGAATTCGTGGGAATCCTTCGGGTTAGTTATACACGTATCTCCTGATGGTTATTCCCTTTCGGGTTGTGCCTGTGGAAATCCGGTATGAACTGGTAGTACACCAACTATCTCCCTGAATTTACTATCACTCAATATTACTTTCTGATCTAAGTATCAGTCAATATCATTGCAAAATGATAACCTCCAATGAATTCGTGGGAATCCTTCGGGTTAGTTATACACGTATCTCCTGATGGTTATTCCCTTTCGGGTTGTGCCTGTGGAAATCCGGTATGAACTGGTAGTACACCAACTATCTCCCTGAATTCAGTATCACTCAAAGTTACCTACTGATCTATGTATCAGTCAATATCATTGCAAAATGATAACCTCCAATGAATTTGTGGGAATCCTTCGGGTTAGTTATACACGTATCTCCTGATGGTTATTCTCTTTCGGGTTGTGCCTGTGGAAATCCGGTATGAACTGGTAGTACACCAACTATCTCCATGAATTTACTATCACTCAAAGTTACCTTCTGATCTAAGTATCAGTCAATATCATTGCAAAATGATAACCTCCAATGAATTCGTGGGAATCCTTCGGGTTAGTTATACACGTATCTCCTGATGGTTATTCCCTTTCGGGTTGTGCCTGTGGAAATCCGGTATGAACTGGTAGTACACCAACTATCTCCCTGAATTCAGTATCACTCAAAGTTACCTACTGATCTATGTATCAGTCAATATCATTGCAAAATGATAACCTCCAATGAATTTGTGGGAATCCTTCGGGTTAGTTATACACGTATCTCCTGATGGTTATTCCCTTTCGGGTTGTGCCTGTGGAAATCCGGTATGAACTGGTAGTACACCAACTATCTCCCTGAATTCACTATCACTCAATATCACTTTCTGATCTAAGTATCAGTCAATATCATTGCAAAATGATAACCTCCAATGAATTCGTGGGAATCCTTCGGGTTAGTTATACACGTATCTCCTGATGGTTATTCCCTTTCGGGTTGTGCCTGTGGAAATCCGGTATGAACTGGTAGTACACCAACTATCTCCCTGAATTTACTATCACTCAAAGTTACCTTCTGATCTAAGTATCAGTCAATATCATTGCAAAATGATAACCTCCAATGAATTTGTGGGAATCCTTCGGGTTAGTTATACACGTATTTCCTGATGGTTATTCCCTTTCGGGTTGTGCCTGTGGAAATCCGGTATGAACTGGTAGTACACCAACTATCTCCCTGAATTCACTATCACTCAATATCACTTTCTGATCTAAGTATCAGTCAATATCATTGCAAAATGATAACCTCCAATGAATTCGTGGGAATCCTTCGGGTTAGTTATACACGTATCTCCTGATGGTTATTCCCTTTCGGGTTGTGCCTGTGGAAATCCGGTATGAATTGGTAGTACACCAACTATCTCCCTGAATTTACTATCACTCAAAGTTACCTTCTGATCTAAATATCAGTCAATATCATTGCAAAATGATAACCTCCAATGAATTCGTGGGAATCCTTCGGGTCAATTATACACGTATCTCCTGATGGTTATTCCCTTTCGGGTTGTGCCTGTGGAAATCCGGTATGAACTGGTAGTACACCAACTATCTCCCTGAATTCACTATCACTCAATATCACTTTCTGATCTAAGTATCAGTCAATATCATTGCAAAATGATAACCTCCAATGAATTCGTGGGAATCCTTCGGGTCAATTATACACGTATCTCCTGATGGTTATTCCCTTTCGGGTTGTGCCTGTGGAAATCCGGTATGAACTGGTAGTACACCAACTATCTCCCTGAATTCACTATCACTCAATATCACTTTCTGATCGATATATCAGTCAATATCATTGCAAAATGTTAACCTCCAATGAATTCGTGGGAATCCTTCGGGTTAGTTATACACGTATCTCCTGATGGTTATTCCCTTTCGGGTTGTGCCTGTGGAAATCCGGTATGAACTGGTAGTACACCAACTATCTCCCTGAATTTACTATCACTCAATATCACTTTCTGATCTAAGTATCAGTCAATATCATTGCAAAATGATAACCTCCAATGAATTCGTGGGAATCCTTCGGGTTAGTTATACACGTATCTCCTGATGGTTATTCCCTTTCGGGTTGTGCCTGTGGAAATCCGGTATGAACTGGTAGTACACCAACTATCTCCCTGAATTTACTATCACTCAATATTACTTTCTGATCTATGTATCAGTCAATATCATTGCAAAATGATAACCTCCAATGAATTCGTGGGAATCCTTTGGGTTAGTTATACACGTATCTCCTGATGGTTATTCCCTTTCGGGTTGTGCCTGTGGAAATCCGGTATGAACTGGTAGTACACCAACTATCTCCCTGAATTCAGTATCACTCAAAGTTACCTTCTGATCTATGTATCAGTCAATATCATTGCAAAATGATAACCTCCAATGAATTCGTGGGAATCCTTCGGGTTAGTTATACACGTATCTCCTGATGGTTATTCCCTTTTGGGTTGTGCCTGTGGAAATCCGGTATGAACTGGTAGTACACCAACTATCTCCCTGAATTCAGTATCACTCAAAGTTACCTTCTGATCTATGTATCAGTCAATATCATTGCAAAATGATAACCTCCAATGAATTCGTGGGAATCCTTCGGGTTAGTTATACACGTATCTCCTGATGGTTATTCCCTTTTGGGTTGTGCCTGTGGAAATCCGGTATGAACTGGTAGTACACCAACTATCTCCCTGAATTCAGTATCACTCAAAGTTACCTTCTGATCTATGTATCAGTCAATATCATTGCAAAATGATAACCTCCAATGAATTCGTGGGAATCCTTCGGGTTAGTTATACACGTATCTCCTGATGGTTATTCCCTTTCGGGTTGTGCCTGTGGAAATCCGGTATGAACTGGTAGTACACCAACTATCTCCCTGAATTTACTATCACTCAATATCACTCTCTGATCTAAGTATCAGTCAATATCATTGCAAAATTATAACCTCCAATGAATTTGTGGGAATCCTTCGGGTTAGTTATACACGTATCTCCTGATGGTTATTCCCTTTTGGGTTGTGCCTGTGGAAATCCGGTATGAACTGGTAGTACACCAACTATCTCCCTGAATTTACTATCACTCAATATCACTATCTGATCTAAGTATCAGTCAATATCATTGCAAAATGATAACCTCCAATGAATTTGTGGGAATCCTTCGGGTTAGTTATACACGTATCTCCTGATGGTTATTCCCTTTCGGGTTGTGCCTGTGGAAATCCGGTATGAACTGGTAGTACACCAACTATCTCCCTGAATTTACTATCACTCAATATCACTCTCTGATCTAAGTATCAGTCAATATCATTGCAAAATTATAACCTCCAATGAATTCGTGGGAATCCTTCGGGTTAGTTATACACGTATCTCCTGATGGTTATTCCCTTTCGGGTTGTGCCTGTGGAAATCCGGTATGAACTGGTAGTACACCAACTATCTCCATGAATTAACTATCACTCAATATCACTTTCTGATCTAAGTATCAGTCAATATCATTGCAAAATTATAACCTCCAATGAATTCGTGGGAATCCTTCGGGTTAGTTATACACGTATCTCCTGATGGTTATTCCCTTTCGGGTTGTGCCTGTGGAAATCCGGTATGAACTGGTAGTACACCAACTATCTCCATGAATTTACTATCACTCAATATTACTTTCTGATCTATGTATCAGTCAATATCATTGCAAAATGATAACCTCCAATGAATTCGTGGGAATCCTTCGGGTTAGTTATACACGTTTCTCCTGATGGTTATTTCCTTTCTGGTTGTGCCTGTGGAAATCCGGTATGAACTGGTAGTAATAATAATTCGTTTATTGAAGGACAAAAAGTCACTAACACAATAAAAAGATAAATAGGTTACAATTAAGACAAGTTAATAATTACAACGATTTAATATAAGATAATTCTCGAAATTCATTGAACTAATATTGTTACGAAAACTAGTTGAGGAAGGGGGTTGGGGGAATATATGGGAGGGTAGATTATTCCAACAGGACAATACCCTGTTGGAGAAGAATTGACTAGAAACTTTACATGAATTACTAATAGAGGATTTAATATAATAAGGATGGCGTCTAAGCGATCTAAAATGTGGAAGAGAAATGCATAGGTTAGAAGGAATACATGTTTCTTTACTAACTAATAACTTATACATAAAAACTAAATCAATTATAAGACGGCGGTATTCTAAGGACTGAAAATTACAATAATCAAGAGAATCAAAATAACTAACATATGGAATGGAGAACTTTCTAAATAATCTAAAGATAAAGGATTTTTGGACAGATTCCAATAATTTTACATATTCTTTATTAGTAGGAGAAAAAACAACTGAACCGTATTCTAATATAGGGCGGATATAAATAGTAAAACATCTCAAGAAAACATCGAAACTGGCATGGCGAATAACATTGAAAAATATATTGACCCGTTGATGAGCTCTGCGGACAATTGTGTCGATGTGGTTGCAGAACGACAGATCAGAATTATAAATAATACCCAAGTCTCGTATTCTTGCCACTTTTGGAATTCTTGAACTGTTGATAGAAAAGTTAGTGAAAGTTTTGGAACACTTTTTGTTATGAAAGAATGGAATCACTTCACACTTTGAAGGCGCAATTGACATTTGCCAATTTTTGCACCATTCGTCAAGCAGATCGAGGTCGGTTTCTATAACCTTCCTGTCAGTGGAAAATAGCTTGAGATCATCAGCATAGAGAAGATAATCGGAAGCAAGCTTGTCGCCGATATCATTCACAAAGAGCAGAAACATTAACGGGCCAAGGACAGAGCCTTGTGGCACACCGGACAAAACAGGACATTCACTGGAGAAAGCTCCATTGACACAGACACGTTGAGTACGATCAGTAAGAAAGGCACATAGCCAGTCGAAGAGTTCGTCTCGTATTCCATAACTATCAAGCTTGATTCTTAATTTAGTTATAGAAACGGTGTCAAATGCTTTTTTGAAATCAATGTAAACGCTGTAAATAGTCAACTTAGCTATTTTGTTAGTAACAAGTTTTGTTTGGTAAGTTAGTAATTGTGTTTCTGTGCTCATTTTCGAACGAAAACCATGCTGATTTCTAGAAAGAAGTTTGTTAGAGTTAAGATAGACTATGAGATGACTCCGAACAATTTTTTCCATAACCTTACATACAGAGGATGTGAGAGAAATGGGACAATAGTTGTTGGGATCAGTACGTCGACCTTTTTTGAAAAGAGGTTTAACAATTGCTGTTTTCCATACAGACGGCAGAGTGGCCGTCCTGTATGATTCTTGGAAAATAATGGATAGTGGCAAAGCAATGGACGTACAAACTTTTTTGAGAAAGAAGGCAGGTATTTCATCAGGCGTAGTGTTTAGTTTAGGCTCAAGCTTTGATAGAAAGTACTCTACTATGAATAACTTCAGGCTATGCGTAGGGGTGTTAGCGTTAGTACGAGAATTTGAGGCAAGCATTGCTCCATTATTTTTGGTGAAGATATTCGAAAACAATTGGCAAAAATAATTGCTTTTTCGGAATCGGTTTTTACAATTTCATTGTTAATTCAATTGGTTAGGATTCCAACGTCTTGATTTTCTTTGTAACGGGAGTTGATGAACTTGAAAAAATCTTTCGATGAGCCTTCACACAGATATTTTTCATGCTTAGCCTTTTCCTCTAGCAAAAGCTTAGATTTAAGATTTTAGGAGAAAGTTCTGTAGTGCTCAGAGTTACCTTCATTCCTCCAAACTTTAAGTTTTTCTTTTGTAGTTGCAAAATAGTGGTTGAGTAAGTTTTAGCCAGAGGTTTAATAGTTTTGGTAGGAACAAAGATAGCAATTAGCTCTTGAACTATAGCTTGAAAGTCTTTATACATTTCTTCAACCGTGAGACATGCAAAGCGGTAGCACCAGTCGGTATTCGCAAGGTGGTAATTAATGGCATCGAAATCAGCTTTGCGAAAGACTTTCACTTTTTTAGTTTAATTAGCTTTATTGTTGTTAATAGATAAGGTTATTTTAACCAGTTTGTGGTCACTGAACAAGTCGCCAACTTCACAGTCCCTAACAATGTTTGTGTTTGAGAGACAGAGATCTAAAAAATTGTCAAGGCGTGTGGGAGACTTGACATGTTGTGATAAACCGTTTTTTTGTTATGAAAGACAGGAAACGATTGCATTGTGAGTCAGAGGCTGTTAGTGCATCCCATTGGATGTGAGGCATGTTGAAATCACAAACAATCAAACAGTTTTTCGAGTGGAAAGGAGAAATTCGAGACTTGATACTAACCCGTCAATTTTCGAGTTGTGGTTGGGATGATAGCAAACAATAATTCTGACTGTACGAACCATGACATCAACACCTGAAATTTCAACAGAACTGAGCTTTAGGCGCATTGAGGGATTTCGATACGACCTCAGCAAAGGTTTTTTGATTGCAAACTGGAGAAGATTTCACAATAGATGTGAGGTCGGTCAGATTATTCTCCAAGGAGCTGACCTTCTCAACCAGTTTATGGTTTTGAACCTGAAGGTTCTGAATAACCTGGTACAAGGAGACGACCAGTTTACCCATTTCATCAAACGTGAAAGATTCCGGCAAATTCGGTTTCACAATGATGGGAGTAGTAGTAAATTGAGTGTCGGTAGTGAGAATAGCAGCAGGAGGGGAGTCCGTAGAAATAGGAGGAACAGATGAAGAAGAAGAAGATGAGTTTTCAGAGGTTTTACCCATTTTAGCAACATTCTTCTCTTTTTCAGAGGGGGAAAACAATAAAAATCTTTTCATCGTCGAGAGCTGTAGGGAAGCGACCGTCCAGCACGAAGAAAAAAGAAAGAATGAGAAAAAAGAAAGAATGACTATTTTTAGATTCAAAAATTATGGATTTATTTTGAAAGTATTATGTTTTTGAATAGAAATGACGATCCCTGAATAAGGGACGTTTCTATTCGGAATTCACTTTCAAAATTAGGTAATATTTATCTAAAATTGACTGATGTAACTCTCTTTAGATTCCAACAATATGGATTTATTTTGAAAGTATTATGTTTTTGAATAGAAATGACGATCCCTGAATAAGGGACGTTTCTATTTGGAATTCACTTTCAAAACTAGGTAATATTTATTTAAAACTTGGAGACAAAGACGTTTGCGACGGGAAACCTCTACAGTGCCACCGGAGCGTCATCTGAAGTTTTCAAAATTTTGGTAAAATTCAAAAATTGTATCTCATTTTCATCTACAATTTCATTTTTTAACTTTTCCTAAATCTTCAAAATTGACCGAGTTACGATCAAAAAACTGGTCGTATTGAGAAAAACGTCAAAGGTCGATATACCGCCCAAAAATGAATTTGGCCAAGATTTGACTAGTGGGTTTTGATTTCCTCCGGAAGGGCCAATTTTTGATCCAAGTCCCGTCTAAAATGGTGGAACTCACTAAAGGCTTAGGTTATTTGTAGAGCATTCCTTGTCCTTTACTTTACTGCTACGACTATATGGAACGATATCATAACAGAAGAGTGATCCAAATTAGTGTCCCGTCTTACTATATCAGTTTGAATGCGCTCATAGTTAGAACCACTTTGGCAAACTTCTAATTATCCTTTTTTTTCGGTCTTCAATTTTTCGGCCGCGGTTTCGGGAAAATGCCATGAATCAAGCTAGCTCATAGCATCTTTGGGTTCACATATCTACTCGTCTATTTCCTTCAGGTTCACATTCACACTCTTTCACACCCCAACAAGAGTACACTCAACCCGCGGTATCATGTCTCGATTTGCAGGTGTACTCTTTTCATTTTTGTGCAACAAACATATCCTGCTGTGACAGTTTGCTTTATCTCAACAAAAGGAACAAAAGAGATGACGTGAGATTGGGAGACAAGGGGGAAAAATAACCCCTCAATCATCACTCAATGAGGAGATGATTCAGGGGTCTTATGTTTTTTCCATCTGGTGACCCGTCGAAAATATGCAACATCGCTCTACTGAACACCACGCTGGGGACAAAACCACGCAACATTGACGGTTGCAAACCCTATAAAAGGGGCATCGGTCAGTGGAATATCTTCATTCTTTGTTTCTTCTGTCATTCATTGGCGAGTTGCCTACAGAACTATCGTTTCTTGAATACCCCCCCCCCCCCCTTTTACATTTCTTCAGGCTTTCTCTGGTGAATGGCCTACAAACCCATTATTTTCCTGAATATCCTATTCCCTTCGACATTCCATTGACCTCAATATGGACATAAAAAGGCTCAACTCAATTCGACGGATGCCCCATCAAGCTCTCCATTGGAATTCTAAACACATTGGATCTTTTTTTTTGCCGAAAACGCTGAACCAGAAGTCCAAGAACAACTTCCAGGAGGAGATGCTCCAAGAGCTCAAGCTGCTTCAGCAATTCCAAACAACACTCGGATCAGACATAATATCCATGCAAGGTGCTAGATGGGAAAACGTCGGTCTCGTTCAGCACATGGTTTTCGCAATGAACGCGTATGGTTATGTGACTTCTGATCATTACTGGAGCTGGGTGAAAGTTGGACAAACGTTTATGAGAATCAATGATAGTAATGCTGAAAAACGGGTTAATCATAGGGACATACGCATGTCTGAAATCAAATGCTTCTTCCTTCGTGCTCAAACGTCTAATGCCTACCGGAAACAATGTTGCACCACCTGTCCTAATAGATGGATCCGCGGCCAATTTGTTCGATTTACCGCCAGTGACGACTCGGAATGGTGTGACTCCAGCAGTGAAGAAGCCTATTTAACTAAACGAGGGTTGTGTTCTACTTCCTCTTCCGACATCGTCGCAGTTATCAAATCAGTCTGGCAAATGTTCTGTAACATCAGCTGTATCCGGCCACAAAAATCAGAAAAGAGTGCAGCGTTCTGACAGCCGTGCTTCGTCCCTTTCTGGTTCTTCGATATTTAATGCTGCGGTTGGACAGGACAAGATTTTTTATCTGCAGAATAGGAAAGATGACTGTTTCTTGATCACGATTGTGGATATGATGTACAATAAAATAGACCTTATTCCGGATATGAAGGCTTTTTTATGTGCAATGAGATTTATTAGGTAGCAAATTATTTGAAGGTAAGAATCAGAGAGAAAATATAACTCATTCCTCTTGATGAGTGTGAGCTGGTGAATGAAGACAAAATAAAATGGGGTTGGGTTTGATATGAGAGAGAAAGAGACATAGAGAAAGTATTATATTACACTAAGATTTATTGCTTGATTCTTCTCACATTCCTTTGATATCCTCGATGCCGCAACCGACTCCTACGTATTGACCTCAAGCAGCTGTTGTGTCGGGTCACGACACTCCCGGCGGCCGGCTCCAATCCTTATCAGTCTTCCTATCCTTTCATGGTTTCTTTCTTGATTCTGCTTGGCTCTGCTTGGCTCTGCTTGGCTCTGCTTGGCTCTGCTTGGCTCCTATCCTTGATTGGCTTCTTCCTTGATCCTGCTTGGCTCTGCTTGGCTCCTATCCTTGGCTCTGCTTGGCTCCTATCCTTGGCTCTGCTTGGTGATACTGCTTTTCTTCACTGGACTGACTGCTTGTCTCTTGATGCTGTTTTCTGACTGCTTGGCCCTGCTCGTCGTGGGTATACACTTTAATTTGGGACTCTGAGAGGGTTACACGTACAGATTATTATGATTACTATGATACTTATAATAACAATTAATTTAATTTCTTAACATGGGAGTAATTGGAAGTAAAAAGGGGGGTAACTAAGAAAATAAATTAAGGGTGCTTACGAAATATTAATACTACTGGGACTTCTCACGAAATGGTAATACTAATGGGCTTATTCTTACGAAATCTTAAAATTAAAATGCTGGCATCCTCCGGGCGACAATGTGTCATTTTTTATCCTAATCTATTTTTAATCAAAAACCGGGCTGTGGGGGTGTTGGGCCGTGGAATTTGTGTGAGTCAGCTTGGTTATTGTTATGTTTTAGCTGTTAAGTGTTTTTTGTTATTATTAAACTTTCCTATAAAACTGTACCCGGTCCTCTTTTGAAATCATTTGTCGCGTTGTCCTTGCTGCAATGAGGATTGTCGTTATCCTGTTTGTCGTATTCTTATCTTCTGGTGTTATCAGTCCTTATTCTCTGGACACTATTCCTAAGTGGATCATAACGGAATCCTGCCCCTCTTGTCAGTATTGTCTCCTGCTGAATGGGTATGTTGTGTTCTATTCTGTTTTTTATATCGTATTCTTTTTCCTTAGGACCACTTCTCCCTACTGGTGCATTGATGACGAAGTGGAACTTCCGCAACACGTGTTGTGTTCGTTTGAGATGCCGGCTGTTTCATCTCCTCTTCCTGATGTGCCATCTCTGACATCCCCTATGCTATCTTCCGGTATTGCTCGTTCAAGCAATCTTATTCTTGTTGGGTCTTTGTTCTATTGGTTTTAATTTGGCTGATGTGAATTATTTATACTTTATTATCAATTTATATCAACTTCAATCAAATTTGTCTTATAGTAAAATCAAATATGTCTTATCATATCCTCAACTGTGATTTGTATGTGTCAAAATGCAAAATACGTCTCTCATGATTAGTGTCTCATAACAATTAACTATGGTATAATACAATATAATAAAGGAATAATGAGTTCTCAATTAATTGGTTTTCAACAAAAAGAATTTTTAAGAGTTAAAACAGTTTTTAATATTCTATTTGGAATCATATTCTAGTATTCTTCAAATTTGATATACTGTTAGAAGGAGTTACGACGAGTTATTTTTGACGTGGTTTTTGATGTGGTGGTTGGTGCCTCTTCTGTTTCCATTGGTTCATATACTTCTTCCTCCTCATCTTCGTCATATTCTTCATCTTCATCGTATTCTTCCTCGCTTTCTTCCATATCCTTCATTGAGACGTCGTCGTCTTTCTCTTTCAGATTCTTCTTTTGTTTCCATTCTTCATAATTTTTCTTTGCCATGTCTTCTCGTCGTCTCAGATCTTGGTTACGTTCAAAATTGGCTTTGTATGCTGCTAAGTCTTTATCTATTTCTCGACGTTCCCGACGTTCGTCTTCTCTTGCTCTTCTTTCTCGCTCTTTTTGGTCTATCTCTTGTTTTTTCTGAGTTCTGTATTCTTCCATCTCTTTTTCGTATGCTATGATTTTATTCTTGTTGACTTTATCTTCTACTTCTGAGCATAAGTTTCGGCAATGTGGTGTCGTATTATAGCACTTGCACAAATATTTGTTTCCTTTATTATTGAACTTGCAATCCTCGGGACGATGGTTGTTATTATTGAGACAAATCAGACAAAGTCCCAATTGTCTCGCTTTGTGTCTTCTATCAGATGCTTTGGAGGCCAAACAGTCTCGGAAGAGATGGTCCCACAGCAGGCACCACCACCAAGTCAACCGTATCCACCTCCACCAGCATACCAACCAGCATATTATCAATACCCAGCATATCAACAACAACATCCAACTTCCTTTCAAGCATACCCAGGATATCAAGCAGCACCACCACCAGGACTTCAAATGACTCAAGTGGCACCGCCACCGGGACTCCCATATCCCGGATACCAACCAGGATACCAAATGGCACAACAACCGCCACCGTTCGTACCACAACAACAGTATATCCAAGGACAAGAATATCAATCACAAGAATATCAACGAAATGCAGAATACACACCAAACGTAAGTAGCCCACAAGCCCCACAACATATCAATCAGGAGAATATCACCGAAAATAATAACAATTTTCAGTCGTACCCCAAGATCGAATACACCTAATAGCATAAGAACAAATAGATCACATAGACAATTACCAGTAGTAGAGACATTACCAGTAGCAGAGACATTACCAATCGCAGGAACGTTACCGATAGCCGGGACATTACCAATAGCTGGGACATTATATAGATCCCTTGCACTCCTAACAGTTATACTAATGATCCAACAAGTTAAAGGAGATGTGTGTGATTTGACAATACCCATTTCACATAACAAGAAGATTTGCAACGAAACCAAGTGCCAATTAGTCACCACTGAGGATATTTTCTTTAGCCCTTTGCAGGATACTGCATGCCTCCAATTAACTTCCGAACAAAACGTTGTCACTAAGTTGAAAGTAAAAATAGAATATGTATATAGAAAGTGTAGGAAAATCCAGATCAGATATACAAGAAATACGACTACAAGAGTTGAATCATCTAAGCGTTGTTACGGAATGGGACAGTGCTCCGGGAGAAAATGTTTAGATATAGGACCGAATAGTAAAATCCATGATTTAAAAGAGGCAAATAAGTATGAGGGCAGAACATATTGTAGCGATTCATGTGGAAGTATATGGTGTACGTGCTTATTCCCTATGGAAGCGTGCCTATTTTATAGGACGTACGCAGCACCAACAACCGCTGACGTATTTGAGAAGTATAAATGTGAAGAATGGGGACACCAAGTAGTCATAACAACAACAGCTGTCACTAATGGAGAAGAAATCAGTGAAGAACACCGGTGGCGGTGGTGGCGCTGGATATCCTCCATATCCTTGATATCCTCCTTGATTGTTGGGCATCATCCTGGAATAAATTGTAATATAAGTATTAGTTGAACTGAATTGGGTTGATTAGAGTTTTAGGGTTTGGGACTGAATGATTAAGTTTTGTTGATTTTTGTTTATTTTATTTATTTTATTTATTAATTTATTGTTATAACTTAAATTGGGATGCAACATCTTGTTAATCGGGGTAAAATACACAAATACACTATTCCTACTATCACTAAAATTACCACAATTACAATAATGATGTTAACTAATCCTCCAGATATCATGTCACCTAAATGTCCTACATCTGGAAGGTTTAGTGTCATATACTGGTCTACCTTATTCTCTTTATTCCCTATCGCTTTATTTATTCTAATAACTATGCTATCCTCATTGATATATGCGAGGTGTCCTTCAACTCGGAACACATTTGTCTTCTTTCCACACTTCACATAACAATTATCTACTGGATTGGTAACTTCAAATTTTCTATGAATCTCGTTAACTATTCCTTCTTTATTACATGTTATTATGTCTATGAAGTCTGTATTATTGCATCTCAACTTAGCATGAGTTGGTTCCTCGGATTTGCATTTTACTGTTTGTTTTGCTCCACTATTACAATGGTAGCATCCTACATATTCTGAGTATTCTGTAATTTCGCAGTCAATGTCTGACTTTGTTAAAGCGACGTTATATTTCTGATTGAAATTTACTCTAAGGTGGATCTGATTATGACTCATTCTTAATACTGGTGTTTTATCCTTTGTAACAGCTAATTGGTATTTCTCAGTTATGATGGGCAATTTATGATCCTTATGTTCTAGTAGTTTATATAGGTCTACTTCTTTACATTGGCAACTTGCTTCTTCTCCTGCAGGGGTGCAGGTACATGTTTCCCTATATCTACATATGGATTCTTCGTTACATTCTAATGGTATTTCTTCAGCAGCATCTGATGCAACTGCTATGACGTCATTTCTTTGAATAAATGATCGTCCCATGATGCCTAATCCGGATTCATCATTAATTGATGTTATTTCTATACTAACTTGACCTCCGGTTATTTGCATTGTTTCCACTTTTCCTATCACTAACAGGTGTTCTTCACTGATTTCTTTTCCATTAGTGACAGCTGTTGTTGTTATGACTACTTGGTGTCCCCATTCTTCACATTTATACTTCTCAAATACGTCAGCGGTTGTTGGTGCTGCGTACGTCCTATAAAATAGGCACGCTTCCATAGGGAATAAGCACGTACACCATATACTTCCACATGAATCGCTACAATATGTTCTGCCCTCATACTTATTTGCCTCTTTTAAATCATGGATTTTACTATTCGGTCCTATATCTAAACATTTTCTCCCGGAGCACTGTCCCATTCCGTAACAACGCTTAGATGATTCAACTCTTGTAGTCGTATTTCTTGTATATCTGATCTGAATTTTCCTACACTTTCTATATACATATTCTATTTTTACTTTCAACTTAGTGACAACGTTTTGTTCGGAAGTTAATTGGAGGCATGCAGTATCCTGCAAAGGGCTAAAGAAAATATCCTCAGTGGTGACTAATTGGCACTTGGTTTCGTTGCAAATCTTCTTGTTATGTGAAATGGGTATTGTCAAATCACACACATCTCCTTTAACTTGTTGGATCATTAGTATAACTGTTAGGAGTGCAAGGGATCTATATAATGTCCCAGCTATTGGTAATGTCCCGGCTATCGGTAACGTTCCTGCGATTGGTAATGTCTCTGCTACTGGTAATGTCTCTACTACTGGTAATTGTCTATGTGATCTATTTGTTCTTATGCTATTAGGTGTATTCGATCTTGGGGTACGACTTGGTGTTACGCTACTGCGGATATCTCGTATTTCTCTAGGTTCTGGGATATGAATTTCTAGGTCTCGTATTTCTCGTCTTCTAATTTCTCTCATTTCTATCTCTTCTGGTTCTTGATCCTCGTGGGGTGTTTCTACACTATCTCTTTTTCTTATTCTTCTGTATAATCTAACTGTTAATTGGACAAGGCCTCTACCTATAACTACACACCTATCTTTTATCGCTACACAGAAATTCTTGATTTTTATTCTTTGGTGCCATGTAATGGCCACATTTATTGGAATAAGGATTAGAATAGTTACTATTGTTATCACTGTAGTTGGGGCGCAATGCGTATTTGATAAATAAGCAAAGCAAAATGTGCAGTCAATCTTATTACAAAAATCCGTAGGTGGACATTTCTTTTCTATTAGCACGAATTGTGTTCCTATAGGTTTTTTCCATATAACCTTATGTTGGTTTACTACTTCTTTTGCTGGAAAAACAATGCTAGTTTCGGCTCTAGTCTCGATGTTATCGACACAATAGGACCCCGTGCAAACATCATAAGTTTTTCCTACGACGACTTCTTTATCTATTAGTTGTACTCCTGTGTCTGTACACAGTATGCTAGATTCTGACCTATGTGTTACCCATGGTTTACTCTTATCGTTTGTTGAGTTTTTGGTATTCTGATTACTAAGGTCTTTTGGACTAACGGTCTGTTCTACCTTCGTTTCTCGTTTATCTACTTGCTCATTTTCTCGGGGGTATTCATAGCTAATTGGCGTCGTTACTATTTTTCTACCTTCTTTTACATACTTGCTTGTTTCATATTCTTGTTTGTTATGGCTATCTTTCTTATCTTTGGGGATAATGAAAGGTCTTGGAGTATTCTCTGCTGCTTTATTCTTTTTCGCACTTTTAGGACTACCAGGTGGTCTATGTGCTTCTATACTTAATGTTGGTATCACTTTCGTCGTATAGGGCTGTGTAGTAGCTGTGGTGGGGTTAGGAATATTAGCGGTAGGGAACCTATTTGTAATCTCAGGTCTATGTGTGACTGGCGTTGGTAATATTCTCATAGTTGGTGGTACTTTTGTAGTTGTAGTGGTTAAGGTTACAGTCTTAGGTAGTTGGGTTGTTGTACTAGTTTCATATTTTATACTTATAGTTTCAGTAATATTAGCAAATGAACCACTAGATAAAGCTTTTATGTTTATTTTGGGGTCAGCTTTTCCTACTACCGTTATTATACTACAAACTATTATCAAGTTTATAACCGACCTCATTAGTTACCTATTCTCCGTTTTCTTTTTCTTAGTCTGACTACGAGTTACTGGTCTTTCGCAAATTTCCTCACCTTTCTTTTCGATGATGTCTTCTATGTCTTTATCCTTTGTTTTCCTTGTTGATTTCTGCTTTGCTGGCGATGACTGCTGTTTTGATGATTCTGTAATATCTTTCACTTTATGAGCTGGCCTTATTATTCCTAATTTTGGTCTGATTTCTAAAGGAATTAGGTGTTCAACCCTCCGTTTTACTGGCGCGACCTTTCTATTTTCCGAATTAGTGGTTTGGATTTCTACTGTTCTAATTACTCCGTCTTTTCCTGGACATAATTTTATAACTTTTGCAACTTTCCACTTGTTTCTGGGAAATTTCTCATCTTTAACTAGCACGAGTTCTTCTACGACCGGTGTTACCGTGTTACTATGGGCGGTGTTCTGGTGTTTTATACTTTCGAAATTCCTATTTTGATTTTGGTAATCACGTGAGAAAACCTCCCAAAATCGTTGGACGTGTTTCATTACTTCTCGAAATCGGTACGTGTATTCACCATATTCTGTTTCTAGTAAGGATTCTTCGAATCGAGGAAAAGGTACCTCCAGGGTGATTAAGTCTATCGGCCTAAGGGCTGTTCCTTCGGCTTTGTCTACATAAGTAATTGGACGTTGGTTTACTATACTTTCACATTCTATTACTATGGTCTCAAAATCTTTCCTAGGTATTGATTGGTCTCCTAGTCCATGTTTCAGTGCCTTCTTAACTATTCCTACCATTCTTTCCCAAACTCCTCCTTCCCAAGGAGCTAGGGCAGTATTAAAATACCATTTTATTCTTAGTTTAGCGAGATGTTTTTCTATTCTGAAAGTGTTTGTTGCTATTTCAGCTGCGGCCTTAAAGGTGGTAGCATTGTCTGTTGATATACTTTCGGGTATTCCTCTTCTCCCCATGAATCGGGTTAATGCTAGTAAGAATTCATCTGTAGTCAATGAGTATACTATTTCCAGATGGATAAGTCTAGACGTCATACAAGTTATCAGAGCTATCCACACTTTATGGGAGGTATATCCTCTTCCTCCCGGTGGTCTTATGATGAATGGTCCTGCATAATCTATACCTATGTTTTGGAAAGCTCTTCCTTTTGTTATTCTTCGTTCTGGGATTATTCCTGTAGTTGGTTTACGAAAGGGATAGTTATTACTCTTCCTACATTTCACGCATAGTCTGAGTCTACCTTTTATCGCAGCTCTCCATTTTCCTCCTGCATATTTTTCTCTTATTATTCCTAGAGTAGTATTAACTCCACAATGCAGGTTGTCATTATGAACTTTGTCGATTATGCTATATCCTAGATAGGTTTTTGGATTAAGTATTGGCTTAGGGGTCATATCCAAAGTTCTAAAGTGTTGTTCAATAAGTCCTGTTTTCTTATTAAGCATTTGGTTAAGCTTCTGTTGTTGTCATATATTAAAGTTATCCTGGTGTTCACGAATAAGTACCTTTTCGGCACCTTCTAATTCTAGTGTCGTTACTGTCTCTTTGTGTTTAGGTTTACAATACGCCTTAAGTTCTTCTTTAGTGAAGTATGCTTTCATCTTAATATCTATCCTCTTGCTAATTCGTAATATGAACCGCAAAACATAAGCTACTATCCTACATATTCGGTCAAAATAAATTCGGTGTTTTTCAGGAAAAACACTGGTGTCCTTTTTGGTATTTTTACTTTCCTTAGTTTTTCCTAATAAAGCTACAGTTTTCAAATTATCCTTTACTTCCCTAGCATAGATTTTCAAAGTACTTTGTACGTTTTGTTTTCTGATGCAATCTGGTCCCTTAAACCATTTGGTATCTCTCAATTCTTTATCGGTTTCTATCCCTCTAGTGATCAAGTCAGCTGTGTTATCGTCAGTTGCTACATGTGTTAAAAACACTTCTCTGAATGATTTATTATTCTCATCGTATCTCAATTTATCAAGTCTCTTCCAAATCTCATTACGTCGGTTTTCAATGAAAATTTGGTTTAAAGCTATGGTTGAGTCTGAGTATAGTCCAATGGAAATGATTTCAATATCTATTTCATTAATAATATATTCTGCCACTCTGGCTGCCAAAACGATTCCTATTAATTCTAATCGGGGTATAGTGATTGTATGTCCTCTAGCGGCCAATCTTTGTTTTGCTAACAGTAAGGTAGTAATTCTTTCTATTCTAGGATTTTTCTCATTTTCCCAAGTAATATATGCACAGGCTCCGTATACATCTTTCGATGCGTCGAAGAATATAGCTAACTTACATTTTGTATTCTCAGGTATTTCTAAAAATCTAGTGAAACTAAGACCACATTTTTCAATTTTCTCCAAGTATTGTTTTAATCTATTCTCAGTTTCTTTTGTTATTCTATTATCCCATTTCATATTTTTTCCGGTCATTTCTCTCATGAGCTTTTTACCGTCTAAATATAATGGGGCAAAGATTTGTAAAGGATCATACGTAAATGAAACTAGCTTTACTAGTTCTCGTTTTTCTATTTCTTTACCTGGAGTGATTTGTTTAGTGGACTTCTTTACAGTCATCGTATCTATCTTATCATTAAAAGTATATCCTAACAATTTCGTACTTTCCCCTACTTTCATTCTATCCTTCTCTGCTATGTTAACCCCTAATGGTGAGTTGATTGAGAATTCCCTAATATTCATTCCTATATTGCCAAAGACTTCCTTTGATTCTTTATATAGCTGAATGAGTTCGTTATCGTCATTACTAGTTCCAAAAACATTATCAACATAACACATTCGTTTTACTACGTCTTTGAGTTTATCGGATGCATTTGAATGCTGGATTGCATATTCAATTGCCATAGCTTACAAATAAGGTGATGCGTTTATCCCAAATGGTAACCTAGAAAATCTCATATATCTCAAGTTATCCTCTGTGACGTCCCTTAGGGGATCTTTTAGCTATAAAAACCTAGTGCAATCACGATGTATGTCTTGGACTCCTACCATATGGAATGCTTTTTCTATGTCTCCTACCAGAAGATAAAATTTAGTTCGTATTCTTATTAGTATTCCTAAGAGTTCTGGGATCAATGTGGGTCCCTGATATACGGCTTGATTTAAGCTAATTTCTCCTATCACTGCGCTGGATGCATCAAATACAGTCCTTACTCTAGTAGTGTAACTATTTTCATTATATACTAATTGATATGGAATATAATAAACAGGTCTTTTATCATCATCTTCGGCAGTAGGTTTAGTATCCTCAATTATTCCTCGTTCTATCATATCTTCAAAATTCTTTATCACTTGTTCCCATGCTTTCGTGTTTCTTGAATTCCTATGCATGGATCTCAACCTAGCTAGTGCCATTCTATGGTTGTCTGCTAACTTTGGGATCATCCCGTCCTTAAATGGAAATGTTATGCTTACACGCTGGTCTTTATCTAATTTTACAGTCTTTTAAAACATATCTTTAATTTTTTCCGCTTTGGGATCTACAGGATTTTTTAAAATACCGATGTTCATTAATGAAAAATGGTTCTCCAAAGATAATTCTTCAGCGTCCTCTTGGATTTCTTTTTCTTTCTTTTTCTTAATCATCATATTGATATTTTTTCATCTCTATTTTCTTTCATCGAACCGCAAATTATGTTACCTAATTTAGTGCTAACGAGGGTTCTACCTGTTGGCAATTTGATAGTATCTCTAGTATGTAGTACCTGAAGGAATGTGTCTATACCTAAGAGTAATCCTACTTCAGTTCCTATTGGTTCGTTATATCTTATTCTATGTTTATTGATATAATCTTTCTCAACCTTTTCTGTAACCGTTGGTTTAATATCGGTTGTTATACTGGGAATTGTTAGGGCTTCTATTCTTAAGTTACCTTCTTTAGTTTCTAATTCGAACCTTACTAAGTTAGATTTTATACTCGTTTCTTGAGCTCCAACAAGCGCAACTGTCACTTCTTTATTTCTTTCTAGAATTTCCGCTCCTGAGTCTTTTGCTAAGTCGGTAGTTATGTACCTTTGATCTGCTCCCGAATCTAATATAACTAGTGTTTTAGCTTGGTTTGCCCTTTTCCCTTTATTTCGTATTCTCTGATGTACTGGACCTTCAACCGTTCCAGTTGTCATCATTAGCCTAGTTTCTCCCGTGGTAGCAGTATTTACCCTATTATAAGTTCTTCCCCTATTATTATTGTTATAGCTTCTGTTATTACTAACATATCTATCTCGACTTCCACTTCTGCTATACCTATCTCTACTGCTATTCCTACTACTATGAGCACTACTTTCTCTGGATCTTGATCCACTACTCTGCCTACTACGATCTCCACTGCTTCTTCTACTTCTATCTCCACTGATGTCAAATCTTACTCTATAGCCGTAAGGGTTGCTATATCTGCACAAACTAACATGGTGCTTTCTCCCACACTTGAAGCAATGGTCTCGATGACATTCTCGTACAGTATGATTATTCTTCCCGCAATTATAACATAACCTATTCTTCATAAAATAATTTGACCTGTCCTCTAAGGTGCCAATTACTTTACACTTCGCGCTTTCATGCGTATTCTCCTTACAACAAATACAGTCCTGATTGTTATTTCTCGGATACGGGGATTTTCTAAAACGATCTCTACTACTACTTCTACTTTGCCGTCTGTCGGCTCCCTGCCTGTCAGGATCCCGTCTATCGGGATATTGAGGTCTGTCCTCCCGGCGTCTGTCGCCACTACTCTCTCTCCGTCTATCGGAAAATTTGGGTCTGTGCGTCTGTCGCTCACTACATGGGGTCTGTCCCCTCTTGTGCGTCTGTCGCTCTCTACTCTTTTGCGTCTGTCGCTCTCTGCATTTGTGCGTCTGTCGCTCTCTACATTTTGCCTGTATCCGTTTCTTTTATCATTTATGAAAAATGCCCTTTGTCTGTGGTTGTCTACATCGCTCATCTCTTTTTCTATTCTCTCCTCTCTGTGCACTACTTCTTCAATTTTTTCTAAGATTTCTATAGTTGTGTTGCATGTTACTCTACTCAATCCTTCATGTACTTTCTTTGGAAACTTCCTTTTTATCGCTACTTTCACAGCTGGCGTCTCGATATCACTAACTCGTTTTAACGCTGCTACTATAGCTGCTACATCATTTATCACTCTTCTCATACTAATAACATCTTCTCTTGCTGGTTTCAGCTTTTCTAGTTTATCCCACAACATTGTGAAACGGTTATCCTTATCTTCGTAATTCTTTTTCAATCTTTCTATCGCTTCTTTTAGATATTCTGCACTAGTGAAAACTTCTATCATATCTGCTGCTTTACCTTTACAATAAGTCTTATGTAAAGTAAATTTTACTATATCTCACAGTTCCTCATTATTTTCTATTAATGGCTTTAATATATCGTAAAATGCGGACCAGTTTTCTGGTTCTCCGTCAAAATCTTCTATTTTTACTATCATTTGATATAACTGAAGATCCTAATTTATTCCCCTGTTTTCCTATTACTCTTTCTTCCATCTTAATTCCTAATTCTAGAAACCTTTCCTCCGTTTCTTCTGCATTGTGTGTTCCAAAAAGTTTTGGGTGAGGTACCCCATATCCTAAATCCATTGCTTCTTCTTTTGCCTTTTCGTATCTTGCGGAAATCTTATTTAATGTTGCTTGTAACTTTTGCTCTACTTGCTCAATATCAGTCTCCCACTTACACATCATATTTACTACTTGTTTTCCTAATATCGTTTCTGCTGGTATTCTGTTAAGGGTGTCTATCGTCTCAGTTAACGTACTTTGTAATTGCTCCCAGTCCAATATCAACTCCGCATGTCTTTAATAACATTCTTCTGCTATGTCTGCATATGCATTAGCTTTATCCTTATCAACTGTCAGCGTTGGATCTGGTTCTTTTATATCTTTTACCTCTTTCTCAAGTATTTTTCCTTTCTCACCAAGATTAGTTATTTTGGTTGACATTACATTTCTAGCCATTACTACTAATTCAGCCTCATCTCTACTCCTATTATTTCTTTTTATACTTTGATTGTTATCACTGTGAATACTATTCCCATTACCTCCAATCATCTTTTACTTCTTGCTTTTCAACTTAATGATTCTTAACCACTCAGAGCACAACGGATTTTTACAGGTTGGACGCCTATCGTCCGACGGATTTAACACTGCCGTTCAGTAATTCACCTCTCTCTTCACTTATTATACTATTAAAGCTTATCTAGTATATCAAAAAATAAACTAACCTTCTTCTCAGATGGTGGTTGTTAATCTGATGGTCGATGCACCATAAGTTAGACTTATTCCGGAATCGAAGTCTTCTTTGGGTGAGATGAAGTTTATTGAAGAGAAATTAATTGAATTAAGTAAAGAGAGAAAATAAAGCTCACTGCTCGCGATGAGGTTGAGCTGGGTGAATGAGTACAAAATAAATGGAGTTGGGTTTGATATAAAAGAAAGAAAGACATTAGAGAAAGGTATTACATTACACTAAGATTTATTGCTTGATGACTCTTCTCACTCCTTTGATATCCTTGAAGACGCCGCAACCTCCTACGTGTTGACCTCAAACAGCTGCCTCGTCGGGTCACGACAAGTATTTTGTATAAAATTCGGCGTTCAATGCCCAAAAAAAGGCTAAATTTGTGAAATTTGATGAGTAAGTGTCAAAGAATGGGACGGGAAAATAAACTAAAATAATTCAGGAGTGTTAATACGATTTTCAGTTTAAAACACGCTGAGAAATAAACGTTTCAAGTTGGTTTCGCAAAATAAATAGTATTTTGTATAAAATTCGGCGTTCAATGCTCAAAAAAAGGCTAATTTTATGAAATTTGATGAGTAAGTGTCAGAGAATGGGACTGAAAAATAAACAACTAGAATAATTCAGGAATGTCAATACGATTTCCAGTTCAAAACACGCTCGGAACCAAACGTATCAAGTTGGTTTCGCAAAATATATAGTATTTTGTATAAAATTCGGCGTTCAATGCCCAAAAAAAGGCTATATTTTTGAAATTTGAAGAGTAAGTGTCAGAGAATGGGACTGAAAAATAAACTAGAATAATTCAGGAGTGTTAATACGATTACCAGTTCAAAACACGCTGGGAAATAAACGTTTCAAGTTGGTTTTGCAAAATAAATTGTATTTTGTATAAAATTCGGCGTTCAATTCCCAAACAAAAAGGCTAAATTTATGAAATTTGAAGAGCACAATCTATCTCTATTACCTAGATAACAGTCCGACTTTGCTTTCTCGGTCAAAGATTCAAAGAAAATGGCCACAATCCGCAAGTTCTTTGGAGGCTGAAAAACTGACCGGAAGTGCTCCCACTACTCCTACTACCTTTCCGGTATATCTGAAATGAAGAGAGCTGTTATTGAAAAAAAAACACATTGAAACGAGTAAAAAGAAATGAGTAAGAAGAAATGAGAAGAAAAACAGATCAGCAAGATGTGAGACGTTATGAAAAGTGGTTAATTTTGTCATCAAATGCGTTGCGCCGAGACACGAGAAATTTTTTTGAATTGAGAAATTAAACAAAAAAAATATGAAACCTGACCTTTGAGCTGAATTTGGAAGTTGAACATATGGCAACAAGAAGTCAAAGATTAACGCGCAATCATTGAATTCGGAAAATCAGGATTGGAGCTCTTGAAAATAAAAAAAACTTGCCGAACGGAGTAACGAAGAGCCCGGAAAATCAGAAGACGAACAAAACTAAGGAGAGGGTGGCCAGTTTGTCAGTCACAGGTTATTTCCAATTGAAAACTCTCCAATAAGACGAGTAAGTGACGGTTGCTCTTAGAACTGATTGAAAGTGATAGTAATAAACACTAAAGTTTAGGTCCAAAGTCTGACGAACTCCGGGTGCAGTTGATTCCACTGTAGACGTAGAAAAAATTGAAAACGTCTGAGACACATTTGTGGAGAGTCGGCGACGGTATCGCTTTGGATTTGCCAATGTACTCTGACGACAGCTCAAAATCGGAGTCATCTTCAAAGATCACTGAAAACAACTGATTTAATTTGAGCTATGATTTAATTTCAAACTCACATCCTTCTGGATCCGAATTGTCATCGGCTTCTTTTTGTGACCTCAACGTCTTACGTCTGACATTGTCCTCCTTTTTGCATTCGGGAAGAAATTTCTCAAATGCTCCTTGTTGCATCAACTGACGGAATGTTCCTTTGTACTCAATCTGTCCATTGTTCATCACTTTTATGTAGTCAGACTCTCGCAGCACTCTGGATCGTCAAGCAAGTAGATGTCGTGGGTTTGGTATTTCCGTGGAGTCGCCTTTTTGGAGGATTTGGAGATCCTTTTCGAGAGCACAGCGAGTCAAAACCCGACTATAGAAGTAGTCATTGAACTGTTTTCCAAACAAAATGCTCTGACGAACAGAGTTGTTTTGCATCCATGTTGTTGTGGAACGTAGCAGAGACGGCCGTGCATGGCAATTGAACCAATCAACTTTTTCATCTCTCCCATCATTGCTTGAAGCAACGAACCCTTTCCGGAGCCAACTCGTCCAACAATGGTGACCAATTGTCTTCGATAGACAATGAGGTTGATGTTGGAGAGGTTTGGCTTTGGATGGTTTTCAGCAGATTCCCAGGAGAGAGTCGCATTTCTCATAATAATAAAGAAGGAACTTACTGTCACGAGCATTGTAATCAATAGCATCTGAATTGAGCTCCTCTGACATCATGAACTCTCTGAGGCGTTTGTTGGACAAAGTCACTTGAACAGTTTGAGTGATGAGCTCAGCAATTTGAGACAATGGTGAGCTGAGTTGGTTCAACAGAGTCAACGAGACAAATGCAATTTCCGGAGTCAAGACGTTTTTCGAACCAATTTAGATGAAAGTTCAAATGTGGAAAGAGCAACAATGGATGGGGATGCTGAGTTGAGCATGTCCGAAAAGGTTCTCAAAAAGGCGGCTTTCCTAATGAGTCTCAACTTTTTTCTCTTAAATCCTTGATCACTTTTTCTATTGGTGGCTCCCAGGCATATAACTTGATGACTTTGATTCCATTCAGCACCTCATTTACCCTCTTGATTCGCTCATCCTTGTACTTCATCTCCGCAATTTGCTATCTGTGACTGATCATTGTGCTCACAAAGTTGATTGGCAAGAGGAGGAACATGACGATGACGCCACTGACGACAGGAACTCCAAGTTGGTGATGCAAACAAAAGCCAATCCAAATTGAAATGGTTGGATTAATAATGCATTGTCTGTGGAGCGATTTGTTGAAAGCGGTCAATTTCGATTGCCATGAGGTTGACAATCTTTCTAACGGTCTTCTCGCGACTAGCTGAGTTTGAAAGGCAAAGTGTCTTCCGGTAAAAAACATCAGTGAAACAAGACTGAACTCATTACGTCAGCAAAGACGTTTCTTTTTCCACAGAATCCAACTGTGAGGATTGTCCATTCTAAGAGTGAATCATATGTGTTAAAAATTCCTGTTTCCACGCTTCTCTGATGGGCTTCAATATTTGAATCTTTTGCTCTTCTGATATTTGTTCCACTTAAATCAACACGCTCGTTTTGTTTTTGCTTTCTAGTTTTTTTCCTTCTCTTGGCTATCGACTCAGTATCTTTTGGCCGATTAAATGGTGTAATTGAATGCAACACGACAATTTATCAGTAGTCGGCCTCTCAAAATAAGAAATTGGTCGAAAAATTAATGTTTGCCTGGAGGCAACAATTACTCAACAAATGAAAATCAAAAAATGGCATTTCCAATTGTCCGGGTACATCTGTACCAAATTCCAAATTCAATGACCAATCTGGTTGCTCAGAATGAGATTGAGCTAACAGAGATGAAGTTGTGTGAGGATAAGCTGTGTTTTAAGACGAAATACGATTAAAATAGACTTTTATTTCAAAATGGAAGAATGGGGGGAAGGGTGGGGTACGTGACTCGCTCCCCCGCCTTGACACCCCAAAAAAAAACAATTCACAAAAAGAAATACCAAAGATAAAAAAGGAAAAAAGTGGCCTGGGATGATGTTAATAATCCGGGTCGAACTCCGGATTCGATTTGCCGACTTTCTTCCCCAAACGATGGAACGTTTCGTCCGTGTCGCGGATATTGACCTGGAAAATAAGTTTGTTTAGGAGCTCTGGATTTTGAAAAAAGAAGGTATGTATATTGAATATGACTTCTTTTTTTTCAAATAATTGTTTTCAAATCATTTTGGAGGATTTTAGAAAAAAAACTAACCTTGTTTTTGTCACGTGGCCGGAGACCAGGTCGGAGTGGTGGCGGCGATGGATGAATTGCAGTGGAATGTGGTGGATTGGAGATGACGGTTTCCGCAGAGATGCGGATTTGATCCAATCCTTTGGCTCGTGTCCGCCAATCACGCCACTTCTCGACCCGGAAAGACTTGACATCTTTTCCCGATGCATAATCCACGTCGACGATCAGCCTACAAAAACTTTTTTGTGCTAATTGATTCCAATTGTTCAAAATACCTGTGCTGCCAGGATCCTTTGACACATTCGGCCGTCATGGAACCTTCTTTACGTGCTCGACGGATGGCAAGGGCGCCATGGACCTTAACTCAGCACTCTTGGCTGAATTACCCTGCAGAACAAAACTTTTAGATGGCAACGGGAAAGACGGAATTATGCAAGAAAAAGTGTATAGACGAGTGAAAATTGACAATTCTTCGCGATAAAAATGAATTTTAATCTGAAAAAATACGAAAAACCGTGAAAAAAACGCTTGGAAACGCATGAAAACAGATAAAAACAATAAAAATTGCCAAAAAAAAAATTAATTAATTCAAATGAGAAAAGTTGTCAATAGAGCGCGCTTGCTTTTTCTCACAAAAATGCGATTGTTCGATTGAATGGAACTCTCTCCACCTTTCCTCCTCTTCTCACTCTCTTGTCATTGCCAGAAAGAGTGAGAGAAAATGTGTCGTCGGTAGCCGAGTGGTTAGTGGGATAGTACAGCAGTAGTAAGGTTTTTGGTTCGATTCCACCATAAGCATTTTTTCTTTTTTTTTTATGGAAATGTTTTTGGTATTGTTTCTCAACTCAAAAAACAGTTTGAAGTGTAAAGAAACTGATAACTGTAAAGTTTTCAGTTCATTCACAGTTCTCTAAAAAATGAGCATGACTCCCCACCAATAAGGCTTGATTACTCTTTTTTTCATATTTTCTACACTTGTGATTCCAATTCCGTGTCAATAACAGAAGCGGTTTCTTGTTTTAATTGATTTTTTCAAAGTTGATTTCTCCGAATGAATTGATGTTTTTGCGGATAACTAGAGAAACGATGAGAATAGACTTGTGCTCAAATCTACAGAACGAAAAACGTTTTTTGAGAAGACTTTACAATTTTAAAATGGAAACTCCAAAAGTTTACTCTACTTTGACACGTGCCCGTGATAACTGCCTATTGTAACTCAACTCTTGATGGGTCAAGTTCCGCCTCTCATATAGTTTCATAAGCGATTTGGAAAGTGGATAAATCCCGTCTCCAACTACGAAAGGAGGCATGACAGTGGTGTCATCCAAATAAACAGGTTTGGGCAGACTATCTTCATTTTCTAGAACTGCTCGTTCATCCATTTTCAGGTTGAGATTGTTCCAAGATGTTTTCTTTAGCAAGCTGAAATCCGTTTGGTGTTCTTTGATAATCCTGATTTCTGCCGCATCATGTTCTGTTGCAGATATAGGAGGATTTTCTTCGAGTGCTTTCGACAACTCTGGGATGGCCATTTTGAATCTCAACATCGTGTTTTCGGGCAACTTTTTTGGAAAATGTTTTAATTGCTCTCATAACGTAAGCGGTTAATCTCCTTGCTTTGGGAAATGAGTTGGTTCTCAATAAAAGTGACTTGAGGGTTGTGGTTTCTGAACTTTCTTCCAGAATGTTGCATATGGTGACTCTTTCCACTTCTTCTTCCGATCTCTTGATTTGGAATGTTTCATGAGTTTCCCAGATGGATTCATCATGATTACAGAATTCTGGTCCTTTCCACCAGAATGAGTCCAAGAAGTCTTCTTTGGATATACCACGAGTTCCCAGATCTGCTGGATTTTGATTAGTCTTGACGTGTCCAAACTTCACAGGGATTCCATTGGCGGACATCTTTTCTGCGTCAGATCGGCAGCTTTGAACTCTATTGGAAACCAGTTTTCCTACTTATTTTTGTCCAGGAGATGATTTGAGCCAACTGAGAGCAATTTCACTGTCGGAAAGTATGATGATTTGAGAGACTTTTATTTCACCTTCTTGAAAGGCATTGAGAACTGAAAGCGTTTTTTCAGTTCCCATAGTTATTGCTTGCATTTCCAATTTAGGAATAGTCCATTTTTCCTTGAGCGGTTTTATCTTCGATTTTCCAAAGATGATGTTCATTCCGTACTGATTTTGCACATATATGCAAATAGCAGTTGCGTCTTTACTGGCGTCACAAAAACATACTAAGATGTTATCCCCGGATTGATCGATGACTTTTCTTGGTAGTTCCTTGAAGAATCCTTCGTAATCTTGAAGAAGTTCTTTCCATTGGTTTTCATGTTCTTGCTTGAGTTGTGTATCCCATTCGTAATGGAATTCTTCTCTCCAGAATTCTCTTTGGAATAATTTTGATGGGACTAGCAATGGCGTTAGTAGCCCTTCTGGATCAAAATCACTAGCAATCCGTCTTGAGACTGATCTTCTTGAATGTTGATCTTCTTCAGTGATTTTGGACTCCAATCTGATCACATCTTTTTTCGGATCGTATGGGATCCCCAGAACTTTGCAATTCTCGGATTGTGCTCTGTCGACTTCTGGGATGGCATTGTTGAATTCTTCTTTGTTTGCCATGAACTCGCGTAAGTTCATGTTCATGTCTCTGAACATCTCTTTTAAGATTATGTAGAATTCAATAGCTTCTTTTGCATCACCATCGAATGTCAGGATCAAGTTGTCCACATAGAAGTTGTTGAGAATTTCCTTAGCCAAGTCCTGGTTGACGTGATTCTTGAGATGGTAGCTTACTGTAGCAGCTAGGAGAAATGGACTAGCGTTAAGTCCAAACAAAACTCTGGTGAAGCGATACACCTCAATGTTGTCTGGTGTAGCTGGTGAGTTGATGTCTTTTACCCAAAGAATCCTGGTTAGATCCCTATCCAGCTCATTCAGGAGAACTTGTAGAAATGCTTTTTCCACGTCAGAGAGTATTACTGTGTCACCAGATCGGAAGCGAAGGAGTAGATCCAGAATGTCTGGCAGAGTCAGAGGTCCTTGCTCAATGGCATCATTGAGTGATAGCTCATCCTTGTAATGTGCTGATCCGTCGAGTACCAGCCTGCATTTGGTGGTGTGTTTGTGGGGGGTGAGTACTGGATGAATTGGACTGTAATGAACTCGATTCCCCTTCTTTGTTCTTTGTTGAATTTTTTCCAAAATTTTCTTTTTGAGGTGGTCTTTCAGGATGTCATCCATCATTTTCTTCACTTCCGGAGTAGTTGATTTCAAAACTCCTTTCAGTCTCTTCAACGTCAGTTGAAAGTTGTCTGGGACCAGGTCGATTTTGTCCAGTTTAACTGGGTATCTCGCAGCGTATCCTTCAGATTGTTTTTCAATAGTGTCTTCAAAAAACTTTACTGTTTTCTTGTCTCGGTCCCGTTTCTCTTCGGTCAATGGTCCGGAGAATTCGTCCGCTTTTTTCATTACGGTATCTTTTTGTTGATGAAATTCGATATCATCGTGAGCTTCATGGATGTTGTTGATGACTGAGGTGAAATTATCTTCTATTTCATCTTTTAAACCTTTGAGAATGTTCTTTTCCGCGTTGGAAAAGGCTCTCATAGTAGTATATCCAAACTTCGTGTTCAGAAGTAGAAGTCCTGGTTCCACGACGGCTTCGAAGGCTTCTGTGTTGAGGGATATATTTCTTTGGATAATCATCATGTAATCCTTCTTCTTCAGCTCAGCTTTTCGAACTTTTCCAGTCATGTGTTCTTTTTGTAGAACTTCCAGCTGGATCGACTCCTTTTCATTTTTCAGAGTGACATTCGATTTAGTGAATTTTTCTGGATCACCAGCGTTTGGTGTTCCAAAACATCTCATTCTCAGGTTTGGTCCTTCAGTTTTTGCCAATTGTAGTTCCTTAGCAGTTTTTTGTTTGATATAACTCCTGTCGGCCCCTGTATCAAGCAGAATTGAAACAGGCTTCCACTCCTTTGTGACTGGGTTGCAAGCCAATGTTTGGATTGTCGGCACATATGCCTTTGATGTGGCCTTCTGCGTTGTCTGTGTCTCGCACAGGACCGCTTCGTCATTCTCGCCTTCAGTGGTATGAGTCACGTTCGTTGTCCCGTTGGCTTTCTTCTTTTTGTCTTGCAAATTCAGATTTTGAATTTGTTTGCCTTCTGGCTGGTGGGAAGAAAAGGGCGCCGAGGTGGTTGACTCATTTCTCATGAAGCAAATGGAGGAATGATGTTTTTTCTTACACCATCTGCAGGTCCAATGGCTCCTGCAAACACTGCTGATGTGGCCTGGTAGAGTACAATTCAAACAGCGATCATGAGTTTGGAGAAAATCTTTTCTCTCCTTGCTGCTTTTGATTACATTACAGTCTACAGCAGAGTGACTGTTAGATGTGCAATAAGGGCATCCTTTGGACTTTGACATTTGGGAGACTTCTTGTTTCTTTTGAATTTCAGGTTTCTCTTTTTTGATCTTCAGGTTTGGCGGATCCTTGATTGTCTCTTTTGGCTCCGTCTTCATCAAAGTTGCGAGATCTTCTTCAACTTTGATGTGCTCATCTAGATCTTTGAACATTTTTTCCATGGACCACGATTCTTCAGATTCCAACTTCTTTTTGAAAACTGCTCGTCTGATGGGCTTACTGAACTTTTCCATGATTAGGTCCTTCATCAATCTGTTGTCGACAGGTTCTCCAAGAGCTTCCAGTTGCTTGGCTGTGCACAAAATCCTTTCCAGTAGAGCTCTTTGCTCTCGAATTGTTTGATCTTTTGCAGCATCTTTCAGGAGTTTCTCGTTCAATTCCATGACTGTAGTTTCCGTGTCAGCATACTTTTGTTTCAGCAGTTTCACAGCAAGATCATAGTTTTCTGACGTGACTTTGAATTGCTGCAGGAGTTGTCGAGCATCGCCTTGAACTGCTTCCATCAGATGTGTGAATTTGATGATCTTGGGTACTTCTGACTTGCCAACGATTTCCTCAAATAACGACCAAAAATTTTCGAAATCCCAACTGTTTCCAGAAAATGTAGGAATTTTGGTTCTTGGCAGTTGATAAGATTGAAGATCTGATTGAACGCTTGATCTTCTACGGGGGATTGGAGTGGGATGAGAATCATTTGAGAATGCCATAGGGTTGTCACGCGTTGTGAGCCTTCCTATGATTCCTTGGAGTGCAGAAATCAATTGTTCAGCCTCATCCTGGGCGTCGATGACGATGGGAAGTTTCTCCTCGTACTTTTTTACATCGATATCGTTGTCATCATCTATCTTATCGACAGCTTCAGCCACAATTTTTACTTTTTTGTCCAGGGTATCCAGTTTTTTCTCCAGTATGATGATTCCTTCTCGTATTGCTCCGACGTCTCTTTCCACTCCAGTAGCTCTCCATTGTTTGAGTTGTTCTCCATAATTGACGACACTCGCATTAAGAGTATTTAGAGCTCTGGTCGTGTTGCCAAAGATATATTGCAGACTCATCTTCAGAAGTATGAGTATCCTCGTTGGATAACTTTCAGGGGTGTGTGCATGCAGTGCAGAAAGGAATTTTCAGCATGCAGTGTAACGATGGTGAATTATTCAGCGATTTGAATAATTTGAATTTCCCAATCCAGCGTTTGGATTGTTACTTTTGTAAGGAAAATACTTACTTTTCCTTGTCGCTTGCCACGCGGGACTTAGAATAGTAGCACCGGAATATCTGATCCTCGATGCACCATATATAAAGTGATAGGAGTATAACTTTATATCTTGTCAGACAGTTGCAATAAGTAACAATTGAAGGAGTGACAATTGTAAGAGTAACAGTTGTAGAAGAGTGAAGGTGTGAGGTAAAAAAGGGGGTAAGTAGAAAGAAGAGAAGGTAAAGAGAAAAAGTGTAACTAGGGGCGGGGCTTACTCTCAGTACAATGTAATTAGACAAATAAGGGTAAACGATAAGTATGGAAAAGATATTGATAATTGGGTATGAGATGAATCTCATACAGAGAGATCAGAAATTTCATTCGCACCAACAATCAAATAATTGTCCTATTCCCCCTTATGTTGTGAGCATTGTAAGAATTGAATGTTTCACCTGTACCATAAATTGATCCCCACTGAAAAATGTTTATTCACTTCACTTCGGAGTAGGTGAAAGCTGTTCACTCTCAAAACTTAACGACCGCTCTTCCCTCCCTTTTTGGTGTCCTCGGTAGTGTAGTGGATAGTGACCCTGCCTCGCCCTCCGTTCAAGAGGCCCGGTTCAAACCCACACCGAGGACGAACTCTTTTACTTTTTTTGCTAGAAGTAATCATGTTCTTCCACCACTCGTCCATTTTTTCTCGTCCACTTTTTCTCGTCCATTTTTTCTCGTCCATTTTTTCTCATCCACTTCTTCTCGTCCACTTTTTCTCGTCCACTTTTTCTCGTCCACTTCTTCTCGTCCACTTTTTCTCGTCCATTTTTTCTCATCCACTTCTTCTCGTCCATTTTTTCTCGTCCATTTTTTCTCGTCCATTTTTTCTCATCCACTTCTTCTCGTCCACTTTTTCTCGTCCACTTTTTCTCGTCCACTTTTTCTCGTCCATTTTTTCTCATCCACTTCTTCTCGTCCATTTTTTCTCGTCCATTTTTTCTCGTCCACTTCTTCTCGTCCACTTTTTCTCGTCCACTTTTTTTCGTCCACTTTTTCCACCGCATTCATAAGCCACCAATCAATATGAGGAGAGTTTTAGTCGCCAACAATAACGCACTTGTGATCCGTATTCAGCAGGGAACCCAGTTCCTCCAGAAGATGAGCCATGTTGTTAGAATTGTGGTTAGGATGGTAGGCCACAATGACTCGAAGAGTAGAATGGCCAAAAAATATGTCCACAGCCAGCAGTCTGTTTTAAGTTTTTATTGATAGAAGGGCCGCAGCCACTGATACTAACGATCAAAGGGTGGTTAGAAGATAGATGTTAGAAACTAATTAGATTGGGGTAAATAACATATGATGAAGATAGCAGGACTATAGCAAGAGAAAGTATACATAATATATACTTAGAGTGAATGACCGGGTTAAGATTTATAATCAATAATCGGAAGGCAAGATAGTAGTGCACTCGGGGTCAGTGGGAGAGAAGAAGCAGACTTAGTAATTAAACTCATTTAATGACAAATATTTTTGTAGAGATATTGTTCGAAGACGAGTTCGGAAACACGCGGCAGTAGGTATAGATTGGAATACGCTATCTGGGAGAGAATTCCAACAGGCGAGAGATCGGATTGATAGGCTTTGGTTGAAACATTTCGATTTGTTAGGCAGCTTTGTCTGAACATAATAGTTGTGTCACCTGAGTTGAGATAGTTGTGGATAGTAGTAGTATAATTGGCTTGGCATTATAATTTCTTTTGTAACAAGGCATTTGTAGATAAATGATAGATCAGCCAGGAGTCTACGGTATTCTAAGGTTTCCAGACCACATTCTTGGATGGATGAAAAATAATTTTTGTATTCCTTGCCAAATTTTCTATAACATCGGTATATAAATGACTTCTGAATATTTTCAATTTTTTTATGAGATCTTTTTGAACCGGCGAGAAAACAACAGACGCATATTCAAGAATCGGTCTAGCAAAGATGATATATTGTGTATCCATAAACGTTTGCGCGGTCGCGAGCAATTTCCTCATGGCCGAGTTTTGAAATCGTTCGGCCACGCTCGAATTTCTCAAATTTGAGAGAGAATTATTTTTTCTTTTAATTTTTATCGTTTTCGATGCTTTTTTCTTCATTTTTCAGGTTTATTTACTCTAAAAATTCAAATTTTCGTATTGTTAAAACAAACTTATCACGAAAACATCAAGAATTGACAAGAAAACACAACGTTTGCATTTTGCGCTACACAAAAAATTATTTCTCACTGTTTTCGGCTTCCAAATTATTTAAATTATAGGAAATAATACATTTCTAGCTTCTGACAAGCCTTTTTTTGCTTATAAAAAGAAAAATTGTTGCACTTCTTGTCCTTTATTATCGTTCGTATCATTTCGTCTTCCGTTTTTATTTATGTGCGTTGAATTTGTATAAACTAAAAATATCTTCCAGGTATAAACATCATTTGTGATAATGACCGATGCTTTTGCCCAGTCGGGGCCTCTCATATGGGTTCCACCGACTCCAAACCCTTCTCCTCCGAAATATATGAGTCGTAGATGTAAGAACAACACACTATAATTGCAGCAACCAAACTTTTGTTTCAGCACGTGGAACTCCCACCTGCACTTATGCAGATTTGGGTCTAACGAAGAAAATAGGTATTCAAACCGACGAAGCTCCGAAGACTTGTGATTTTGGATCTCAAGCAAAAGTGAGCGTACGAAACGCTTCCACTCAGACGTCAGACGAACAGCTCTGGACAAAAAGTGAGGCGCAGGAAATGGAAGCTGAGAAAAATGTAAGTTTTGATAAAAGTTTTATTAAAAAATAAGACAAAAAAAACAAAGAAAAATTATAGACGATTGTCCCCATTGATGTAGGTGTCTTCCTGAAAAAAGTTCACATTTAATGATTTTTTTTAGGTTTTCAAGGATCTCGATTGAGTAGCCAGATGAGCGCGGCTACCTCTTAAAAGCTCACTTTTTTATCCCAACAGCCCTCTTTAGGGCTTTTTGACCCTTCATGGGTTATAAATGAATTTAATCCAAAAAAAAAACCAATTGAATAAATATTTTTTATTATTGTGTTCTTTTCTTTTTTTTACAAGCTTGACTGCTTGAAAGAGACCTTCTCTTATCCACTAACTTCTAACCCAACAGCCTTCTTTAAGGCTAATTCTTTTTTTCTGTAAAGATGTACAAATTAATCGAAAATTCATAAATAAATATGTTTTCTTATGTTCCGTTTTCTGACTTCAACTTCAATACTGTATTCTGCACTTGCAATCGAAAGAAAGTATGAGAAAATTCGAATTTGCAAAAAAAACACCTGAGAAACACGTTATTTTGCATGCCTTAGACTTTGTTTCAGAAAGAAAAGAAGTGGCAAAGTGTTGGAAAAGTGATTTGTGAGATGAAATATGATGATTTTAAGAAGAACGAAGCCAGTTTCACTGATTATAGAGTCGCTGTTCGAGGAGAATCAATTTTATCATCGGTCACAGAGAATTTGAAGATTGTTTCAAACAAAATGAATGAACTCGCTGTCGGAACAATTTTCGGAAATATCCTTCTTCTAGCCGCTGCCCTTACCAACATCTCAATTAGGACTATCGAGTACAGAGAGTCTAAAGATATTGACCAAACACCGCTAAAAAGGAAGATTAATAAAGGGAAAAAGCAACGACAGAAAGATGCAGTCGATAAAATTGATGAAAGCGATCAAAAAACCATAAGAGAATACATAGTCGACTGTTGGAAAAAGCAAATCCATCTTTCTTTAGATTCCCTTCTTGAATGGGCTAGGCCAACAATCAATTTCAAAAGCTGTCGCACCATTTTGGCTGATATTCTTGGAGGAATGGGATATTGTTTCAGGCTCAAGCGGCATGATCCCGTCATTGAAGAGAGAGTTGACCTTATCTACGCTAGGAAAAAGTTTTTGAAAAAACTATCTGATTTAAAAACCCAGAATGCCTTCCTCTGTTGCTATGACGAGACGTGGATATATGAAGGGATGACGACAACTAGAGCGTGGCAATTCAAAGATGAATCTATGTACAAGAAGGCAAGAATGGCAGATCCGGGCAAGATAGTACAGGGACCAATCATGGGAAAAAATAAAGCAAAGCGAGGGATAGTTCTAGCAGTTTTGACAGAAAAGGGTGTCATGAAAGGATCTGCGGAGGTTTGGGTGTCTGGAATGAAAGAGGAGAATCAAACAGAAGATTATCATGGCGACATGAATTCTGAGAAGTATGAGGACTACCTAATGAGACAGATCCCCGGAATCAAGCGCCTGGCTGAAAAACTGAACAGACCAGCGGTGTTGTTGATAGACAACGCTAAATATCACAACAAACCTTTAGAGGCGGTATCACATACAAAATTAAAAATAGGGAACAATGAATAATTTACAGCCGCCTACTCTTCATCAAAAAGAAATGCAATTATTGATTTTCTAAAAAAGTACAAAGTAAAAGTATATCATTATTTTTTCCTACTTATCATTATTTTTTCCTACTTTCTATCTCTAGCGTTTTTCTATAATCTACACTACCCTATCAAGCTACTTGAAAAGAGTTCTAAAGTTTTTTAGAGTTCCAAAGCCTGAACTATGTTGATATCTCTTACTTACTTCTATTCCTTCGAAAAAAAAAAACAAAAACAACTAATACTTACTTTGGTCGATGCACCATGTCGGAGTTACAGTGGTTTATATAATGACTTTATTGATATAACTCATTTAACGTATAGGAAAACTAAGCTATAATCCTAGAATGAAGTAGGATGAACACTATTTATCAAAGTTAAAAAATTGCTGGACCTAGTTAGAATATGATACCTATAAATTAAAATCTTATTAGCTTTGGTTTCAGCCCAGATGACAAGAGGTTTTTTCGGGGCCAGATGCACTTCCAGACCAGTAAACGAGTACGAATTAGAGGGAACCCAGAATGGAGACAGCATTTTCTCTGTGAGTTTACTGTCTATTCATTTTTCTTTTATAAAAGGTTTTTTTGCAGCGATTCTATGAGATCGTTATGTACGTCAGGCAATGGGAAAAGAGAGATTGAGAGAGTGCATGAATATGTTCCAATTCGACAACCGTAAATTTATTTTACCTGTATTCAAAACATCAATTTTAAAAATGTCAGTCTTGGGGTTTTTATTATCTAGTTTTAACGATTTTTGAAATGTTGTTTTGAAAAACTGTATAATGTGTAAGAGATAAGCGGTGCGGTAGAAGACTTCAAACTCAAATTAATTCACTTTATAAAAATAAAAACTGGAAGGGGAAGGGTGGGGAGCATCTGCTTCCCCGCCTTGAATCCCTCCATTCCACAAAAAAAGATTAAAAAAAAAGGCAACAATCATCACAAAAAAAAAGAATTATCAGTTTGAAGGGTGTTTGGGCGGCTCAGTGTTTGTAGTCGGGATCCTGGTGTTTTTGACCTGGTGGCTTGCCCAAAGGCTTGACTCCGACGTTGTCAAGTTGCTCACTCTGAAAATTTGATTTGTTTTTCGAAAAAAAAACAAAGGTTATTCGAAAAACTTTTGAATGAGAAAATTTTCGTTTATTTTGGAAACGATTTGGCAACTCACATAGTCCACTCTCGCTTTCCGCGAAACCTTTCCGGTATTGTTGGCTCTCAAAGTGAGAACAGGTTTGGGCTTAGGAGCTGGCTCCTCCTTTTCGGCTTGTTGTGTCCAGCAAGTTTGCTTATTGTACTCATCTTTGCTGTGCATCTTTAACATCGTCAGATCTTCGTTGCTCGGATACATCATATGGACCTCCACCTTTGAATACGAATGATCTTTCAATTCGGTCCATTTTTGGAGTCGAAGACATTGATTGAGTGTTGTTCCTTTTGGCACTTCAATTGTTCCCTCCAATAAAGTCTTCTTGTCCTTTCCAATGTACCCAATTACTCTGATCGACGCATTCATTGAGGCAAGTCGCTTGGGCTTCGTTGCCCTGATCAGCAAGTACGACCAATCCCCGGCCCTTTTGATTCGTGCGAACCTACAAAAGCTCTGCTGTGTTAACAAATTTAATTTTCAAAAATACCATTTGATTTGATCGTCGAACGATTCGAAGATTGTCGGTCTTTGGTGGACCTTAACACAACACTCGCGGTTGAATTACCCTGAAAAAAATTTTTCATACGGCGGCCGGAAAAAACGAATAACGCGAGAAAAAGTTTATATGAATAGGGAAAAACGATAATTCTTTGCGATAAAATTGAAATTTATCATGAAAAATACAAAAAACTGTAAAAAAACATGCTTGAAAACCTAAAAAAAACAATGAAAAACGGTGAATATTGCCGAAAAAAAATTAATAAATTCAAATGAGAAAAGTTGTCAACAGAGCACACTTGCTTTTTCTCACGAAAATGCGACTGGTCGATTGACTGAAACTCCCTCCACCTTTCCTCCTCTTCTCACTCTCTTGTCATTGCCCGGAAGAGTGAGAGAAAATGTGTCGTCGGTAGCCGAGTGGTTAGTGGGATAGTACAGCAGTAGTAAGGTTTTTGGTTCGATTCCACCATGGACAACTTTTCTTTTGTTTTTTATGCAAATGTTTTTGGTATTGTTTATTAACTCAAAAAACAATTTGAAGTGTAAAGAAATTAATAATCGTTAAGTTTTCAGTATATTGAGAAACCCTAGAATTATATAGATATGAAGACGATTGGTTAAATACAGTGTGTGTTGTCGAAGCAGTTTTGACAAATTTGTCGACAAAATTATCGACAAAAACGTCGACAAATGAGTTGTCAAAAATTCGTCGACAGATCTGTCAAGACAAGATGTTTCAATTTCAAGATGTTTCAATTTAATTTCAAGACGACAAGATGTTTCAATTTTCTCTTTTTTTTTTCTGCCTCTCTTATTTTGAATGTTAGCTCAATTTTAGTATTGGACGAATCGGAACCGGACAAATAAAGACTGGTCCATACATGGGCAGGAGTGTGTAATTACACCTCGTGATTCATTTCGGTAAAATTTAGATCGTGATTCAGTTTTGTAAACAAGAAAAAAAAAATAGTTTCAAGCCCTTTGTCCTCGAACTTGCGGCTTTCGCCCACCAACTGATTGATAGACAAAAGCGTTATCCATTGCGCCAAACGCGTCACCAAGGAAACAGGGCGATAAGGCATAGACAACCCTGCAGCTTGCCGCGACAAGAGAAGAGGGAGACGGGGCGACTGTAAGCGAGAAAACAGTGCGAAAATATGCACACGGAGCATACATTTTCGTTCAGAAGGAACCGATTTTCCATCTTTTACCGATATCTCAAAAGTATTCGACTGAGCAACTCTATGTCTGCCATGGGTTTTGTAGAAAACATTGTCGTTCACGAAAGCAACTACGAATCGAGAAACATCCAATTTTTAGAAGTGAAAAATCGAGGAAAATGTCACAGGACAAGGGTAAGCCTGTGGTGTTGGTTTCACTACCAGAAGTTTCGACTCTTCATATACCCTTTTCTGTTACCCTTTACTCGGTACTCCTTGCCGTTTTCGAATGGGAGAAAAATCAAAAATGAACAAAAACTTTCTTGCCAACAGCAGAATCTTGACAAAATCGGAGCTCAAATACTTTTGACGGTTTTCTACCATCCGAGAGCTTTACTCCAGTAGTTCAGTTAAAAAATTAGAGCAAAACGCTGACCAAAAGACCCATATCGGATTCTTGGGGCTTAGACTTTTTGGGGCTCGCTATTACAAGTTTTGATTTAATTTATTCGATCCTATTTTAATTAGAACCGTGGAATAAAGCCACAACTTCAAAATCGAGTTCGATAAAGCACATCTAACTCCTGTTGAAAATTTTAGCCAAGGAAAAAAGAAAAAATCTAGCTCGTGAAGTTTTTGAAAACTAGCTCGTGATTTGAAAATTTTTTTTTGATACACACTTCTTGATCATGTATGGACTGGTCGGATAAGAACCGGGAAAATAAAAACTGTACCTTATCATAGCAGTCCAGATAAAGACTGACACAACTTTGCTGCAATGCCTGCAAGATGTGAGAAATGCACAAGTACGTGCATTTGAAACGCTCTTATCCGAGGCAGTTTTTAAACGGTCGGTTCTTATAAGGGTCAATTGTGATTCGTCCGGTTGTTGAAACGGTCAGTTCTCATTTGTCCGATTCTAATTCGTTGATTCATACAATTTTTGATGACAAGCAACTACTGACATGTATTACTTCCAAAGTGTCACCCCTGGAATCCAACGGGTCTAGGTGCAAAAGCTAGACCCCCCGAGGAGTAGAACTTTGGGGGAGTTCATTTTTTGAAAAGCCGCCTATTTCCGGATTTATCGATTTTTTTCAGTTTTTCAAAAATTTTGAGTTTCTTGACCGTAACTCGGTCAATTTCGAAGATTTATGGCAAGTTAAAAAACGAAAATGTAGAACAAAACAGGATCTTATTTTTTGCTCAACTGACCGTTTGAGCCAAAAAACGATAAAAGGACCAAAACGGACCCCAAACAGGAATCGAAAAATTGAGCGATGATTCGTTTTTTTCAAATTAAGCCCATTCGATTCAGCGTAAAAAATAAGGCAGAACTTCATTTTTCCTTTCCTCAAGTTATTGTCATTTTCAAAAGAAAAATTTGATTTTTTAGCTGAAATAGACTTTTTTGGCTTAGGATAGGTGGATTTGATCGAATTTTGATCGATCTAAGGGTTGTTATGGTCTGAAAATGTTTTTTCTGTGTGATTTACATCATATTATACCATTTCCAATCAAAATATTCAAGTTTGGAAATTTTGGAAAATTTGTTGAAAAAAGTTTTCAACTTTTTTTGAAAAAAATGAAATTCTCAAAAGTTGAATATTTTGATTGGAAATGGTATAATATGATGTAAATCACACAGAAAAAACATTTTCAGACCATAACAACCCTTAGATCGATCAAAATTCGATCAAATCTACCTATCCTAAGCCAAAAAAGTCTATTTCAGCTAAAAAATCAAATTTTTCTTTTGAAAATGACAATAACTTGAGGAAAGGAAAAAAGAAGTTCTGCCTTATTTTTTACGCTGAATCGAATGGGCTTAATTTGAAAAAAACGAATCATCGCTCAATTTTTCGATTCCTGTTTGGGGTCCGTTTTGGTCCTTTTATCGTTTTTTGGCTCAAACGGTCAGTTGAGCAAAAAATAAGATCCTGTTTTGTTCTACATTTCCGTTTTTTAACTTGCCATAAATCTTCGAAATTGACCGAGTTACGGTCAAGAAACTCAAAATTTTTGAAAAACTGAAAAAAATCGATAAATCCGGAAATAGGCGGCTTTTCAAAAAATGAACTCCCCCAAAGTTCTACTCCTCGGGGGGTCTAGCTTTTGCACCTAGACCCGTTGGATTCCAGGGGTGACACTTTGGAAGTAATACATGTGAAGCTTGTACTCTTGATTTTTGAGTCGGAATAACTTTGTCTATTATTCAGTTCTTAAAGTGCTATTTTTTTCAACAAACATACCATTAGTTGCTCAATTTTTCATTAGTGAACTGATTCACCGTTAAAAGTCTTTTGTGTGAAAACCTTGGTTTGCTGAAGGAATCACTCGGAAAAACGCTTTTCTCCGCTAAAAATAACCTTGTACAATATTTCAAAAAATTTTTGGATAAATTTGTCGACAAATTGAAGTTTGTCGACAAATTGTCGACAAATTTATCGAAAAAATTATCGACAAATTGTCGACAAATTTGTCGACAATTTGAAGTGCTTGAGTTGGGCCGTAATTTGTTCAGGTTCCTGAAAAAAGGGAAACTTCCGGTTCAGCTGTATGCTGTCTTCCGTGATTTTGGTCCTTTTATTTTTCATCTCGGTCCTTCTATTATTTCAACTACTGTTTTTCCCCCTAAAATGTCCACAATTTCCTTTTTTTTTCTTTTTTCTCTCGTTTTTTCCTCCCTCTTGCCAGATTTTGAACCGAAAACAAAATCCTCCTATTCCAGATATCCACCTCAACATGTGTGTACAATGGATTTGTCCGAGCACTTAACTACGTCCACTGAACTCAGCCCCGCCGCTCCAAAAAGTGTAAACCCGCCGTTCAAAGTCCCCTTGTAAGCGCCTCCACCAGCCAGGACCAGGGGAGCAACGGCACTCCTCTGTTGAGCACGATGCTCATAAATCGAAAGGAACGACTCCGGACTATGAAGCACAGTTTGCTATGAACAATTGTGCGATGTGCAAAGGTGAGTGTCTGTTACTGTAGTTGGGAACCTGCGTTTCTAAAAACTTAGTTATTGTAGTTATTAGGTTGGCTACAAGGTTGGTTTCTGTGCATTTTTGAATTATCTCCTATTCGAGAACTACGGAGAGCTTTGACAAAAAGGAACAATATAGGGTATATAGAGTGTCCAGACACCTGACAGTAATACTCAATCGATCTGGGCACCCCTACTTTGAGAGTACTATGTCTCTGTTCTAAGCATATTTAACATGACTTCCTTTGAGAAATAGTTTTCTTTGTCTAATTGAACATTTATCTTTGGCACCTAGTAGGCGATGTTTAAGGCAAAGTACCGTATGAAATCACAAAAAAAAACATGAAGTTTCTCAGTTCAAAATTTTTGAGTTTTCAGTTCGTGAAGTTTTCGGGCGAAAATGAACCATTTTCGTTTAGAAAAAGCTAATGAATGAGAAACGGAACCATTTCTGTCGGAAAGACTTCTCAGACTAGGGACTTCCTATACCTAAATTAAAAACATCTTGGCCAAACTTGGAGAGAATAAAAAAATTTCCCATGAATAATCATGCACAGAAACTTTGTAGCCAAACTAATACTTTAGTTACTATAAGCTGCAATTACCGAAGTAACTTTGGTAACTGTGCTAACTGTAGTCGATGTGTTTCAACTGTAGCTACTGTAGCTAATATACAGTGGCGGGCATGGGTGAGTGTACCTTTGAACTTTCGTTAATAACTTCCTTTAAACGATTCAGATTGCTCTAAAAAAATTTTTGGGGACTTCTGAGTAACCCTGGAGGACCTCCAGATGTTTTCTGAAAAATTCAGGTTTTCACGAATTCTGAAGTTTCTCGACGAATTCTGAATTCGGAAAATCCAAAATAAAAAGATTTTTTCGGACTTTCAGAATTTTTTCTTATTGTGCTCAAAACACTGCTAGGGACCTAAATGAAAATTTTTTGAAGTTAGACCGCAAATTAATTTTGTGATTCCGACGTCAGAGCTCCAGAAGTCCGAATTGGGATCTTTGTCTGGGACATCATAACGTGGCTCAAAGTGATCGGATCGAGATTAAAAATGATTCCTACATAGATTCGAAGCCACTGAACAAATTGCAATTAGTTTTGAAAGTTTTGGAAAAAATTATTTTCTGTCATTTTTCCAAGTTTTCAGGAAATCAAAAATCCAGTGGAAAACACGAAAAATAATTGTTTCCAAAACTTTCAAAACTAATTGCAATTTGTTCAGTAACTTTAAATCTGTATAGAAATCATTTTTTACCTCGATCCGATCACTTTTAGCCATGTTATGATGTCCCAGACAAAGATCCCAATTCGGACTTCTGGAGCTCTGACGTCGGAATCACAAAATCAATTTGCGATCTAACTTCAAAAATTGTTTATTAAGGTCCCTAGCAGTGTTTTGAGCACAATAAGAAAAAATTCTGAAAGCCCGAAAAAATCGTTTTATTCTGGATTTTCCAAATTCAGAATTCGTCGAGAAACTTCAGAATTCGTGAAAACCTGAATTTTTCAGAAAAAATCTGGAGGTCCTCCAGGGTTACTCAGAAGTCCCCAAAAATTTTTTTAGAGCAATCTGAATCGTTTAAAGGAAGTTATTAACGAAAGTTCAAAGGTACACTCACCCATGCCCGCCACTGTAGTTCAATTCAATTCCACGCCTGCATTGTAGAGTCTAGAATACTGTAGTTTCAACCGTGATCTAATCCCTAACTTTTAGGATTCAGGTCGCTGTACCTATTCCACTTGACTACTGTAGTTACGAATTATATCTTGGTAGTTTGGGAGTCAAAAAACGGAAGTTGTGAGACTCGCTCAGAGTACTTTAGACTACTGTAGTTCTTGATCTAGATTATTGTGACGTTGGTCTAAGTTACTGCACGTAAACGGTAAAGACAAATACAGTAGAATTTTGTTCCTTGACCTACTATTGTTTGACTTAAACTCCCTAACTTTCCGATTCAGATAACTTTCAGATAATTATACAATTTTTTATCCTACTTTTGGTCCAGACCACTTGACTTTAGGATCTAGCCTACTGTAATTTTAGTTTTCAAAATTCAAAACTTTAAAATTTACATTTTTCAGACCAGCCAAACCTCCTCCAGCAGCTGGGCCATTTGATCAAGCAATCCCGAGAAGCGGAGCTCAAGGCTCAAAAACGACTTGAGATGGCGGACAAAGCGACAAAAGAAGCTGAAAAGAAGACCAACAACTTCGGAAAGGCAATGCTGGAAGCTCAGAAGAGAGCCAGGGAAGTAGATGAAAAGGCTCAGAAAGCCGTACTGGAAGCCAAGGAGGAGTTGCAGACTTTCAAGGACGCACTGATCCAGAAGTCGTTTGAAAGCGGTGAGTTTGGGTCACTGTAGATGGGGATCTAGGTTACTGTAGTTCCAAGATTAGATTACTGTGGTTCCGGAGCTGAGTCATTTTTCATTTGAAATACTGCAGATCCAAACGTTATATGACTAGACTACTGAACTTTATGATCCAAATTTCTGTATCCCTATGAATCGTTTACTGTAGTTCTAGGTCTAGGTTACTGCGGACTTAGTCTGAGGCTACTGTAGCTCCAAAGCCACTTCACTGTTCTTCGGGATCTTGACTACTGTAGTTTTTGACTACTGCCGGGATTTTGATTACTATTTCAGCCTCGATTACTTTAGTCTTTAATCTTGAGTACTGTCAATTCAATTTTATCTTTTTTCAGACGGTCAAAGCCATCAGCTCGAAAGACGTCTTCTGGAGTCACTGGACCTCCCCAAATCCACTCAACAAGTTCTTTCTCCGATTTCGAAGCCAGATGATGTCGCCATGTTCCTGGAGCTCGACGACGACGACGACTCCACGCAAGGATTGGGAGAAAGGAGAAGGTGGACGAGGGATTGAGAAGGACGAGGGTTGAGAGGGAGAGAGGAGGCGGAGGTGGAAGTGGAAGTGGATCAGGATCAAGAAAAAACGACGAGGATTGGGAGAGAGGATGACGGTGATAAGGGTTAGGAGTGAGAGAGGAGGAGGAGGAGGAGGGGGAGGAAGATCAGAAGAAGGGGTAGGAGTGAGAGAGGAGGAGGAGGAGGTGGAGGATCAAGAAAAGGGTTAGGAGCGAGAGAGAAGGAGAAGGTGGAGGGGGAGGAAGATCAGAAGAAGGGGTAGGAGTGAGAGAGGAGGTGGTGGAGGTGGAGGAGGAAGATCAGTAGAAGGGTTAGGAGAAAGAAGGAGGTGGAGGAGGAAGAGGAGGATCAGCACGAGGGTTTGGAGAGAGGGAGAGAGGAGGTGGAAGTGGAGGTGGAGGATCATGAGAAGGGTTAGGAGTAAGAGAGGAGGAGAGCGGAGGAGGTGGAGGAGGAAGAGGAGGATCAGCACGAGGGTTTGGAGAGAGGGAGAGAGGAGGAGGAGGTGGAGGTGGAGGATCGGGAAGAAGGTAAGGAGTGAGAGAGGAGGTGGAGGTGGAGGAAGATCAGAAGAAGGGGTAGGAGTGAGAGAGGAGGAGAAAGAGGTGGAGGATCAAGAAGAGGGTTAGGAGCGAGAGAGGAGGAGGTGGAGGTGGATCATTGGGAGAAGGGTTAGGAGTGAAAGAGGAGGAGCAGGTGGAGGGGGAGGAAGATCAGAAGAAGGGGTAGGATTGAGAGAGGAGGTGGTGGTGGTGGAGGAGGAGGAAGATCAGTAGAAGGGTTAGGAGAAAGAAGGAGGTGGAGGAGGAAGAGGAGGATCAGCACGAGGGTTTGGAGAGAGGGAGAGAGGAGGTGGAAGTGGAGGTGGAGGATCATGAGAAGGGTTAGGAGTAAGAGAGGAGGAGAGCGGAGGAGGTGGAGGAGGAGGGAAAGAAGGTAAGTGATTTTTAAGCCAATTTCAAGGATTGACTGTGGAGAATGAGAGTCTCAAGGAGAATCAGAAGGCAAGGGACATGAAACCCAGGTATCTTTGAAAGAACAAGAAAAGTTGATGAGTGATTCGAAAGTGGTGAAACGCAACCCTGATAAGAGCCTGGACAAGATTGATATGCTCAATGGTACAGTGGCGAGCATGGGTGAGTGTACCTCTTAACTTTTGTTAATAACTCCCTTCAAACAATTCAGATTGCTCTAAAAAAATTTTTTGGGGATTCCTGAGTAGCCCTGGAGCACACCTAAGTGTTTTTTGAAAAATTCGGACTTTCACGAATTCTGAAGTTTTTCGACGAATTCTGAATTCTGAAAATCCAGAATAAAAAGATTTTTTCGGACTTTCAGAATTTTTTCTCATTGTGCTCAAAACAATACTAGGGATCCAAATAAACAATTTTTCACGTTAGATCGCAAGTTGTCTTTCTGATTCTGACGTCAGAACTCCAGAAGTCCAAATGATGATCTTTGCCTGGGACATCATAACGTAGCTAAAAGTGATCGTATCGAGATAAAAAATGATTCCTATATAGATTTGAAGCCACTGAACAAATTGCAATTAGTTTTGAAAGTATTGGAAAAAATCATTTTTCGTGTTTTCTACAGGATTTTTGATTTCATGAAAACATGGAAAAAGGGCAGAAAATAATTGTTTCCAAAACTTTCAAAACTAATTGCAACTTGTTCAGTGGCTTCGAATCTATATAGGAATCATTTTTTATCTCGATCCGATCACTTTTAGCCACGTTATGATGTCCCGGGCAAAGATCATCATTTGGACTTCTGGAGTTCTGACGTCAGAATCAGAAAGACAACTTGCGATCTAACGTCAAAAATTGTTATTTGGATCCCTAGTATTGTTTTGAGCACAATGAGAAAAAATTCTGGAAGTCCAAACAAATCTTTTTATTCTGGATTTTCAGAATTCAGAATTCATCGAAAAACTTCAGAATTCGTGAAAATCCGAATTTTTCAAAAAACACCTAGGTGTGCTCCAGGGCTACTCAGAAATCCCCAAAAAATTTTTTAGAGCAATCTGAATTGTTTGAAGGGAGTTATTAACAAAAGTTAAGAGGTACACTCACCCATGCTCGCCACTGTAAGTCTGAATATCTCCGTCCTATTTAAAACAAATCGATTTATTACAGTTCATCTCACAAGAAGGTCAATATGTTCTCAATCTTTTTGCCGTCACTTGTACAACTTCAACTCTCAACTCCAGAATCTCGATTGACCAATGCTTCACTATTTCTCCATCACAGGGACATCTTCAGAACCTCATGACGCCGTCAGAAGTTGCTCCGATGAGTTACGAGGAGGGTCGCGAAGAGTTGAAGAAAGAGGAAGATGAGTTTGGGAACATAGGTTACCGTACTTTTAGCTGGGTTACTGTAAATTAGAATCTCGGGATTACAGTGAATACTGTGGTCCAGGATCCATGTAACTGTATTCTAGGATCTAGACTACAGTAGTTTGCAATCCTGACTACTGTTGTTTGGGATCAAGAATATTGTAGCTTCGGGCATAAACTACTGTAGCCTAGGATTCAGGCTACTGTAGCTTTGACCCTCCCCCCCCCCCCTACTGTACTTTTATTATTTCAACTTTCCTAATTCTCAGCCCAGCTCCGCAACACCATCATCACCAAAGCTCAAGGAGGAGGAACCAGCCATGCCTCCAGAGTTACCGACGTCTTCTGATGGCAATGGATCTGTAGTGAACGTTTCAAATTCACAACTCGGTTATAGCCTTGTCACTTAGCTCATTTTTTCATAATATTAATCAGTTACAGTAAGCAGGTAAGCTATCGGTTGAAGGCGCATGGACTCGCAAGGATTGGTCTCGCAGCGAAGGTGTTCGCGGCTATCGGATGGGCGACAAGGATGGAGGAGGACGCGTGCGATGCAGTCGTTGTTTGGGGCCGCCAGGACATGCCGACACCAACTTCTTCCGGACTTACATTTCATGATATTGTTTCTGTTCCCCCATTCATATTATTTCCCTTTCTCAGAGATTTTTAATGCCTTTCCTCGGAAAAAGCTTTTCCTCTAATAAATTAAATTTTTCCCTTTGCATTTTGTCCTAATACATCGCTTATCTCACACAATTTTAGTCTCTATAACCTGGAGCCTTACGAGTTGCCACAGAAGTGCCGTTCAAGTCAAAAGTTAGCGGGAGAGCATTCTCACTCGTAGCCATTTTAGTCTCATTTACCCTTATTTTAGGGCAATTAAGACCGGTTATTCTAGAGCTGCAATCACCCGTGTTCACAAAAAAGTCAAACTGGTCGAGTGGATCCCATAAGACATACCGAAGGTATATCGGCTGGCCTAATTACAAAAATCGAGATTTCATCTGGCTCCGCCCATCCATTAGGCCACGCCCCCTTGCAGACGTCGAAAACCTAAATGTGTTCCAGAATGAGATAGGATCGAAATCTCCCCGTACATCAGTTACTGGTACATATTGAAGGTTTTTCATGCAAAATACAAAACTTCAAAGTCTCGGCTTCATAGAAAAAAAATCGATTCTCCTCAAAAATGTTGACTTTTTTCTGAAAAATCAACAATTGCGGAGCCGGTGCTAAAGGTAGCGGTGGATTTTGTTTCATAAAAATGTTTCCCACAAAATATGGCTTTGGGGAGCTTACTTCCTGACCGGAATTGCTTTCCTCATAGAACCCTTCTTCTTTTTTTATATTAAAATATGACTTTTACACACATTTTCGACTTTATTCCTCGACATCCGGACAATGTTATCATCTGTAATAGAGGCTTACCCCGAAATCGGGACGTGAATGAGAGTCTCTCAGTATTTCGTTAACCAGACGGTTTTCGGCGCTCCGCGCCTTAACCGTCTGGCTTCCCCCAATTTATTAAAATTAACCACATTTGTAGTCCCACTTTCCTACGTAAGAAGAGAGACGACCACCTCTCTCTTGCCTCCCGAGAAAACACTTGGACACGCGATTTTGGCTATGTGCATAGATAGTACAGGGCTTCTCAGAGCTCCAATCCGAAAACTGAAAAGACGGGCGTCCTCTCAGACACGGACCCTATCGATTGGTGTAAAATTCATTGAAATCGATTCAGTAGGAACTGCGCTATGATACCGGACAAACAAACACACACAGAATCTGTCCAGTAATAATAGTAAAGAAAAGATAGCTCACAAAAGGTATTTAGGGACATATCCGCAGTTCATACAAGGATTCCAAAATTTTTCGAGCTAATTGTTTTCGATTTCTTCCAAATTATCCTGAAATTGATAAATTGATGAATTTATTACACAAAAAGACAATCATAAATGGTAGATGAAACAAAAAAAAAACACAAACTGACATGAAAAAATATTTTAGCAATTTAGATTTTTTCTTTGACGTCTTCATTTTCTTGACGCTTTTCTCGGCTTGTTTGGCTTGCTTGACTTCCCTTCTTTGCTTTTTTCTTGGCCTCTTTTTTTGCTTGTTTAACAATGTATTCCTCTAGAAAAATTTTCGATTTGGCTTCTTTTTGACGGTTTTCTTTGGCATCGTTCTCATTTTCTTGTCGTAATAAAACTCCATTAAATCCTTTCTGTCGGCTTTTGGAAACTGAAAAATAAGAAAATTAACATCGATTAAAAACAGAATAAAAACTTACTATTTTTTTGGCTTTGCTCAGAAAACCCTCTTGACGAATTCCTCTTTGGAGAATTCCTTTTTGGGGGATTCCTTCCAAAATTTTTCTTTATTTTGAGGTCCATTTATCTTCCAATTCCAAATTATCGATAACATCTTCAAGAATAGTGCGGCGAATAGTTGATTGATGTTGAATTGCATGAAGAATTTGGTTATCCGATGCACACATTTCTTCGGCTTTTGATTTAATTGAATTGAAACTATATTCCTTGTAGTCTTCGTCATCTTCATCGCAAAATAGGTCATCTCGGTCACTTTCGTCATCAGAATCATCTAGACGAGGGCTTCATTCCGGAAGAAAAGCTTGATGTTCTTCTCCAATTCGAATTTCATTTCTTCGTGCTTTGGTTCTCCAAGCATACCTTCCAAAACGGCTCCTGTTTCCTTAACTCTAATTTTTGTCATTCTTTTTGGAATCAATACAGAATTTTCATCCGAAGAATTTGAGATTGAAACTGGGGAGGAGCTTGGCTGCTTTCTCTTTCTAGATCCAGAAGAAATGTTGGTTTGATCTTGGAGCATATTAAGTTGAAGAGAAAGAGAATAACAAAGAATGGTAGGAATGAATAGACGACGTAGAGAGTCGAGTGGTACTTCAAGCAGTTCCAGTCCTCTTTTATACCGTTTTCATGATGACATATAAATGATGACTAGTTGGGCAACGTCGCTTATCTCTAATTGTTAATCTAAGAGATCTGATACATTCAAAAAACTAGATTTGTATTGTCATTATTTTCCCAAACATATATCCCAAGTTGAGCAAGACGAGGATAAATGATGACAATTAACAACCTTTGAATATACCAGATGGTTCTGATAAAAATAAAAGATAAATGATATTGCTCAGTTTGTCATCATCGAATTCTCATCATCAAAAATGGTATATAAAGGGGCTGGAAATTGCTTAAAGTACCATTCGACTCTCTACGTCTTATATTCATACTTACCATTCTTTGTTATTCTCTTTCTCATCCGTTCAATATGCTCCAAGATCAAACCAACACTTTTTCTGAATCTAGAATGAGAAAGCAGCCAAGCTCCTCCCCAGTTTCAATCTCAAATTCTTCGGATGAAAATTCTGTATTGATTCCAAAAAGAATGACAAAAATTAGAGTTAAGAAAACAGGAGCCGTTTTGGAAGGTATGCTTGGAGAACCAAAACCACGAAGAAATGAAATTAGAATTGGAGAAAAACATCAAACTTTTCTTCCGGAATGAAACCCTCGTCTTGATGTTTCTGATGACGAAAGTGACCGAGATGAGCCAGTTTTTGATGGAGATGAAGAAGACTACAAGGAATATTGTTTCAATGTTTTTATTGTTTTTATTATTAAGTTTTCATTGTGTTTTAATTTAATTATAATTTTCCAGATGCCAAAAGCCCACAGAATGGGTTTGGTGGAGTTTTGATACGACAAGAAAATGAGAACGATGCCAAAAAAAACCGTCGAAAAGAAACCAAATCAAGATTTTTTTCGAGAGGAATACATTGTTAAACAAGCAAAGAAGAAAGCAGCCGAAAAGAAAGCACAGGAAGCTGAGCAAGCAAAGCAAGCCAAACAAGTCGAGAAAAACGCCAAGAGAATGAATAAATCAAAGAAATAATCTAAATTGCTAATATATTTTCTCATGTCAGTTTGGGTTTTTTATTGTTTCATCTACCATTTATAACCAGCCTGTTTGTCGCGCCTGCGGCGCATAGATCGTCGCTGCGCTCCTCTAAACCGCTGAAACCTATAGGCAAATTGACCCGCTAGTTTCTGTGGTCCGGTGGCGCAGCCGGGTTTGGGCGCGGCTGTCGCGCGCAAGGAGTGTGTTCGAACCTTTTTGGGTCAAAAACCCTTCCTTCTTGCCCAAAAAGTGCGAACATCCTGAAAAACCAACGGACATACGCCTCTGGCTATTTATATATAAGAATGATTGTCTTTTTTGTACAATAAATTCATCAATTTTATCCAAACGGACAATACTGAAAACAGTTCTAATAGTAGCTTGAATGTATTTTTTCTTTCTTGTGTTTCTCCTTGCATTTCTTGAAATAGTTATGAGAAAAACTTTTTTGTAGACAATTTTGACGTCTGTTCACTGTGTGGTAAGCAAATCTTTGAGAATAAATCCTGAAACAATGAAAATAATTGTTGTGAGCTGACTCAGATTATTTTGCTTCGGATAATCCAATTCACTCACTAAACTTATGGTGAATGATTTGAGTATATATTCAAAACTAAATGTCTTAAGAACACAATACAGAATGCTTGTGTTCATCTAGAATTTCGTTACAGGAAACTGAAAAATTCTTATATCGAATCAATTGAAAAAACGCAAAGTCGCGAAACAACATAACGCCTTAATTGTCCTGTTACAAGGTCCAAAAATGGTCAAACTTCCATTGTTCGCCACTAATTGTGGCAGCTCGATATTTAGTGAAGTAGTAATACTTTGACCTCCATTTGTTTGTATTGGTGCAGACTGTTGTTGTTGTGCCGACGTCTGAACAACGCTTTGTTGTTTGGTCACCGTTTGACTCACCTTCAGTGAAGAATGTTACACATCGTACAATTCTTGTGCTTTGCCTTGAAGGCTGGCTACGGATTCCATTTTTTTTTCCAAAAATTTGTTGACTTGCTCATCGTCTTGTTCAAGGTTGTCAGAGATGACAGGAGGAACTGAGAAGCCTCGTAAATATGTACCGTTTGGACTGATCCTTTTCTGATTGCGAGCTTTTGTATTGTAGATGGTTACGAACACGCAGCGCAGTACCGACAGATCCGTTTTGGGCCTGCTTCCTTTTTGTTAGGCTGTTTCTTTTTTCCTCAACGGAAGCACTAGGAATGCTGCTTAAAAATCCGCGCATTGCTTCCAGCGATCTTCCAAGCAAAATCACAAACCGCCTTGGCTTCGGGCGAACAACTTCAATGAATGTTGTAGAATTCTCTGGAAATGATGAAGTTGGAGACTAAATTCTGATTTTTTTTGAATTTTTGATTTTGTAGCTAAACATGGTGTTGTCAAGTCAGTAATCGTTGTGCAAGGAATCAAATTTTTTTTTGCTGTCAACATTCAACTGCGTTACTTCGAAAATAGGTTGAAGATAAAAAAAGCGCAATGTCTGCAAAAGGAAAATTTAGTTCTTTGCACAACTACTATTAATTTGACAATTACTGAATGCCTATGGCACAGTGCTCTTTTCTTAGAATTCAGAAATAGATATTTGCCTAAAATCAGACACTTTTTTTTTCATAATCCACTCCAAGTGGTATGTTTTTCGCTTCATTAATGATTGATTTAAAAAAAATTACGGCGCTAACATTCATTTTCACCATAGGTTTACGATTTTCTAAAATATAATACGGACTAACTCTGGAAAATTGAACAACACTATTACAGTGAATTCCTTTCAAAGCTTTTTGAAAAAAGATCATGAATCAAATAACTCACGGTAACTGCAGAAGTTTTCAAGAGACAACAAAGAAATATTAAAGAAAATATTGAAAAAAGGCCACATAACAACGAGCCACGAAAAAATGAAGATAAAAATGAAAGCAGAAAGCTCTTCCCTTCTCTGTTTGTTGTAACAAAAGAAGAGAGAAACAAGAGATAGATTGAGGTTGCGAATAGAAATTGTTTGTTGTAAAAATCAACAAGGGAATGTTTGCAAGGGAAAGTTTCAGGCTTTGTGAGTCACATGATCAAAAAAAAATGATTTAGCCACATGCCTGTTGAAGAGCTGAATCAGAAAAACGGGTATATCTCAAAATGGTCCACGATTTTTGGGGTGCTCCAAGAGACTTTATTGCTCCAAATTCAATGAGCAATCTGGGAAAAAATTTTTAGACCAAACAAAAAAATTTTTTTGGCTTCGGAAAAAATCAAGAGAGGGGGCCCTTACCTGTTTTTCAGAAAAAGTCCATTATCTCAAAATGGTCCACGATTCCGATGAGGGTCCGAGAGACTTTTTTGTGACAAATTAGCTGGGGAATTTGGGAGCAAAATATCGTACCCGACAAGTGTGAAAAAATTTCGAGAAAAGTCGAAAAAACCTCAAAATTTTTTTGAAAATCTCATTTTCAGACATTGCAGAGGCCTGAAAGTTAAGTTAAATATGACCTAAGGGTTCCCAATGACCCACCAAAAATTTCGGGAATAAATATCAAAGTTGAAAAAAATTAAGTTTTCAGATGTGCAATTCGAGCTCTGAGCTTCAGGCTCCGGGACATTTCGAACCCGGACGTTTCGAACCCAAGACATTTCGAACCCAAAAACTACTGAAAAACGATTTTCATTGAGTTTTAATTTTTTTTTCAAACAAAATTTGTTTCCAAATTATTGTTTTTTGTTCAAACAGTTTTTAAAGATGTTTTTTTTACTGTTTTGCTTTTTGTTTTTTGCGAGTTTGATTGCATATTGAAAACATTTCTTCTGTAGTTAGGCTCAAAACTAGTGTTTTACTAATTTTTTCGCCTTTCGTGGATACCTTTCATGAAAGGCGAAACCCTGCAAGTGTCGGTACACACGAGGATATAGATCTTGGTCCTTAGCTGCGTTCTTGGACCACGAAATACCTCAAAAATGCAAGCAAACTCGCAAAAAACAAAAAGTAAAACAGTAAAAAAAAACATCTTTCTAAACTGTTTGAACAAAAAACAACAATTTGGAAACAAATTTGTTTGAAAAAAAAAGTTAAAGGGGGACACAACTATTCCAAAAAGTGTCGATATTTCGATATGGATCGATGTAAAATTTTGTGCTGAAAAACATTCCCTTTTGGAAGGTGGTCCGAAAATGTCTCTGAAGGCAGATATCGGCTCTCAAAGTGAGCAGAAAATGCTCCTCGTCGTGTTTTTTTTCTCTTGATAAAACTTGATAAAATGAATTTACGTATTTATTCCAATAATTCTATATTTCACGAGCACTTTGAAACTTTTATCAAGGGAAAACGAGCACGACGAGGAGAGTTTTCTGCTCATTTTGAGAGCCGATATCTGCCTTCAGAGACATTTCCGGACCACCTTCCAAGAGGGAATGTTTTTCAGCACAATATTTTACATCGATCCATATCGAAATATCGACACGTTTTGGAATAGTTGTGTCCCCCTTTAAAGCTCAATCAAAATCGTTTTTCAGTAGCTTCTGGGTTCGAAATGTCTTGGGTTCGAAATGTCCTGGGTTCGAAACGTCCGGGTTCGAAATGTCCCGGAACCGAGCTTCAACACCACGCGATGACGTCACATGGACTTGGGGGTATGTTTTTTGGGGACACGTACCCATATGGGTTGCCAACATCAAAAACTCATTTGGATTGGAAACAGTTTTGGTTTTTGTGCCAAGGCCTAGTGGAGAAAGTCTCGTTCTTACAGAAAGGGCTTCTTAAACACTAAATTACAAATCACAAATTAAAGTTTAAAAGTGCGGTTTTTATTTAAAATAGGTGGCGATTTTTAGCCTGACGGAGCTTTGAAAAATAAAGTGACAGCCTTTAATAGAAGCACACCTGTAATAGAAAGACACCAGAATAGAGGGGTTGAGAATAGAAAGACATGCCCCTCTATTACAGGTTTTACGATATTTGCAAATAAACAAAATAAATAAATTGAGCGAAAAAAAATTATTAAAGAAATTTAATTTGAAGTTTTTGCATTGTTCTCCTTGCTCCGCTTTGTTGTCTTCGGTTCCAGATGGGTAGGTGTTTGCAATCCTCTTCCTTTATTTCTTTGGCCGCCTGCAATAAACGATTTTCTTTTTCGCGAATTACAGTTTATAGTGTAGCTTTTTCTATTCAATAGAAATATAAAAAAATCAAAATCTTTTTAAAAATTTTATCATTTGAACGGAACCGACAAAATACTACTCACCTTGATGAAGTCATTCCGATCGAGAATGTGTTCTCGATGTTTCAAGAAATCATGAGCCATATCATATTTCAACGCAACGGCACCGCTGATGCTGTCTTTTCTACTGTATTCTTGACGCCTCTACTATTTTTTTTCTGAAAAACTAATTTGAAAAGATATGAGTTATTTGCGAAAGGCTGGCCTAGAAACCTCAGGTATCAGCTAAAAAGACTATAATTGAGTCTTTATAGTATGCGGTGTGTCTGTCAGTGGTAGATGTTTTTAGGAGTATACAGTGCGCCCAATAAGTTTAAGACACCCCTAAATTTTGAGCATTCCGACAAAACTAGAAGAGATATCAAAAATCTGTAAAAGCCAATTCGATTTCAAATGCAAAATAACCCCCAGGCACATATTTTCATGTTTCTACATTTTTCGGTACTCCAACAGCACGGAAAATTCATTTTTAAAGCCGCCCAATAAGTTTAAGACACCCTGGAAAAAGGGGTGCATCCTTGATTTTTTCGAAGTTTCAACACTTCAAAATGATTTATTTTCACTTTTTTGGATGTTTTATGAAGTTTCTGAACATTTCCGACCATTTCTGATGAATATCTCAACTCGTCAAAATTCGACTTTTCGACTAGTTTACGCTATTTCGGCCTAATGTTGATAGATCTTAGTGTACGATGCCTGATTTTATTAGGCTGTCTCGATACTACCCGGACATAACAAAAATGATATTATAAATTGATTTCCTATCAATCATTATCACCTAATCCCGTAAACAGTAGTATTTCTTAAGATTACTCGAATTATACCCAAAATAGCGTAAACTAGTCGAAAAGTCGAATTTTGACGAGTTGAGATATTCATCAGAAATGGTCGGAAATGTTCAGAAACTTCATAAAACATCCAAAAAAGTGAAAATAAATCATTTTGAAGTGTTGAAACTTCGAAAAAATCAAGGATGCACCCCTTTTTCCAGGGTGTCTTAAACTTATTGGGCGGCTTTAAAAATGAATTTTCCGTGCTGTTGGAGTACCGAAAAATGTAGAAACATGAAAATATGTGCCTGGGGGTTATTTTGCATTTGGAATCGAATGGTTTTTACAGATTTTTGATATCTCTTCTAGTTTTGTCTGAATGCTCAAAATTTAGGGGTGTCTTAAACTTATTGGGCGCACTGTAGTATTTATTGGAATAACGTAATAAAAGGAAGGGGAATAAAGGATAATGGGTCTGAAGGGTTACAATTATATCTTGGTTATAGCAGCGAGGCAAGTGGGAAAGTGTTGGTGGGGGCATTGAAAGAACATGCTTTCACTGGAACGCACGTCCCTTTTATACCCATATAGTCTGGTTTCCATTGCAGGCATTTTTGAATGTTGCCAAATAATTGCTTTAATTGCTGCCACTCCGTGTTCCTATTGTGGAACGTAATAATTGCGCAAAGTGAAAGTCTCTCCATTCATGTTCCGGTTGACGGGAGAGGTGTTTGCGGGAAAGTGCAAGTATTCTTTTGATCGCGTAACTTATTGGTCGCGATACTCCGGCGGCGAGGCTTGGTTGATTGAGACGATGATTCACATAAAATTTATGAGAAAAAAGTTTCGAAGGAGAATCTCTAGTATTTTAATATTGTACAAAGAAAAGGGATGAAGTTAGAGAGAATGGAAATAAATTGTTCGGTGAATTGTTTTGAAAGCACCCAGAAAGTCTACTCCTATATGTTGGAAAGGTCTACTTTTGGCAGTTCGCCGTTCAGGAAGGTCTCCAGGAGGAGCTTCTGGAAATGGATGGTTATTTGCCTTTTTACATGTTATGCAACGCTCGATTTCTTTCTTTACGGCAGCTCTCCAGCTTGTGCCTTCATAAAGTTCTTCAGTCATTCCTAAGATAGTTGCTGATGCTGCGTGCATGTTTTCGTCATGCAGTTTGTATATTATCATCTTAGCTAATCTTGATTTCGCCTTAAGAATTGGTAATTTGGGTTTACCTAACAAGGGAACAATTTCTAGAAAGGCTTTGGGAATGGGCTGAAAATTGGTACAAATACATTTTCAAATACGCTGGATTAGAAAATTATGTTTTTGGGTCCGCAATAAGTTTTTGAAAAATTTCGATTTTTTTGCTCTCTTTCAAAATTTTTTCCGACTTTTTCAAAATTTTCAAAATTTTTTTTGACTTTTGAGAGCAATGTTTTTTTGAGGTCTCGGAGTTCACTAGTAATGTCTACAACTAATTTGAGACCGATTCCAAACATTTTCAGTCGTTTTAGCACTATTTTCGAAAAACCTGTCGATGGGCCAGAATTTGGATTTTTCAGAAAAACCGGAATAAAAGTGCTCAAAATGCGGACAAGAAAACTTGTGAATAGCCTTTTCGTTTCTTTTTCGATTTCAGTTTTTATCACTTTCTCAGGACTATGATCACACTCTGACTGATTTTCACCGGTTTTACTCACTAGTCAGTTTTTTTCTTATTTTGGTCGACCTATCGAATTTCCAAAAGTTGAGATATGTATCTGTCAGAACTGAGATGAAAATTTTCAGAAACTTTATGAAACATCCTAACAAGGCAAAATAATAGAACTTTAAGTGTTGAAATTTTCGAAAATACCTCAACTCCACTCCTTTCATCACTTCTTTCACTGAATTTAAGAATTTTTTAAAGGTCTACCTAAACCATGAACTTTGAGGATGACTATGAGTTGAAGATTTATATCAACAATAACTGTACGAATTAAGTATATAAGATGAGAAGAATTGAGAGACTCATGCAGAAGGGTTTTTTTCAGGCAGAGTGGGTGATAGAAAGTGGGTAATAGTAGAAAAAAGTAGAAAGAACAATGAAAAAAAGATAAGGGGGAAATAAAGAGGAAATGGGGACATTTATTTAGAAGGTTTTTTAGAGGCTTGCTTCTTTTTCTTCTCCTCCAGATAATCGCAGTCTTTCTCGAAGTTATTCATGCCAACCACTTTTCCAAAACGGGGGAAGTCTTCGGGATCGTCGACCTGAAATACCAATTTGTTATCAAACTGTTGAGATTAATTTTCTTAGAAAAACAAGAAACTAGCTCCAATGAGAATCCGACGTTAGTTGTCAAATCGAAATCGAAATCTTTTCAAGGAAAGTGAATAAACTTACAAATGATTTGGTCCTATTTCCACCGAGAAGTCTTCCTGAGGCGTTGCTCCGGATATTGAGGACAGGAGGCGTCTTGATAGCCGGACGTGGAAGCATCACTGACGGTGGCGATGGTGGTGTAAGCATCGGCGATGATGGTCTGATGAGCGGCGACATCACAGACGGTGATCCGGTTGGGATTGTGATTGTAGGTGGACTCATCATAGGCGGATGCACGGCCGGCGGCGATGGTGGTGGAAGAAGCGTCGCCATCAAAGACGGTGTTCCCATTGGGGCAAGCTTGTGTGAGACTTTCTTGCTCGGCTTCCATTGACAACGGACGGCCAGGATTGTTCCTGGTGGAAGATGTTCCTGCAAAAAATGTTTTAGAAAACCACAAATAATTATTTTTTTTTCTGATTCTGTGATTTTGAATAAGAAAGACTGCTTCCGCAGCTGAGAACTAGTCCTGTTGCCACATTCCTACTTCTCAGAAAACTGAAGATGTCTTGCCCGAAGATATAAAACTAACTACGTACCTGGTCCTTTCGATGACGTCGTGCTGTCTGCCTTCCAGCGTTGAATGTTTGGTCCACCGTCCAGCGTTGAATAGAATGTCGAAACATCGCTTTCCTCCACCCATGCGGTCTTGTCCAGCGGGTCGGAGTCGTGGAGATTCTGCAAAGAACGAGCAAGGAATATGATTTGAAAATTAAAGAGGGCAAAGGGTCATGTAGTTTGTGATTTGTAATTCGAGAATCTGAAACACAAAGTTTTCTTGTTCTCTTTTTCTAAAGCTATTTTCAAAATAAAAATAGAAAACACGTGGATTTCTGTCATTCAAATTTTATTAAAAAAAATTTGCCCAATTTTTCAACTGATCATGCCGAAAACGGGAATTTTCCGCATTTATCACAATTTTTTCGCATATTCGCAACTTAAATGTTATAAAGCATGCTGAAACCTATCTTTTGAGACATCGAACGTGTCGTTTGATAATGTTTTCGTGCTGCCGGAGTCATTCAAAAGTTTGGCCTGCAACTTGTGACTTTTGTAAATTCCTAGTTTTCAAGACTGAAAATCGCACTTTCTCAACATAAAAGTGAAAGAAAAAGGTTATGCGGACATTTTAGGCCTAGATCCGCTTTATTTCGTCATGAATTCACAGAGATAGAGCTGTTTGAAGGTACTGATTCTTTGTTTCGAGAAAATAAAGTTCCCTCTTTTGAGGACAAAACAGGCACCACGGCTTGCGGGACGCTACATTACTACCTTTTGAGTAATTTTCGATGAATTTCAGTCACTTTCTATCTCTTCCTATGTAAAATTTGAATAAGTTTGAGTCTACTTTTTTTTTGAAAATTCAAAAAAATTAGACCTGCTTTACTAAAGTTACGCGCGCAGCATGGCGCGAGGTCGAGAAACGCGTCAGCAAAGATTTCTCAAGAATTGAATTGAAAGTTGGGAATACCGTGCCGATCCACACTTTGCTTCGCTTAAAAAAACTCCTTGCCCGAAGAGCAAAAAGTGGAAGAAAAAGGAAAAAAGATCAATACTGAAAAAAAAATGAAAAGAATGAACGCGATTGCTCATCAAGGGAAAACGGACCAAGATTGACTTTGAGAAAGAAATGATGACAATAACTGCGTTCTTCCAGAAGAAAACCGTTTCGCGGGGTTTCGCAGGGTCCAACGGAGCGCAATTGCTGTGGGGGAAAGAGCGCAGACAGAATTTTAGTGTAAAAATAATACAAGAGTGGGTCTAAGAAAAAAAGGGGAAAGGTCCGCGCAGTAAGACGAGAAGGTGAGAGACGCAGAGAGAGGGACCGCACAGAGAAAAGACTTTCTCCTCGTTTTTTCTCCCGGTTGGAGATGGGGAGAATAATTTGCGTTTGAAACCAATATCTTTCGAGCAGATTGTGCGAGGAAAAAGAGAAACTACTAAGTGATGAGATTTTTCAAGTATAGAAATATTATAATCGGGAGATAACTGCACAAAACAACCGAGACGAAATGAGTGAAAACAAAAAATGTTGCAGTCGATTTCACGGTGAACATTACAACAAAAAATGAGAAGAATGTCCGAAAAAGACTCGAATTCCCTCCTTACCTCTCATCAAGACGTTTTTACACTAAAATTAAGATGAATTATCGTTTTTAGGCATATCTGGCTGAAAATATGAAAAGATCGGATAACGTTCAGCGACGAATGACCACTTTCGAACTGTGTTCCTCATCATTATGGTTTCAAATCAAATTTTAATTCGGAGCTCTGGATTGAATTGGAGCTACGTAGTGCCGCAACCGTTCTAGAATTTATCAACTTCTCGAACTACTCCTCTGAAAACTTTTTTTCGCTTGATACGGACCTCCCACCTAGGCCCGCCTAAGCTTGTCTCGAACAAAAAGGTTTTTTTTGCTTTATAGGTGTGTAGTTCTCTATCAAAAAACTGCAGTTTTAATGGAGTTTTCGATAGTTTTCCACTCAAATTTTTCTTATCTGTTCCATAATTTTTCTTTTTTTTGAATTTTTTTCTAAACTTTTGGTATGGATTATTGTGATTCAGATATTAGATCGCAGTTCTTTTGGAATTTTATTCCTCAAATTTGATACAAGGTTTTTTGTTCGCATTAATTTTGCTTGATTTCAATAGTTTTGAGCTAGATTGATGTAATAGTCTTAAACCTAACTCTTTTCATTTTTACAGAAAAGCGAAAGGAAATCGACAAACAGAAAGCGAAAGTGAAAGCGTTGGACGGTGCACTTGTTGAAGCCCAAAAGCTACCAGCGGCACAAGTCGCAACAACAACTGCCCACAAACGCCTCCGCCCACACAAGGTGCGCTTCCTTCCCCACCGTCCGGCTCTTCTTAACCAGCTACAGTCCTTCAGCTTCCGCGAGCTACGAGTGCATCAACTGGACGCGTGAGACGATGCTCGCCTGTAGACTACGTGAGTTTATTAGCTTCTATTTGAAGCATCCCCAAAAATTTCTGAAACCTACAAAAAGTTTTTGAAAGTTTCTGATCTTTTTTAAAACCTCCTCTTCTCCTCTCTGAGCTTTCTCCTCTTCTCCTCTCTCAGCTTGGGAAACAAACGGATTATTGAGGCCGAAAACGTCCGTTACGACGACGACACAAGAAGATTTGGAAAAGCACATGGCATCCGCAATTTTGAAAGGGATGGGGACTGGGATCCAAAGAAGAGAAGTCAGTGGGCAAAGCTCCGTCACTCGTTTTGTTTACCTCGACTAAAACATCTCTTTCATCTCCGACAATATTCCATGGTTCATGTAGTCTTTGTGTCTTTTATTCAAACCTTTAGTTTTCTTTTGCAATTGTAGTATATTTTTATCATTCTACGTTTAATCATCTTCTATTTTATTCAAATTGCCACAAAAATTGTTGCTGTGGAAGTTTTTGCCTTAATGGACCTCTTTCGTTTATTCTTCTTCTTGAAATCTTTTGTTCCCAGTTGTATTTCGACCAGTTTTTGAGTGTTAATCCCAAGTTGCTATGTTAATCACGACCGAGTAGATATTTTTACCTGTGAATTCGTGCTTTTTACCGGTACTCGGTTTTCCATCAATATTTGTATCATAAAAAGTTCTTGGCAGCCCAATTCTTTTTATTTGAATTACAAACAGATGTTATTTCAAAAAAAACATTCTTAATTGAAACAATAAAAGAAGATGACTTCCTTTCTGTGGAGTTGGTTTAAATTATTACGTTGTTTCAATAGTCTTTGCCCTGTCAAGGTAGTAAGTGTAAAGTAACTTACGTCACGAATGAGCTGATAAGAGTGTATATTTAAACACTCGGTCAGTCTCATTCGGAGCTCATTTTTCTTTTCTCTTATCAATAAACTGATTTTGTTAGCACATACTGTTAGTGAAGAGTCATAACCTAAAAAGGTATCTTCTATTACTTCTAAACAATCTCATAACACTTACCGCTACATGAGAAAAGGGGTATCTTAATCTAAGATGTCCCTACGCAACCCTTCTGTTAGACTTAATAAGAAGAGCCAATAATAACAGGGAGGTTCCACACCAAACAGAAGTATACTGCTTCCGGGAACTCAAACTAGAAAAAAAATTAACAGAAGTTAATAGAAAAAAAAGACCAAATCTAACAAAGGATATCAAGTGATCAACCTCCTTACATAAGATGATGTGGATGAGACTGTTGCTATCCTGGACCACCTTCAAAACTTCACCAATTCCTGTACCGACTATTGCTCCATTAGTCAGGGACATCTGTTCATAGAGAAGGCATCTGATTCGAAAAGTCTTCATGTCGTCAGAATGTGTGATTCAAGCTCAACTAGTTTGACAGTTGCAATTTGTAAGTTCAAAGAAAATTTTATCGGAAACTATCAATTTGTATTGCAGGATAAAGGAATAAGGGATCAAACAACAATGCGAAAGTCGCGAGTTCACTCCAACTGTTCCAAGCCGAATGCCTTCAGCTAAAGTTTCTCACCAATTCCAAAATGAACATTAAAATACAATTTTCCATCGTTAATATGAACTGAACCTTCTTCTTCTCGTTTTCTGTAGCCCCACTCTTTTTTTTTTTTGGTAATGTTTTTATTTATAATTTCTTTATTCATGTTTTCATGATGTTTCTCGGTTTTGACTATGAAAATGAATACATTTGTATATATTTCATTAATAAATTTGGTTTTTCATGAAAAAGTGTTACCTTCACTACAACAAAATAACAGGTTGGGAGAACATTTTTGACTATGAGCATAAAATACACAGAGCTCCGCATCGGATGTGTTGTCAGTAAATGGTGTTCCTGGTGGGCATGATGCTGATTGCTGTCTAACTCGTGGAAATGCGCATCTTGTACAGCGAATAGTGCAATTGTAAGATGAGCAGAGGAATTCCAATGTAGCTGTTGCAAGTATTGACGAAGCAGAACCTTGGAGCGAACCATCATCCAGTAAAATTGAACAAAAGTTTGCACAGCAGGTGTTGCAGATGATAAAACCACTTGTATACGAATTGCTTTTACATGCCTCTTAAAGGTTTCTCCTCATCTCAGGCCGCAGACGGAATGAAGCGTTGAGGCGACATTTCGATACAAGAATGATGCACGTTTTTGGAGAAACCAACTGATGAGACTAACTGAAGAAACCAAACTGACCATACGACACCTGAGATTAAAAGTTGAAGGTAGTGAGGATAAGCCAATGTCTATGTACAGGGTGACAATTAATTATGGGAACAAAGTTCTCTCTGTTGCGAACGGCTTACTGTAACCTTGATTATCGATTTTTCGGTTTATTTTTATTTGTATGAATGTTATCTATTATTCTGCAAAAAATTAAGTCATAGTTTTCATTTCGAAGGTAGTTATGAAGGCGAGTCCGCAAAGAGCCAAAATTCTTGATTTATGCACAACTGGAATCTCCGTTTCCGATGTCGCTAAACAGCTCAAAGTTTGTCAAAATTTGATAACTAAAGCGTCAAATAAAGGTGGAATATCGGTCAAAGCTGGACGCAAAAGAAAAAAGTCAGTTGATTCAAACTAACTTCGTCAGAAGACCAGAAAGAGAATCACTGGCGATAATCGGAAATCTATAAGAAAGCTCGCAAAAAAGCTGGAAACACATCGTGAAACTGTTTGGAAAATTGTTAAAAACTGTCTCGTTTTATGCACAAACAAGATCAAAAAGTCTCAACACCTTGGATAGAAATCCAAAGCGAGGCGGTTTGAAAAAGCACTTCGCTTTATCCAATGGGCCGCGGCCTATGACTTGTCGAAAGTCGCCCTGAGTGATGAGAAGTTTTTCACTTTCGAAGGACTACCAAATACTCAAAATGATCGTAAACTCTTGCCAAATGATATGATTGATTTCCCTATGGCTATTACCGAAGAAAAATATCATTACCATGATTCTGTTATGGTTTGGACCGCAGTCCTACCAATTGGAAAAGCTGACTTGATTTCTGTCAACAGAAGAGTCAAAATCGATGAAAATTACTATCGTACGAACATTATAAAGAAATAACTGCTTTTGTGGGCTCTTTCCTACTTTGCCGGAGGTCATTGGACATCCCAAAAAGACTGTGCCCGACTCATGGAGCAAAATCAACGATTGCGCTCCGTCAAGCGTTGATTTCAGATAAAATTAGCAAGGGTTTGTGGCCCAGTAACTCACTGATCTGAACTTGCTCAATGATTCTGTTTGGTTTTTGTTGGAGTCACATATCGATAGAAAATATTTGAGATCAATTCCTGACTTGCAAAAGAAATTGGTTCCTGCTTAGGCCAAGATTACTCCACAATACCATGCGGCCATGATCAAAAATTAGGAGAAGCGTCTGAAGGCCGTCCGTTCCCAGAAAGGAAGTCAATTCGAGAATCTTTCTTGGCATTCTGTTCCCATACATATAGTTGTTGTTCAATAAAAAAATTGTGAAGATATCTCTTGTTTGAAAATTTTTATAACGGGTTATGTGTGTTCCCATAATTAATTGTCACCCTGTAGTAGTAGACAGTTTCTCTCTCTCACACAAACAATGAAATTAGTCAAGCTTAAAACAATTACACACACGCAACAAGCTAACGCAGCCAACAACCATGACAAAAGTAGCCGACGCACACTGTCCATCTCACACAACACAATATCCTTCTTCTTTAGCTCAATCCACTCGCTGCATTATATTTTTGAAAACGGGCTGCGTTCTTCTTCTTCTTCTATTTTAATGAACTGCCTGTGAATGACGCTCACTCACTGTTGTGCTCAGTAGATATTTTGATTTTGTAAACAAGCGATGCGCCTGTTGTGAGAATTCACAAGACAAAATACTTACTGTCAATGTTTTGCATTAAACCCCAGGACGCAGGTTTTGTCATGAATCCACCCCATGGGTGCATTCATGACCTTTTTATGCCCTGAAGTTGTCTCGCATATCAGCGAATTACTCGTGTAATTTGTGCATTGGATTCCCACCAAAGCAACGGAAAAACAAAGATAATTCTCAGGCTTGCAGCCTTCGAATTATCGGCGAAGAAATGCAAGTGCGCTCCACTGGACTCCCCGCTAAAGCGCCCCCGCCGGCGGGCGGCGGCGCGTCGTAATTATCTCTAACTCTCTTCTTTCCCCGTTATATTTCCCCTTTCTTCTAGAATTTTCCCGATTCTCTCTCCCCAGACTTTTCCCCCCGATTATTCTCACTTCTATCGCTTTCCCCGCAACCTCTTGACGGCTGCTGCTTCGTCAGTGAATGTCAAGCCTCCCTGCTAATATTCTGTAAGGTTAAAGCTTTGCTTTATCCTTCCCCGACTCCCAATCATCACTGAACCACCACCCAGAGCAATTGTATTTCTTCCAATGGTTTCTACTCGAGGAATAAATGATTGATTCTACTTCACGTGTTAGTTGGCGTCAACGAGTTCACCCGAACTGCATCTGCAAAGGCGCTGTTTTCCCCGAGGCTCACCACCTCCAAATGGGAAACGCGACATGGTACATCGACCGGAAAATGAAGAAATTGTAGGACGTCGCGAAGTCCGAAGATTTTTTTTCAAGAAGAACCCCTGGTGGCAGATGCAACGCTGACAAGTTGGCAGGACAGAATACGAAGACATTCACCATAGCAGCGCCGTCGCACGTGGCTTTGTTTCGACGTCTTTCCCGCCTTGTTGACAGGAAAAGACGTTCGGAAGAAGTTTTTGCGTGTCGGAAAGCTGGAAACTGAGCTCTTCTTATCGATTATCTTCCTCCCAAGCATGGATTTTCAATAAAACCGATTAAATCAACGCAAAATTGGCCGATATTCGTGGAAATAGCATCGACGACAAAGGAATCTACGTGAAACGAGGAGCTTGTGCCTTGGAGAGTGTATGCTTCAAGTTTGGTGCTTGAAAAACACACTGGGGTGCAATGCTCTCTCGACGAAAAAAGTGATAATCGCTGAATTAACGTGTCAAAGTCATCGCCAAAGAGACACAATTACGTGGCAACCAACCTCTACCGCAATCGACAAAATTCGATTATATCGACGTGACGACATCGCCCTGAAGGAAATTCACCTGAAAAGCAATGCTCATCACCTAATTTTTACAAAATTCAGCTAGTTCCATAGCCACATCGCTAGAAAAACGGATTATCACCGAAAAATCGACAAGATAGCCACTCGTGATGCAATTATCGATTGATTTACCGGGCGAGAGTCGGAGTTTAGAAGAAGACTGCACAAACAGAAGATTCTTAACCGAGACGACCGACCGATGTCGCCGAAACGTCGGACGAGAAGACGTGCTGGGATTAGACCCCCTTTCCATCTCCCACAACAAGGAACCAGAGCAATGGAGCCTTCGCGTGGGAAGCAGAAGAACCAGTCGACAAGATCAGTCTCCAGTAGGGAGCAGAAAGAGATGAATAGCTGCGGTCCAAAGTGAACAGGACAAGTGGCAGTGACGCAGCGAAAATTGGCCACAGGATAGTTGTTCACACCACGGCTGCGGAGCTCGAATGGAGCTCGTTTTCCTACGAAGGAGGATAAATAAGTTTCGCGCGTACCCGTAGAACTATCCCGTTAGCGTTACTTAGTAAAATATCTTGCGTAGGGCTCAAAAAAGGCGTTAGGTTAACAGTGTAAGCGCAAGGAAGATCAAGACTTCCTTTCAAGAAAGAAGAACGACGATTCAAGGACCAACTCGATTCAACGATGCAAACCTTCAATCGCTCTCCAACCATTTCCCCTACCCTCTCTCAACTTCCCCATTCAACACATTTCTCACAAAAAATTCCTCATAATCTCGTTTAAATTCTCTCGTTTCTTAATACACTTGTCATCCGTCAATTCTGTTGTAAAAGCAGACGGTCTTACAGTATCCCACCTCCAGCTGCAAACTTGGACCAGAGCCGAGCAACGACAAATGGCAGAATACAAGATCCCGAAGAAGTCTCAAAGAATCCCGACGGTACAAATTGATCCAGAACTTGGTGTTCTAGATCTAGTGCCGCCGCCGATTCCACCACCAGAGACTCAGAAGATCATCACCGACCGCTGTTACTCTCACAAGGGAGGTTCGTGAGGACACGGATCAAGACCTTTCTGAAAATTGTACCACAGGTACTTTCGGCCACGCTAATTTTATTTCTGAAGTCAAAACCAGCTAAATGTCAGTTTGAGCTGGTGCTCGCGCTCACAGAAGTGGTGAGCAACGGTAAAAGCACTTCTATGTTTTTGTTAATAACATTTTTGAAAGCCATCCGATTGGTCTGAAAACTTTTCTGGACACTTCTGGATGTCCCTGGAGTACGTTCTGATGATTTTTGAAAAACTTATCGAAAAACACCAATAGTTTTCACTTTGGGTTTCCAACGGTCAGAATGCGTCGAAAAAACTTCAGAATCAGGAGTAAAATTATTTTTCAAAAATCATCAGAACGTTCTCCAGGGACATCCAGAAGTGTCCAGAAAAGTTTTCAGACCAATCGGATGGCTTTCAAAAATGTTATTAACAAAAACATAGAAGTGCTTTTACCGTTGCTCACCACTTCTGTGAGCCCGAGCACCAGCTCAAACTGACATTTAGCTGGTTTTGACTTCAGAAATAAAATTAGCGTGGCCGAAAGTACCTGTGGTACAATTTTCAGAAAGATCTTGATCCGTGTCCTCACGAACCTCCCTTGTCAAGCAACAATCGAGAATAAACTAGGACAACTTACTGTAGCCATTCTCAAGGAGACTGACGAGAAGTTTGAAAAGTTCGAGCATCGCAAAGAACTTACCGATCGCTCACTCCGGAAAGAATGCAGAGATGTTCTCAACAAGTTCGACCCAAAGAAGCCAGTATCCAGAGCTGAAGTTGACGTTATCCGAGAAAATATCAAAGATCTCGAAGATCAACTGGAGGAAATCGTCACTATCAGCAATCAAGTCATGGAGGAGGATGAATCCAGAGCCAAGGATTACGAGCAACTAATCGAATCCCTTGTCTCACACAACGCCGAATTCACCGAATCCTTCGAAAAGCTGGCAAAGATCAATAAGAACAAGATCGACCCGAACTATGACAATAAGTTCGGTGGCAAATATAGTCCAAAACACAAAGGACTATACTGCAGAGAATACCCAACAGCAAATGCCAGAAGATTGGAGCTCGAACGAGAACAAAGATGTCTCAAGTGCTATCTGGATCACAAAACAGAATCATGCCCAAACAAGGACGACATCCGTTTCTGCAAAAGATGTCCAAGATGTGTTCCAGAGCACAAAGAAGAACTGTGCGAAGACAAATGCGGAATAAAAGGAATGAAGCTGTTAAGAGAGAGACAACGAAAGGAGCGAGACGAGGACTCTGAAGAGGAACAACTATTCGAGGAAGAAGAGGAGGAGGAAAAGGATGAGAGTGAAGAGGAGGAAGGAACGATGTCCAGAGCTAGCTCTGACGAAGAAGAAGAGGAAAAGGAGCAGGAGGAAAGCATCTGGAGTGATCTTGAATAAGATTCTTTCTGTCAATAAAGCTTATGCATGTTAAAATCGCTGTGACCTAACCGCCAAACGAGTCTGAAGCTCGATATTTTTTATCTTGAACCTCTATTGCCTTGTCGTGAACTATTCTTCATTCTCTTTCAAATCAAAATTCACAATAGTCTTTAGAGGGGAAAGCTTTGTAACGCCCAAAACTCTAAGCCCATAGGTAGCCTCATACTAGTAGTTTTTGAGTATCCCCAATATTCTAGCCCATTATTGTAACTCCCCAGGGAAGCTGAAACTCCAAAGCCGAAAGCCTGTAGAGCGGGCCAAGGTTAGGAGGGCAGGCCAACTGGGTAACTAGTCTATAACATAATTACTGGGTAATGTCAGACTAACAACGGTTAGACTATCATCTAGTCGCGCGTAGTTAACATTCCCCACCATAGTAACTATAATTTAGTCTAGTATAACTCACTAGTCCCTCACCTACCTTAAGCTTTAAAGGAACGAAACGAGGGGATATAAATGCACCCATGCAAGTAGCCTTCCCCTTACCAGCTCTTGGCGTCCCCTTAGGAAAGGGAGCCAAGCGGGCGACTGTGCAATTCGTTCTCCCATGGTTACTCCTTAATCCACTATTATTCAGACGTTTACAGAGATTTAAGGAAGAAGCCATGTCTTACATCTGGTCACCGTTGGGTGATGTAAGAGCTCGACAGAGCAAAGTGAGGATGGAGCGGAGCTCACCAGTGGAGCAAGCCGTTAAGAAACCCGGTTACCTGACGACCCCATTCTTCCAAGGATCAGAGAGGCAGACCACGTCGTGCCGAATTCCTTGAGGATGTAGAACCTCTCTCAAAAATCTGCGAGACTGCCTTCACCAACTACTACGAGTTTCGAGATACCTCTGGACAATCTCATACTGACTTCCCTATTACCCCCCCCCCCCCCCCCCTTACCAAGAGTTCAGAGACGTCTCCCAAACGTCATTTCCCATCAAAATTTCAAATTCCCCCACTTCCCCCATAGATTTCATCATTTCCTCATAAAAAGAATACAAAAACTCAAATTTTGATTGCAGGTAATCTGAAAAAGTGATCCAGAGCAAGGATGTCCGAAGTCTGTAAGGAGTTCGAAATAAAGATAGCCGAGCTCATCAAGATGGCAGCTACAACTGTCAAAAACGCGTCAAGAATGATTGGACAATCAGAGGATGCGAACATCGTCAAGAGATTGAGAAACCAGAAGCATGGACTTGGCGGCATACGGAAGCGGACGAGGGAACAGGAAAGAAAGCTGATCAAGGCCCTCATAGATCAAGTGACTTGGAATAACCAAGAAAGCCCGGCAACGGAAGCAGCCATAAGAGAACACCCTCTAGTGGTAAACACCGAACAGTTTAAGAAGGAAATTAGCCAAGCCTTAACCTGGCTCGACTCCGAGATACTCAGAGCTGAGAAAGCCCAACTCACTTGTTGTGAGAAGGACATTTCAGTTCCAGAGCATTCTATCACGGAGGAGGAAAGCCAAAGGAGCTCAAGCAACAATCGCCCCGGAAAAGACTCTCCAAGTCAAGATCATCAAAAAGCCGATGCTCAGTCAGCTCTATCATCGTCTCACGAGAAATGCACCGACGTAACCATAGCCACAGATGACTCACATCAAGGCAATGGAACAAAGGACCTACCGTACGACCACAAGACGATGGAAGAACTCAACCAAAGATTAAGCGACATCAGGAGGAGTCAACAGACATTCACCGATGTGCTATCAAGAGAACTGATCAAGCAAGGCGAAGCAATAAAAGAGTCAACTCAGTCCACTGCAAACAAGCTTGCCGAACTAAAAGATCGTTTCGACCAGCTGGCCTCGCTCTTCTACACAGGCTCGAGCAGAGTCCAGAGCCAAGGCGGAGCAATGCGAAATACTATTTGGTATAGTAAAGACGCATGGCTCCCGAGAAACCAGCTGGCTACGAACAGTTACAGTCAGCCGACAGCAGAAAGTCCTCAAAAGCCAAGCACCAATCTTCACCCACTTGCCTCAAGTACGGATCAAAAGCAAGCCCAGAAGACGAGTGACAAGGCCTGCCAAGCCGAAGAAAAGGTGCAACAGCTGCAGACGGCCACGTATCAGAGCATCTTGGAGACACTAAGACCGTTCTCCGGAAATGTTACTGAGTACGAAACATTCACCAGAGCATTCGATGAGACAATCCACAACAACAAGTACATGGATTTTGCTATGAAGCAGAAGATTCTTGTCGCACTGCTCCCGGAAGAATTAGCCGAAAAGTACGGAAAGCTAAGGACGTCAGAGGAAAGCTACATATGCATCCGGGAAAACCTGAATCAACAAAGCCGACATATGAAGGAGCAATTAATCAGAGAGCTAGTGGAGCCGACATTCCCAGAGCACGACAACAACAAGCTGGCTAGAGCTCTCAACGCCTACAGCAAGAAAGCAAATGAAGCAAGACGAGTAGGAGTAAATCCAGATGGCCCGTGGTTCATCGTTAGTTTCATAGACAAGCTGCCTGCCTCAGTAAGTATGGTAGCGCATGAAAAATGGATGAAAACAGAAGCGAGCTTCAACAACATCATGGAAGCTGTTCAGACAGAACTTAGCTGCATTAGGTCGCTATCCGAAAAACACGGACGTCCAGAGCAAGAAAAAGCTAAAGGAGTAGTGACACAGAAGGTACCGCCAGGAAAACAAAGACCATGCCGATACTGTGACGGAAATCACACGGCGCTGACTTGCAAAGCACCCTTGAGTCGTAAACACGAAGCAATCCAACAGAAAAAGCTATGCCATAACTGTCTCGCTTACGACCACGAAGTATTGCAATGTCAGTCAAGATTCCGGTGCCTCAATTGTTACAAAAGCCACTTCACAGCACACTGCCCATACGTCACCAGCAGATCGACTGCACCGGAAGGAACTCGGAAAAGGCTTCCTGAGGATAGCCAAAAAGACAGCACCATCAATCCCATCACCAGCCAGAATAATGCCCAGAGCACTCTATTCGGCAAAAGGAATGATGAAACCAACTCAACATTGCAAGGAAAAACAACAGGACCCGCCATAGCAGAGCAATGGCCTAACTGTCAAAATAAAACAGTAAACCGGCTCAAAGCTCTAGGAATGGTACTCGAGGAAATGAAGAAGGAGGCAGCTAGATGGAGCATGGCAAGAAGCATCATAGACAGCATCAAGCCGTTCACGGGACAACGCGCAGATTATCCATCGTTCCTGGCTTCCTTCGATTGCATCGTAGACAGCAGCGAAATACTGGACGTCGGAATGAAGCAGTTAATACTTCTAGCACTTCTTCCGCGAGACGTCGCCTACGAGTGTCAAGCAGGAGACTTCTCGGAGAAAGGATATCAAATGTTGAGGCGCACACTGGATTGGATGTTCAAAACATTATCCGAAGAGGAAAAAAGACGACTCCGGAAGAAGAGAGAAGAGGAAGTTGGAAAACCAGAGCAACAGTTATTTCGTGCCCGAGGGGCTAAAACCCCCGAGCAATAGATCCAAGTTCACTCTCAACACTTCATTCCAAACTTCCACAACACTCACAGAAGATATTCCACCAACAGAAGATCAAGCTCCTAAAATGACCGGTACCGAGAGTGCTTACCAGGCGTATTTCAACCCACTTTTGGTAAGAGGGACGAGTACAGCCAGTAAGAAGCTTTCGAATATCAGTGTCATCGTCATCGCGTCCAACGAATTCACTCATCTCAGGGACATTTCGAGCTCTCGACAGCAATCAACGTCGGAGCAAGCCCAGAAAACCACGCGAATCAATATCTGTATCCAGCCAGAGCCAGCTTCAATGGAATCCGCTAACAACACCAGAAGGCAGATGTCAACCGCAGTTTCCCTAGACGGAAGACAAATGAAGCCTTATAACGGATTCATTTCAAAAGCTGGAGCAAATAAAGACAGGAATACCCAACTCGTGGAGAGCAAAGCTCAAGGACGACCATGTAAACCTTACCAACCCAATCTTGGGACAGTAAAGATGAAACGAATTCGGAAGCTGTGACAAAACAAGAATACTGAGCTCCAAATCAAGCAAGCGGTCTCAAACCAAAGGGCACAAAACTTCATTAGCGGTGAGCCAAAACGAGCCAAAAATGAAGTCACAGAATGCTGTTCAAAAGAAGATGCAATCGGGATAGCACGAACATCAATGCGGTTGACACGAGAACAACGGAAACCAATACCTGTTGAGGACCCCCCAATCGTGCTCCCCAGGAAAAGACAGGAACGGCAAGTTGTCAACCACCGCAAGCATCAACTTAAGCAGCACGAGCCTAGCAAGTCAAAACGAGACCAAAAGCTCAAGTGAAAAGATTATCCTTCACGAAAAAGAGAAAGAGAAGACTAGCGCAAACTAGTTGGTACCATAGCGAGAAATAACAAGACGAAGGATTCGCCGATCAAGAGAAGCCATAAACAATCTCTCAACCAGATACCGATTGCAAAGGAGAAGATCTCCAAAGTAGTTAGAGCAGATGCCAGCTATCATCATGGAGAGAATATAAACCGCCATTGATAGAAGGTAGAGGACGCTCTAAACCGGACAAGTTACAAGAGTTGGTGAATCGATGATCGACCCACGCCGAACAGAGTACAGCGAGAATCCAAAACGCTCAATCTTCAAGCCAGATGACCGATTCTTCACGACTTCGAGAAGTCTCTATCACTAAAAAGGGATATCCTCGAAGAGAACAACAAGTCCAAGAATTTCAAAGCGGATAACCGACCGATTGGATTGTCGCAAGCAGCATGATTGAGTTCAACTGCCTACGACGACCAGAGCACCTCTACGTGACAGGAAGAGGAACAATCGACAGGCCTTTGAAGGTTCGACGGACTGCCAACAAGGATCAGGCAGCGACAACAACACCGTTGAAGAAAGCGGCGTAAGCGCAATGAGCTGACTCGCCATCCATAGCCACAGAAGCATAAAAGCAAGATCTAGGAGACCTTACCTTCCCAGGACAAGTAAAAAGACAGCTCACCAACAAACTGCAAAGGACATTCCAACTTGCCTAAGCTACAAGATAATCCAGGAGTCATCGTTTGGATTGCCACAAGCAAATATCGACATGAGCTAACGTCAAACTTCGTTCACAGCATCATCAACAAGAGGTTCAAGAGTTTGAGACAGTTCCACACAGCAAAGCCGTAACAGCACTGCTGTGAAGAACCGTCAAATCAAGAAGATCAACTGCCAAGTCAATGGGACATTTATGGAACAGTCGCGCTCAACCCAGTCAAGATGAACAACCTCGAGATGAAGTCAAGGCCAGAAGACATCAAGAGGAGATCAATGCTCAAGCATCTTGACCAGAGCAGACTACCCCATAAGCTCAAGGACTCCGCCACATCAACAGGAGGACCTTCGAGGAGAACAACAACGCCCAATAAGTATGCTGAGAAATGACACATGCTCACATTTCGAGGAAGCAGCTTCAACAAGACCCCAATCCTAGTAAAACTCAACCAGCTATCAAGAAAAATGTCAGACAACGACTAGATGCCGAAGAAGAAGAAACCATCAAAAAGTATGACAACGACAAGATGCCAAAGCTAGCCGAAGAAGGACGCTTCAGAAAGTTAGTCAACGACCAGATGCCCCAAGCAGACAGTCAAAAGAAGAAATCTTAAAGTCAGTCAACGACCAGATGTCACTTCTATCTTCAAAAGCCATCAAGAACAAAAGTCAGTCAGCAACTAGATGTCACTTCAAACCTTCAAAAGTTATCAAGACCGAAAGTCAGTCAACGACCAGGATAAATCATAACCAAGAAGAAATCAACGAAGCAGACACTACCAAGCACATAGCACCTACAGCCGGTGGCCGCATTCCCACTTTGTTAGTGGGAAAGTCAAGCCAGTTGTTAGGTAGAGGAATACTCTACAATAGGATTCTACACAAGCAGTCCATCCCAACTCAAGTCAAGGATAGGAGAAGGATCCATCCGAAAAGCCCCTAGCACCGACGCCTAGTGGTGGTAATCCTACTTTGGTAGTAGGTGATCCTAAGCCAGACGAACGGACTAGGTGCTGGAATACCACAAGCACAAGAGACAGGGCGAACAAGGAAAATCCATAGCCTATGGTCTTCTGTTTGGGCAACCGAGCAGTCGATCAGAAGCAAAACTGACACCTCTCACGTCAGCCTTGTTCAAGACGCCACCAAAACCAGACCCAACCGCCGAAGGAAGGACCTCAAGAGCAATATTCTGAGCGAAAAGCCAGTAAGCCGATCTACGCAGTCGTCATTCATGACACGTCATCGCTGGACCGGAGCAATTCAAGTCAACACATACGAGAATTAAGTCACTCTCATCACTCTTTCAAGCCTCTGGCAAGACTGAGTGTGAGATTATCTCGTCGCTCCAAGGATCATCAAGTCATGCCAGATTCTAACCGGCAAGGATGGTTCACCCAGCAACATGGCCCAAAGCAATCTACCTACGAGGATCAGAGCACCAATAAGTCATTACTAGAGGGACTTGGAATTCCAAGGAGGAACTCTAGCACTAGGTAGCTCGGATCATATCCACAAGTCAACCGGATATCTCGTACTGGCCATGGTTACTGCAAATTCAGCGCCCCCAAGCAAGGGATATGCTCGACAAGGTTCTGAAAGCCGTGGAAAAGTCTGCGAACGTCTTAATCTCCAATTCCAAATCCATTTGGAATGGAGATCCTCCGCCCCCCGGAGTGTCATGAATCCACCCCATGGGTGCATTCATGACCTTTTTATGCCCTGAAGTTGTCTCGCATATCAGCGAATTACTCGTGTAATTTGTGCATTGGATTCCCACCAAAGCAACGGAAAAACAAAGATAATTCTCAGGCTTGCAGCCTTCGAATTATTGGCGAAGAAATGCAAGTGCGCTCCACTGGACTCCCCGCTAAAGCGCCCCCGCCGGCGGGCGGCGGCGCGTCGTAATTATCTCTAACTCTCTTCTTTCCCCGTTATATTTCCCCTTTCTTCTAGAATTTTCCCGATTCTCTCTCCCCAGACTTTTCCCCCCGATTATTCTCACTTCTATCGCTTTCCCCGCAACCTCTTGACGGCTGCTGCTTCGTCAGTGAATGTCAAGCCTCCCTGCTAATATTCTGTAAGGTTAAAGCTTTGCTTTATCCTTCCCCGACTCCCAATCATCACTGAACCACCACCCAGAGCAATTGTATTTCTTCCAATGGTTTCTACTCGAGGAATAAATGATTGATTCTACTTCACGTGTTAGTTGGCGTCAACGAGTTCACCCGAACTGCATCTGCAAAGGCGCTGTTTTCCCCGAGGCTCACCACCTCCAAATGGGAAACGCGACAGGTTTTGCATACAGCAGCATCCAGTAACAACGAACGAAAACTCGATAAGCAGGTGTTGAATCATTTTATCCGAATCTGCAAAAAACCGATATTTTCTAATGGTTCTCCATTGTATGAAATTTGCATACGTAATTTCATCGTAAAGCACTGAGAACAGGTTGGTCATTGGACGGATTCCGATGGAAGCGAACTCGCAACAATCAATCAATTTTCTGCCAGTAAATGAAAGCTGTTGTGTCCCGTAGAAACGTACATCGTGTACAGATGGCAGTGCAATTGCCAGAGAAACGGAGCAATTCAAATGCGTCTGCTCCAATAATTTAACAATGTGGTCTTGGAAAGAAAAAACTTGAACTCGACGGAAATAATTTGGATTGAGTCCGGTGGCGAAGCGAATCAAGTGTCCACCATTAGTTGGTTATGAGATGCCTTTGCTGGTGACGACCTCGAAGCAATTTCTCTTGATGAGGGAGAATTGCTCAATGGTCCGAAAGATTTGGGCTGTCCAGTCGTAAACTCCGTACATGGGGATGTTCTTCATGGAGATGATGTCGTAGCGTGCTGCGTTTACACGTAGTAGGAGCTTGTGGATCAGGATTGCGTTACCGATTCTGTATCTGGTCGATTCGGATACATGAGCTCGAGATGGTGTGGAACGGCGATGTATGAACCTCCGTTGAAGAACTTGAGGATGTAGATGACGCATGTTCCGGCCTTTGAGTTTTGATCGTCTTAAGCGGTTCTTCTGGCTTTGTGCCGAACATGGCTGAAGCTGCAGCTGTGTAGACTTTGCCCATTCGATAGATTTTTCTTGGCGAATCCACGAGGTGTTGGTGTGTCTCCGTAATCGACAGGTGTATCGCTGGAATTGTAGACGGTTCGAGCTCCATTTCTCCGATGGATTGAGCGCAAGGGTTGTGGTCTCTGTAGAGCCAATCGGCAGATAGCCGGCGGGAAACAGTTGGTTGTTCCACGACGTTGATTGGTACTTGTGGCTGTTCTACTTCCATGGGTACGTTGAAGATCTCTTGGCCTCTTGGAATGAAGTTTGGATTAGGCAGTGTATATTGTTGACTATCAGTTTCTAGGTCCATAGATTCCACGGTGTCTTCCTGGGAAAACGTTACATTGAGTTTCCGTGGGAAGACCCGTTGAATCGGTGGCACCGGAAATAGGTGGTGCATACAAACTCTTTTCGATTTGTTTTGAATTGAGTACTTCGCTAGGGGTTGTATTCTTGTTCTGGGGGGCCGACACGTCCTGATATTCTCCTGCGGATTGTAAAGAAGTATTTCGGGAGACGGATTCAGTCTCTGTAAAATCTTCTTCTCCGCGCGATGGATCATCTTCGGTGTCTTCCTCCTGCATTGAAAAGGCCCAACTCGGTTTGGATGTTGCACGGTTTCTGTGAGTCGTGTAATGGTTTGCCTGGAAATCTCTTGATCATCTTGAGTAGCAGGCATGTGGCCATTCAACTGCAGACTAGAATGTTGTGAAGCTGAAAAAGATTGAGCTCTAGAGTTTGAAAGTCCTAACTTTTTTTTCTAGTACCAAGCTGTTGAACTGATCCAGGAGGGACCATCCCAATGTTGCTGATATTGACCTTCTAATTGTGGCTAGGCAATGGTCGATCAGTAGCAAACGTTGAAAAGGACGTCAATAATGAGCCAAATTTTCCGAAGAATACATGGCAATTGAAAAGAGAAGATATTAAAGAAAATATTAGACAGGCAACCCTCCAGTGGGCACCACAAAGACATAATGAAGAAAATACCTGGTTCAGAGGCCCTTTTATACCCTCAAACGAGGCGGAGCCGGGTTACCTGCGTGCTCTCCAAGGAAGAAAACAGATTGAATGTGTATCATTCAGCGGAAGTGAGATGAGTTCATCTTTTGGTAAAGTATATGAAGGAATTCTCACCTCGACAGAAAACAATACTATCTTTTGCCACTCTCACTCACACTTGTCAATAATATTGAGAGTGTATTGTCTTGATCGTTTCCCACTATTTTTCTCACCCACCATTTACCACACCATTTATTACAACATCTGTTCTAATCTGAAGATGATCTTGTTTTCCCTTCCTTATTGATCAAGATTTGATGTGTCCTCTTTCTCTTTGACTAAGTTCTTCAAAAGATTTTTCATGTTTTTTTTCGATTCCGTCTAAAAATTCACGTCTTCATCAACCCCTGTAGCTCTCGAAAATGATGAGTAGTCAAGATTCGGTGTTTCCAACAAATTCGAAAATTTGTCGTTTCGAAAACTTTCCGAAATTCGATTGCAGGTTCGGAAACTATCAAATCAATTTCGGCAAAGATTCCAGCTTTTGGCGATATCGGAAAATTATTGAGTGAAAGATTCTATTTTCCTATTTCTCTGTAATAAATTTAAAAAAAAAAGTATGAAAAGTATAAAGTATGAACCAGGCTTGCTCAAAATCGGAAAATGGATAATCCGAGGTTGCGATTTTTCCGACTTTCTATTTCGGGAAATTGGAGAAGAAAATGATGAATTTTGAATTTATTCGTGTTCAATTTAAACAGATTATCAGCGACTTTGTCACTTTTCAATGCCGAAAATTGCATAAGTCATGAAAAATTACCGATTTAATATTCTTTAACAAAAATTTCACTAGAAATAACGTTTTTAGTGAATTTTCTAGACTTCCCGAATTTTCTTTGCTCGGGAAAAAATTCGGATATTCGATTTTCCGAAAAGTTTGTTCCGAGGAACCCTACTATAAAATAGGTTTCTCCGGGATTTTCGGAAGTTTATTTTGATGTAGATTCTCTTTTTTTTTGCTTTCTTGGAAACGGCCAACATTGATGGTAGAGGACAGTGCTTGATAGTTTGCACCAGGATTCTCATTTTCCCAGAGGTTAAATTAGTTTTTGGTGAAAGATGCAAAAAAATGCAAAGGCTAGGGTAAATTATGTTTCCTGGCACGTATACTTTATATTTCTTCTCAATATAAAAAAATTATATTTCAATCATATGTTGTGATAAAAAAAGTATAAGAAATACGTTATGGCCCTGTTCTTTTTCATTCCTCTCTTTTTTCCGTTTTATATGCCTGAGTCAAGTACGGCTTCTCAAATTAACAATAAAAAACGACGGAGCTCATATAATTTCTTCTTTTTTCTTACGAAAGGGCACGAAGCAGAGAGCCAACCAAATAATGCATTTCCTCTTCTTCCTTCTTTCTGTCCACCATACGAATTTGTTGTTATGCGCTGCTCACGGACTGGCACGGCTCCAAACGGGGAATAGAAGCCGGCTTCTCCGTTTCTTCACGAGGACATTCGAAAAAAAAACCAAAGCCAAAGCAAGAATGCACCTGCTCTCTTTATCACTCCCTCCTTCTTCCTCTCTACGTCCCAGCCATCTGCACACGGCCTGGCACGGCTTCAAAAAGAGGGTAGAAGCCGGCTTCGCACAAATTTCTTTTCCATCTCTTCAGAAGGAGAATAAAAAGAGGCCAGATGGAAAATGCACCTGCTCACCTTCTCCCACACTCCACCTTTTTTCTCCCTGTTCAAATGTGTTGCCGACAAAAGACACGTTATGCTTCACCCTTTTTCTCTTCTCTATACTCTCTAGTTTTTCTCTGCCTATTAGAGATTTCTCTAACCTAGGCCTCGTCTCCCTTTCCTACTCATTTCATTCATTCATATTCCCCCTCTTCTAGGTTACCGAGTGTTAGGAAGCCTTTTTCTATACACTTATTCACATGAATAAATGATCAGGTTGTTTTTAAAAAATTAAGATTGTTTTGTTTTATTTTTTTATTTCCAGAATGATTTATGGAAAATAAACATTTTGGAAAAAATGAAATGAACCAAAAAAATTATGATTTTTCAAAAACTTCAAACCGATTTTATATTTATGTGAATGAGTGTATTTTGATCTTTTTCGAATATTTCTTTTATAAGTTAACCAATATAGATAATAACTGTATCCGTGACGCATCAATCGTGATAAGTCTGGTACAGTTATCTTGATTTTCCCCGAATATTTTCTGAAATTTTTCTTAATTTTATTCTAATGACTTTTGATCAGTTGGAGAGGACAAATAATAAAAAGGTTAGCAATTTATTCATACTTGAGGGGGGTGGGGGGGTTGGGGTTATAAATTGATACATTTCCAAATTACATAACGAGATTATGTTAGTAGTTTGAGAATTCAAGTATTTCGTGTCAATGTCAAAAAAGACCAGTTCGAAATGGGTAAGAACAAAAATATGAGTGAAAATGCCTATAATTTTTGACTTACAAGGAATGTTACTATAGGCAGTCATTGAGAATTTTCTGAGAATTGGCAGAGAGAATAATTTTGATCCTCTGTTTACGAAAATATACATTAGAATTGCCACGATCCCTATTAAAATTTTTTTGGTCTGAAAATGTTCATACGAAACTTTCGAACTCATAATTTTCACCAGAAATGCAATTTTGGGACCGAAACTTGTAGTCCATAGAAATAGAGATATTTATTCAAAGCAGGCGCTTTTCAGCATGTTTATTTCGGTCCCATTTTTTTAGCTTTAAACCTTTTTAAAACTGTGCAAACTTCAATTTTTCAATTTTTTTTCAATTCGAGAAAAAGTCTGTTCGTATCTATCTATTCCGAAAGAAGTTATTTTGCCAGATTTATGCAGGAAAGTGTTGACATTTTGGAACTTTTGCTTCGATGATATTTTTCGTATAGTTTTCAACTTCAAACTATTTTGTAGTTCAGACCACGGCTGGGCGTAAAATTTTTACTCTAAGGAATCCGTAAAGCGTGAAATTTACGGATTGGAAATCCGTAAAATTCCGTAGAATCCGTAAAAATCTCTTTCAGAATGCTAAAAAATGAGCCTAAAAGTTATTACGGATTTTACGGAAAAAATTTTTACGGTCTCCGTAAAATTTTACAGACGCTCGAAAACCCTCAAAAATCCGTAATATAAGTAAAAACCGTAAGCGTAAAATTCCAACCCTGGTTCAGACATCCATTATTATCATCACAATTGTAGAACAATTTTACATCTACACATTTTTGAGGAAATTAACCAAATTCCAAAAAACGATACATCGAGGTTTTTTTAATGTTTTTTGTCAAATGTACCATGATAACGAGAGATGGCTCCTAGTATATTGTGGTCATATGTGCATACATAATCAAAGTTAGAAAAGGGCAATTCCTGTTCTCAAAAAAAAGTTTGATAATAGGCAACTCACCTGCTCCTATTCACTTACAACAACATGCTAAAATAGTGAATGACTCATATTTTTTTATAGTTGATCGTATTTTTTCAAGCAGAGCCAATTGCTCAGGCGTTAGAAAACCAGCCCATGGAAGATGAAGATGCTCACCCTAATGAAAAGCAAGATGGTGCTCATCAAGTTCTTCAACCCCAACCAGCTATTGAGGAGACTCCAGAAGAACCTCTTCCAATTCACTTCAAAAATTTCCTGGAGAAGGCATTCCAATATGGAGTAACCGTTCAAACCCTTGTGGATGTTAAGGATATCACCGATCAGAACGAGTTCAAGAGAATCATCAGCCTAAGAACAGAACATGAGAATCCTAATTGGCTTGCGAATCGAAAGATGCTAAGACTCCCAAAGCAAGTTCGGAATCACGCAAAATGGAGCACAGCAATGAAAGATTGACTCGTGAGTTTTTCATTTCTCAGAATGATTGTCATGTTTCCATTTTCAGATAAAAAATGCCAGCGAAGCAGGAAAGAAATGGCGTGAGCAAGTGCGACTGTTCAAGTGGGCTTTGAAAACAAACGGAACTGATTTTTTCACTTGGATAATTTTCAGGATAAAGTTGATGAAAAACACGAGAGGAACTTGTACATCCGAATTCTGAACTATGTAGCTGTTATGATTGAAAACGGTGAGTAAAAAGTTCCTTAAAAATTGCTGCCCCCATCCGTTACGAAAATTTTCAAAGATTTGACTATAACTTGTTATGGAAAATAATTCGGACTTGAAAAGATTACTATGACTTTTCACTTCCAAAATTCTCTTTAAAGTATTGTATGCCACAATAATACAGGTTCTATTGCATGTCCCTTCTTGAACTAGACATCCTTAAATCTCTTCATTTTTCAGGTGATGAAACCTTCACTCGAGACAAATTACTGTCCCTCATGCTTTCAACTGCCCAGACAATGATCTTGCACAGAAAGAAATACCAATTTCGAGGACTCCAATTGATTTTTAAGATGCTCCGAGAGCTCTTACCTCAAGAATAAAAAGAAGAAAGAAAGCGAAGAGAATTTGAGCCTTCTTATCAGTAAGTAACTGGCTGATAAGAAAGAAACGTCTCTCCACGTTTTCCCGCTCTCTAACACTTCTTTTTTTTTCTTTTTGACATGGCTAAAATCTATTATAGATTAGTTTCGTTTTTTTTTTGTAGTTTTTTGTTCTTGTTAACTGAGATTTTTTTACAGTTTGTTTTGGTTCGAGAAGAATCGAGAAAATCAGCAAGTCGTGCTACAACCTCCTCCTCCAGTACCGGAAGCTCCAGCCCACTTCTTGGCTTACGTCGAAAATACGCTTCAATATGGAGATGTCGTGCAGAATCTGGTGCCGTTTAATGAAGTCATCGGAGACGAGTTCAACAGGATCATTCAACCGAGAGAAGGTTCCGAACGCGGAAAACTCAACTGGTTTGAGAATTGCAGAATCTTGATTCTCTTGAAAAATGTACTCCCGTTCGCAAAGCAAAACACAGCTATGAAAAAAGAGCTTGTGAGTTGTTTTTCTATTTCAACCAGTTGACATTTCTCCATTTTCAGATTGCTCAGTTTAATCAGCGCGACAACAGGTGGCGTAATCATGAAAAATTGCAAAACTTTGCACACGCCTTCAAACGAAATCTTAGAAAGGTAGCTAAAGATTATTGAATATTAAATGAGTTTTTGTATAATTTTTCAGGCTCAAGAAAAACAGCAAGAAAGGTTACACTAGAATATTGTATCATGTTGCTCTTCTGATTGAAAATGGTAAGTTGAATCATATTGTAGATTTTGATGGGAAATAGGGGGCTTCAAAAGATGGTAGCAAGAATGTTATTTAGAAATGATTTACAAACATTACCCTGCAATACTAATACAAGTTTCAGGTGTAATTTTTTTGTGACAAACTCTGTTTATTAGGTCTTCTCTTAGAGTTCCAATCTGGTTGTTTGATCAGATCTCTGTGAAATTCCACGTACTCTAAGCTTAAGCACGTTTTATTAGACGTCACCCGTCTGGTGCCAGCCCTTCTGAGCATTCCATAGACATTGTAGTTAAGCTGAATTTCTTTTATTGCCCAATATGATTTAAAAAAAAAGTTCCTCTCAAATCGCTTTTTTCCAGCTCATCCGCTACCTTGGCCCCATTGCGAGATTGTGAAAGTGTTGAAACCTGCTGCAGCTTTCAACGTATGTTTCAAATTTTTTTCAAAGAATTTCATAAGAGAAAGCTCAATTTTTTAGGAGAAGACTCCAGTTCCATCAGCGTTCTACTTTTCCCAGATTCAAGAGGAACCCAATCGTCTAGTTTGTCAACTCCAGGACCATCGGTCGGCATTCATTCAAATTACCGGTTTTTTAAACATATGTATGTATTCCAAAAATATTTTGATGACATTACGTGTATTTGATAGATATATCTTTAACCAAAAATTAACGAATCAATAAACGGGTTTTTGCTTTGAAAACTGTTTTTTTACACAGAAAATAAGTTGAAATGATAAAGTTAAAATGGTCGGTGACTGGCGATTGAACTGAAAAAACTCCAATGAGAACAAATAACTTCTGATAGGCAATCCCATTTAGTTTATGGACTACAGAACAGCTTGGAACGTGTATTGTGTGACGCTGTATAGTGTATAAAAAGGATTTACAATAAATAAGAGGCATACATATTCTCTTGCTTTTTCCTTTTCTTTTTCCGTTTCCTCAAGTGGGAAATAAAAAGGACAAAGTACAAATCATCTTCTAAAAAAAGCAGGGTCAAACCAAAAACACACCTGCTCTTCCTCCCCCACTCTCTCCTTGGTGAAATATGATGAGGTCTGCTTGCCACCAACAGATGGCCCAAGAGAAAGCAGAAGATGAGCACTTGGCATTTTGCCAAGTGTATTAGACGAAGGGGTCAATCGAAAAAAAAGTTGGATTGCGCAAGTGACCTCTACTATGGGCGGGCTGAGAATGGTCCTTTTTCTGTCTCTCCCATACTCTCTAGTTTTTCTCTGCCTATTAGAGATTTCTCTAACCTAGACCTCTTCCCCCCATTTCTTCCCATTTCATTCATTCATATCCCCCCTCTTCTAGGTCACCGATTGTTAGGCAGCCTTTCCATATGCACTTAATCACATAAATAAATGATCGGATTGAATTTTTTTTGAAAAGCTAAATTTAAAAATGAGAATCATAACTTTTCAAAAAATTTTCAACCGATTTTATATTTATGTGAATGAGTGTATTATGATCTTTTTCCGAATATTTTTTTTATTAGTTAAGCAATATAAATAATAACTGTATCCGTGGCACATCATTGTGATTAGCCTGGTACAGTTATCTTGATTTTCCCCGAATATTCTTCCTATTTTATTTAAACTATATTTAATTTATTCGATCAATTTTCAATAAGTTGGAGAGATAAAAAAGGTAAGCAGTTCATATATATTAGGGTGGAAAGAAAGTTTTTGTGCATTTTTGATATTGATTTTATTCGAACAAGAAACATTCCCAGGTTTTGATTTGTTGATTATTTTTGAACTAGTAAGACTGCTGATTGGTATCCGAAAGTAGGGGTTCCCTGTTTCAAAACTCGAGTGGCTAGAACTGGAAACATGAAGTGGCTCGTTTTTCGGCTGTAGCATGAGTTCGGGCCCTTTGTTTCTTTTGACGTAGATCATGTTGCGAGAAAAATTAAATGAAGAAAATGCACTATTTGGGAAGTTCAAAGGTCAAATAAAAACTGTCTACTTAAACTTCGTCTCGAGATATTTCATGAGTTTTGCAACATGAGGTCAGTTTTGAGGTAAGAAAAATGTCGAATATTTGGGATAAAGTCTACGACCAAAAAGATTGAAAAAAAAAGCGAGAAATTAAAAAATTCACACATATTTTGCGGTGAATTCCCAATTTCATGACATAGATTTGCACAAGGCCTAAAAAATGCTCCACAGTCAATGAAAGTTAGAAAGATAAAATCAGCTTTTCGAAACTTTTTCTTCTGAAAACATGTTCTGAAATTAAAGAAATTAGAGCCACGCCTCTACCGTAAAACCTGTATTAGTAGTTCCCTTCTAATAGAATTGCCCTTCTAATAGTAGTGCCCACCCAGACGAGCAGTTGGAAAATTAGTGATGCCCCTTAATTATTAGTGCACCTTCAAAAGTGGTGCCCCATTTTTAAAATTATTTTTTTCTTCAAATTTGCGTCTTGCCGGCTATAAATTTAAGACTATGAAAGGGCTGAAAACTGTCCCAAACTAGGAAAAAGTGGAAATTTCGAAAAAAGTGATCGAAAAATAATGGTGCCCCCTTATAATGGTGCCCAATAATGGTGCTCTCTCAAAATAGTGCCTTTCTGATAGTAGTGCCCTCCGGAAGGTGACGTCGAAAAATAATGGTGTATGCATTACTAATACAGTTCTTACGGTAACTGAAGTCCGTACCTTGAAGAAATTCGAAAACTTTGAAATTTTCGAAAAGTCCTAGAAATTTCAAAATTTTTTTCAGTTATTCCATTCGTTTTGTAATGGATCTCGAATGGAATTCGTGAAAGCCTTCTTCACTTCAGTGGGATACTTGCTCACAAGGTTTACGGTAATCAAAGAGAAAAAAAATACGCTTTCGATGAATTTTTACAGCAGAACCTCATCAGCTCTTCTAGCCCAACAAGTCAAAAGGAATGGTTCGAGGACCTCTTCAAACATCCACAAGGATCCAAGGAGTTCGTGGATGTCTTTGTAAAAGGAGAACACTTGTCTTTGAATGAGGGGTGAGTTTTTTTTATGGGGTTTCCGTATACTGTAACACCTGTAATAGAACGGCCCATTGGAGGTTGGCAAGGTTACGGTTCACTGTTGTTGTTGTAAGGCGCACAGGCCTCTAAAATTGGGTGTTTTGAATGAAGATAAGTTTTTCTTTTCAATTAAAATTTTTTTCAATGAAACTATTATTTTCAGAACCTGTAATGCCCGTGTGTTTGACAATGGACGGAATCTCGAGACCAAACTTGAAAATTTTGAAGATGTCTACTTGTTCAAATCATTGGAAGGCATGGGATTGGAATACCCGAATAATTTGAACTTTTCCAGACTTCCGAACTATTTTGGTAAGAACAAAAAAATTATACTATTAGGGTGGAATGAAAGTTTTTGTGCATTTTTGATATTGATTTTATTCGAACAAGAAACATTCCCAGGTTTTGATTTGTTGATTATTTTTGAATTAGTAAGCCTGCTGATTGGTATCCTAAGTAGGGGTTCCCTGTTTCAAAACTCGAGTGGCTAGAACTGGAAACATAAAGTGGCTCGTTTTTCGGCTGTAGCATGAGTTTGGGCCCTTTGTTTCTTTTGACGTAGATCATGTTGCGAGAAAAATTAAATGAAGAAAATGCACTATTTGGGAAGTTCAAAGGTCAAATAAAAACTGTCTACTTAAACTTCGTCTCGAGATATTTCATGAGTTTTGCAACATGAGGTCAGTTTTGAGGTAAGAAAAATGTCGAATATTTGGGATAAAGTCTACGACCAAAAAGATTGAAAAAAAAAGCGAGAAATTAAAAAATTCACACATATTTTGCGGTGAATTCCCAATTTCATGACATAGATTTGCACAAGGCCTAAAAAATGCTCCACAGTCAATGAAAGTTAGAAAGATAAAATCAGCTTTTCGAAACTTTTTCTTCTGAAAACATGTTCTGAAATTAAAGAAATTAGAGCCACGCCTCTACCGTAAAACCTGTATTAGTAGTTCCCTTCTAATAGAATTGCCCTTCTAATAGTAGTGCCCACCCAGACGAGCAGTTGGAAAATTAGTGATGCCCCTTAATTATTAGTGCACCTTCAAAAGTGGTGCCCCATTTTTAAAATTATTTTTTTCTTCAAATTTGCGTCTTGCCGGCTATAAATTTAAGACTATGAAAGGGCTGAAAACTGTCCCAAACTAGGAAAAAGTGGAAATTTCGAAAAAAGTGATCGAAAAATAATGGTGCCCCCTTATAATGGTGCCCAATAATGGTGCTCTCTCAAAATAGTGCCTTTCTGATAGTAGTGCCCTCCGGAAGGTGACGTCGAAAAATAATGGTGTATGCATTACTAATACAGTTCTTACGGTAACTGAAGTCCGTACCTTGAAGAAATTCGAAAACTTTGAAATTTTCGAAAAGTCCTAGAAATTTCAAAATTTTTTTCAGTTATTCCATTCGTTTTGTAATGGATCTCGAATGGAATTCGTGAAAGCCTTCTTCACTTCAGTGGGATACTTGCTCACAAGGTTTACGGTAATCAAAGAGAAAAAAAATACGCTTTCGATGAATTTTTACAGCAGAACCTCATCAGCTCTTCTAGCCCAACAAGTCAAAAGGAATGGTTCGAGGACCTCTTCAAACATCCACAAGGATCCAAGGAGTTCGTGGATGTCTTTGTAAAAGGAGAACACTTGTCTTTGAATGAGGGGTGAGTTTTTTTTATGGGGTTTCCGTATACTGTAACACCTGTAATAGAACGGCCCATTGGAGGTTGGCAAGGTTACGGTTCACTGTTGTTGTTGTAAGGCGCACAGGCCTCTAAAATTGGGTGTTTTGAATGAAGATAAGTTTTTCTTTTCAATTAAAATTTTTTTCAATGAAACTATTATTTTCAGAACCTGTAATGCCCGTGTGTTTGACAATGGACGGAATCTCGAGACCAAACTTGAAAATTTTGAAGATGTCTACTTGTTCAAATCATTGGAAGGCATGGGATTGGAATACCCGAATAATTTGAACTTTTCCAGACTTCCGAACTATTTTGGTAAGAACAAAAAAATTATACTATTAGGGTGGAATGAAAGTTTTTGTGCATTTTTGATATTGATTTTATTCGAACAAGAAACATTCCCAGGTTTTGATTTGTTGATTATTTTTGAATTAGTAAGCCTGCTGATTGGTATCCTAAGTAGGGGTTCCCTGTTTCAAAACTCGAGTGGCTAGAACTGGAAACATAAAGTGGCTCGTTTTTCGGCTGTAGCATGAGTTTGGGCCCTTTGTTTCTTTTGACGTAGATCATGTTGCGAGAAAAATTAAATGAAGAAAATACACTATTTAGGGAGTTCAAAGGTCAAATAAAAACTGTCTACATAAACTTTGTCTCGAGATATTTCATGAGTTTTGCAACATGAGGTCAGTTTTGAGGTAAGAAAAATGTCGAATATTTGGGATAATGTCTACGACCAAAAGTTTTTGGCTCCTCCAAGATTGTTCTGGAAGGTTTTAATGCTGCTATAGGTAGGTATCTTTGCCTATGACATTCCACCAAAAGATTGGAATTGATCCTCTTGCAGGAGCTATCACTATGGCAGAATAGTAATTTTTCGTTATTCTGTCGGTATCTCAAAATTTTTCAACTGAGCAACTTTATTTCTGTTATGGGTTTTGAAAAGGACAATGTCTTTCATGAACCCCGCTATGAGCCAAGTATAATCGGATAATAAGAAGTGAGAAATTTATGAAAATTTCAGAGCCTTTTGAAAGCCTTCGGAACACGGGTCTAGTGTGGAAAGGATAGGGGCGAGCAAAGGGTCTGAGTTTCACTACCGGATGTTTTGACTCTCTATATACAACTTACAGTAACCCTTTTGTCAATGCTCCTTGTCATTCTCAAATGGGAGTAAAATCAAAAATGCACAAAAACTTTCTTTCCACCCTAATATTTTTTTCTCAAAATTTCCAAATTTCAGACACCAGAATGATTGTATATCCAGTAGATACCTACAACGCAAAAATTGGGAAGATGATGGCCTCAACATTTTTCAAGAAGCTCAATGAATCGATGGTGAATAGAAAAAAGGCTCGTAACCTTCTTTCATTGGAGTTTCACAATATGTTGCCAGAGTAAGAATTCATTAGTTTTCGGCCAAAATAATCATTACTAGGTTTGCCCTATTCCGTAGTTTGGATCAAAGACGCAGGCACCCTCGTTCCTCCGGTTCTGGCATGAAACTTTAAAAATGAGCTAGACTAGTTATGATTGTATTCATCTTGAAGGTCTCAACGTGCTGAATCCGAAAATCTTGATTTCGAGCATTTCAGATCGGAGTTGCTTTCTTAATATGAACTCAAAATAAAAAACCGATAAAAAAAAACACTTCTTTCAGACTCTGAAAAAAAAACGCAAGTGGAAAAGTATGCCTCGTCATGAAAAGTTCATTTTGGTTTCGATGGCCGGATCATTCACTGGAGTCCACGTGGATTTCTCGGCTGTTGGAGTCTTGTTTCCATGTGATTGTGGTAAGTTTTTTTTTCCTTGCTTCAAAATCACAAAAATCTACAGAAATTCTTCAATTTTGAGTCAAGCTTCTCGAAACCCACATTTTTGAAATTGACTCGTCAAGATCTTTCATTTGAGTATAATCATGACTTGGTTCCGCCCAATTCGAGTCCTGTGCCTTTAAAATACGGTTTTCGTGATGGAACCCAACTTTTTCTCAGAATAAGGCTATGATTATACTCAAATGAAAGCCGTTGACGAGCTACACTTGAAAAACAATATTTTGAATGAAAATAGCTATTTTTGAACGTTTTTTTCAGGGCAAGAAGATCTTTTATGTTGCCCCGCCCACTCCAGAGAACCGGAAAATCTATGAGGACTTCACAAGCCTGAAGATGAGTTCATCATTGAACAGTTGGCGGCTCAGTGGAAAAGAATCGAAATTAATGCCGGCGAGACGGCAATGTTGCCTTCTGGATGGCTACATTTTGTCTATACCCTAGAAGACATCATTGCCATTGGCGGAAACTTTTTGATGGAGCATTTCTTCCAGAGCCAATTGGAGTGAGTTTTTACTGAAAAATTTGCAATCAGCGCGTCCAAACGCGTCGAATGAGTATCATCATAGCCAGTTTTCAAAAAAAAAAAAAATTTCCGAACATTTTTTTCGAACTCTCAAGGAAAGAAGTTACCGTAATCATTACAAAACTAGCATAGCTGAAATCAGCTTGTTGAGACGTTTGAAATTAGTATAATCAGGACTAGGCTCCCTCCCATATTTTTAAATTCCTGGTCAGGGTGCAGGGAAACGAGAGTGTCTGCGTCCCTCACTCACATTTCAAAATTGAACTAAACTAGTCATGACTAGCCTAATGAAATTTCTCGGCGAGCTGAGATCAGAAATTTAGGTTTTGTATGGTCATTGTAATATTGTCCCATCCAAGAAACTGACAATCTAAATCTGAAAATTTTCAGCATCACCAAACTGGAAGGATCCACTACCACGACAATGATACCTATCCGTGGATTCTGGGACATGATGTACCTATGTGGAAAACATTCTGACTCCAAAGATGAGCTTTATTTGAATGCAAAAAACTTCGAGAAAAACAAATATTTCAGCTCTCGATCCCAAATTTTTGGAATATGGTCAAATGTTTTTGAAGGAGTTGGACCCCAGAACTGAACACACAAACCGTCGTGACTGGTATAAGAGGAGTGAGAAAGCTGAAATTTTGGAAAAGTTGAGAACGATCATGGTAAGTTTTGTCTACAGTAGCTTTCTAAATTTCCACTCGAGGCCCCATGAGATCGAACTTTCTGGATTCAACTCGTCAAGACCTTTCAATTGAGTATGATTAGTCTAGCTCATTTTTGAAATTTCGGGTTAGAGATGCTGACACTCTCGTTCCTCTGCACTCTAGTCTCAAAATTATAGTCAAATTAGAGATCGCGACAAGCTGAGTTCAAAAAATTGGAGTTTGAAGGGTTTGGAAAAAGTTGGGTCCAAACACAAAAAAAAAAGATTTTTCAGTCATCCAACCCAAGTTCATCTTCATCAGCGTCACAGCCAACCAAAAGGTCCCACAGCAGAAATGGCAGAAATGGTCCGGTCCAGAAGAAAGCTAAAAAATTTTGATTTCTATTTCAATTTAATTTCGAATTTTCATCGCTTCTTCTAATTTCACTTTTTTTCTGACAATACGTGTATGTAGTAAATATAATTGAAATTGATTAAAAAATAAACGGGTTTCTTTTTTGAAAATCGTTCTTGTTTCACACAAAAAAAAAAGAACGAAATGGCTTGAAAGGTGTGACAAAAGAGGACCAGATTGTGTGACATTGACGCAAGAGTTCACAAAAACTATAAGGCATATTCTCCTCTTATTTTTTGTCCCTGCTCTCTTTTCTATGCATGATTCAGCTTTGTATTCTGAAGTAGAAAATAAAAGACGACGGAGAACATCTAATTTTATCAACGAGCACGAAGCACAGATAAAGAATGCACCTGTTTTCCTTTCCCCATTCTCCCTCCTTATTTCTTTTCGTCCATATGTGTTGTTCTGCATGAGCCTTCTGCTCACTGCTTCACACAGCACCGATAAGAGAAACGTCATGCTTTATCTTTTTTTTCTTCCCTATACTCTATAGTTTTTCTCTGCCTGTTAGAGATTTTCTCTAACTCACACCTCTCCCCCCTTTCCTTCTCATTTCATTCATTCATATCCCCCTTTTCTAGGTAACCGAGTGTTAGGTGACCTCCCTCTTTATTACTTATTTGCGAAAAAATGGTGGTTTTGTTTAAATGCGGAAAGGTGAATGTCCGCGATATCTCATCACGATTACAATAAATTTAATTGCAATTAAACTGTAAGGTAATGAAGTTTTTTGATAAGAATATTTACATTTCTAATCCCTGACCTCGTCAGTTTAAGCTCATTTGCTGAAATTACGAGTAATGGAGAATTTTTTATGGATATTGATGAAATACTGTCGAAACTACTATCGATTTAGTTTTTAATTTTGATTCATCTCTCTGGAGATGAAATTTTACAGGAATAAATCAACAACATTACCAAACTATTTGCAAAAAATGAATGAAAAAAATACGCCAAAAGTCAGAAAAAAGCATTATATAAGCTCAAAGAGGAACCCCCAATCGATTGGGAGCTAGCGAAAATTAAAATGGCGCCAAAAATTGCATCCGAAGCAAAACATTTCTTTTACGTTTTGTGGTAAAAACTATAGATAAGAAATAAAAGATCGAACGAAAGAAAACGGGAATGTGCGCGCAGAATGGGTTGAGAGAAATACGAGAAAAAGAGGGAAGAGTGAGTGACCAAAGGGGCTTCTTTTGGAGGAAAATGTGCAGAAAAAGAAGAGGAGAAGTTGTAGATCAAAGACAAATGAGGTCGTCCTGACAAGGGACGTTACTTTAGATAGTCTTTGGGAATTTTCTATAAATTTTACCATAGACTAATTTGGCCCGGGTGAAAACAAAAATCATAGTGCGAAGGGCCACAAATCCCGTTTAAGCCCGTTATTCTGAAATTCAGACGTCGTTCAGTACGAAATTTCGCTGAAAACATGAATTTTCGAAGCTTCTAGCACGTTTTAGGAGGTTTTAGAGAAACCACGGGCATTTCAGACATGGAGAAACAGATTCTGATACTTTTTAGAAAAAAAATTTTTTTTGAAAAAATTTGCACAATGAGACCCACTCTTTTGGTGGGTTCCAAAATCGAAATTTCAGAAAATTCCCAAAGACCATCTGAAGTAACGTCCCTTGTGAGGAGTGAGCATTTCGTTCGTTGGCATTTGGTTGAAAAGAGCAAATTGGAAAAATGCAGATCAAATTTGTTTTTGAACTACGTACATATTGACAAATCTGAAATGATGTTATTATCAAGTTTAAGTGAATTCAACTTTTTATTTATTACAATATCAAAATCAAATATTTCCAGCACCAAATGCCACTCGGGTGAGATCATAATCAGAAGGAAAAAGCTCCAACTAGTGACACATTTAGAAACGAGATTCTGCCTAAATAATTGTTCAAACCCTTTCAAATTCTTATTTTTATTCACATAATTAATTGTATTTTAATGAACTGAAACACAATTGGATTGGGAAGCTCATTAGAATCATAGCCACAACAAATGAAATGATGAATTGGGCAACAGACCAAAGAGAGACAAGATAGAAATTATGTTAGTAGGGATGGAAAAAAAGAGAAAAACCTTTTTCTGAGCACAACAAATGAGAGCTTGACAAGAGACAGTTTGAAAAATTGGAAATAATATAATAATGAAGTAGAAATAAACAAAGATGATAGGGAAGCATAAAAAAGTAAAAGAGTGATGAACGAAGCAACGCAGTCGAGGGATTTAGAAGCACGGAAGAAAGGAACAAGAATGAGAAAAAGAAGGAAGAAACAGAAGATGGGATTAAGAGTGATGGAGGTAGGTGGGACTAGAAGATGTAGTCGTTGTATTCGCTAACTCGTTCTCCGACCTTGGTTAGCTCCTTGTCCCAAACGACCTCGACTTCACTGAAAATGTGATGTTTTCTAAACTTTATGATGTTAGGGATCAACATCAGTCCGAGTTGTAATATTAGAATATTAATACAGCCGCGGCGTAGATAACTCGATACAAAGAAAGTAGTATATTGGATACAAACTAGACCGGCAAATTGGAAAATTTGGAACCTAAGTGTGTCAATTTTCCCGAGAATTAGGATTTGTATGTAAGTTTCTGTGCAGCACATTTTGCGTCAGTTTGAATATAATTCCTCTAACAATCTCATTTTTACTGAGCACTCAATTGATCATAAACCAATTAAAAAAACAACGAACCCATTTCTGACTTCTCCTACTAAAGGTAACCTTTGGGCCGATAGCTTGCTTCCATTCCATGTGCAATTGTGGGTGACCACAAAAAACAATGTGATATTATTCTGAAAATTGTTTTGTTTGAACAAACAAGACTGATAGAATTTACTAGTCCTGGAAGAAATCCATCCTTAGTCTTCTCTATTTCGTAGAGTTGTTCTCTCTGCCGAGAGCATCTGACTCCATCCGTGTCAATTTTGCCGCCTCCGCTGAAAAAGGAATTGATGAAAATCAGAGAATCGGAGAGGTAACTCACAATCGGTACCCATGTTCAAAGAGTGTGATAAAATAACACCATGGGTTGTGATAGCCACATGAGAGAATTCCAGATGCTTTGAATGTGATACGAACGGCGTGACCAACGTTTGTGAAGAGAAAGAGGAGAAGCATCACGGAGAGCCTCATCTTTTAAAAAGTTTAACTGAAAGTTGAAGGCTAAATAAGGTTTTTGTATCAAATGGAAGGCTTAAACTAAAAATGTTCTGAGAGAAAGCTAAAAATAGAAACAGACAGGCAATCTATGGTAGACTGACACAAATACAATGAACGAAATATGGGCCAGGAAGGAAGTGGGCGGAGCCTAATCAAAATCTCAACCCCCCAAAAAAGGGAATAGAGCCACCCATTCAAATCTCCATCATACAGACAGACAGATAGACCACGAACACAAAATTAGCATTCAAATTGGAAAGAAGCACTAAAAAGAGGAACATCAAAGAAGGATAGACAGAATGGAGGGAGACAGTGGGAGAATAAGATTGATAGGCATGACCTTTTGCGCCAACAATGGGTGGCATAAAAAAGGGAACAAAGAAAGAAGGGAAAAAAAACAATCTTTGTGATAGATAAAGCAGATTTGGAGGATGAAGAGAAGCATATGGAGATGAGAATAGAGTCTGGTTTGGGAGCAAAATTGGGTTAGATGACGTTTTGAGGAACAAGTAGCTCAAGATATTTGGTTCTTCAGGAACGAAAAAATATGAATCATTGATGGGAAAAGTGATGGGAAAAGGCTTGCAGTTTTTTTTTTAAGCCAGCTGAGATTCCCTGCAGGCACAACTTGAAGAAAATGAAGAAAATCATGTGAAAAGTCCAAAAACTGAAGATCAAAATGTGTTCTCTCCTGTGAAGCAAAATTGAAAACTCGAGACAATAAATATTGTTTTTGTTCCAATTGTGATGATGATGATGATTGTGGTCATGGTGGTTATTGAAACTGAACACATCAATAACCAGCAGGAGCAGAATCGTAAAGCTTTTCAATGGGTTTCATGAAATTTGTGTTTTCCCAAGTTGATTCTCGAGCTACTAGGTAATGAATTGAAATGCTTTGCCACGTGTAAAACCTTGAACATCGTTTTCATCAGAAAAAAATTCTAGATTTTCAATGATCGAAAACCTGGGAATGTGAGTTAATTAAGAAAGTAGGCTCCAGATGTCAAACAAACTTTGCCAAGTGTAAGGCTTAAAACGATTGATTCTAACAGTAACATAACTACTTCTCAGTTTTCGTAATATTTCAATATTTAATATAAACTCTTGACGTTTGCTACTTTCTCAAAACAAAAATTTTATTTATTTATTATTTTCCAATCTCTTTGAAACCATGTTGTTTGATTAAAAAAACATTCTTCAATTTCAATTTGAATGACATCTCTGAGAAAAGGTCATTCATCAGTTCCCCCCCCCCCCCCCCTCCTCTCCTAGTACAATCTTGATGTAAATGTTCGAGTTTTCCCCACTATTTTTTGTTTTGGGTCTTCTCACTTTTTTAAATTTATTCCTGAATCAAGATCCATGGTTGTTTTGTGGAAATGTTGAGTCTTATCTATGGATCAGTCTCTTTTTTTTGAAATCTGATCAAAAATTTCTTTTTTCTTTGAAAAGAGCCGAAAAAGAAGGCGTTCATCAACCACTGAGACAAAATCAAATAGACAATATTGTCTGGGTTTTTTCAATATATATGCAAATTTCGGTAAAATTGACGTGAACATAAGATGAGAAATGTGCTCACTGGGATTTGTATGGAGCATTGAGAGCCTTCTTTTTGAACAAAAATACCCGTCTTATTTGGATTGATTCATCTTGGGGATTGAAGACTCTGAAAGCTTGTCCTCAATATTCTGAAAACCTGAGTTTCAAAATTTAAGATTTCCCGATAACTTTCAAAATCGAGGGTTTGAAAAAGTGCTACTTGGCGTTTCAGAATGTGAATAGTTTTCAATAACTGCATTCTGTTAAAACTTTTTGCATCTGGAGACTTGTTAGGCAAATAAGAAACAGGAGACAAGGAGGGTAATGAATGCGGAGGAATCTTCCTGAGCTCAAGTCGGATGAAAAGCACTAAAAAAATGAGCCCTTATATGAATTATTAGCTAAAGAATAGATCCAACATACAATGGCGGGCACGGGTGAGGGTCCCTTGGCTCTCTCGTTGATAACTATCTTAAAAATGTTCCGATTGGTCTGCAAACTTTTATGGGGACTCCTGGGTGTCCCTGGAGTCCACCCTGATGTTTTTTGAAAAATTCTTCTTTCACGAATTCTGAAGTTTTTCGATGAATTCTGAATTCTGAAAATCCAGAATCAAAATATTTCTTTGGGTTTTCAAAATTTTATTCCAATGTGTTTAAACAATTGCTAGATACTAATATGAACAATTTTTGGTGTTAGATCGAAAGATGATTTTGTGATTCCGACGTCAGAACTCCAGAAGTCCGAATGGTGACCTTCACCTGGGACATCATAACGGGGCTAAAAGTGATCGGATCGTGATGAAAAATGAAATCTATACAGGTTTTGAGTCTCTAAACAATTTGCGATTAGTTTTGAAAATTTTCGAAAAAATTATTTTTCGTGTTTTCAACTGGACTCTGAAAAATTGGAAAAATGTTGAAAAATAATTTTTTCCAAAACTTTCAAAATTGATTGCAAATTGTTCAGTGACTTTGAATCTGCATAGAAATAATTTTTTATCCCGATCCGATCACTTTTAGCCACGTTATGATGTCCCAGGTGAAGGTGACCATTCGGACTTTTGGAGTTCTGACGTCGGAATCACAAAATTAACTTTCAATCTAACACCAAAAATTTTTTCAAAAACATCAGGGGGTACTTCAGGGACACCCAGGAGTCCCAAAAAAAATTTGCAGACCAATCGGAACATTTTTAAGATAGTTAATAACGAGAGAGCCAAAGGACCCTCACCCGTGCCCGCCACTGTAGGAAAAGAATGGACCCGAAATACAGAAGAACTGGGCCCATGACCAAAATCAGTAGTAGCTAAAATCAATGTATTTGAAGGTTTAGGCAATCTCTAATCGCTGACTAATAATCTCATTTCAGAAGAATACCAAGTATACACAGTTCAGAAAAGTGTCTTAAGATTGCCTATGCCTTTAGAGTAAGACAGTTTGTTTTACTCTTTTTTCGAATCAATTCATTTCAAACCTTTTATTAATAGATTCTTTTTTTAATCCATTCTACAGCTTGGGTCCACTTTTTCCGACTAGAGCCGCTTTCTGTTCCATACCGGTACTGTTGAAAGTTTTCAGAACAAAAATCAAATTTAAGCGATTTTAGAGTGCCATTCAATTTTGAAGAAACCATTAGATTCTTTGTGGCACCATTCAATTTTAAACGCGCCGTTCAATTTTTTTGCGGAATTTGTTACACCTTTAGGGACCATCCAACTTCCAAGGAGATCAAACGATTCCTCAAGGGACCATTCAATTTTGAACGGACCACATAATTTCTGAGTGGACTTCGCTACACTTCCAGGGGTCATTGAAATTCCAAAAAGGATCATTAATTTTTTCAAGGGACCATTCAATTTTTCAGGGGAGCATTCAAATTCCTGGGGACCGCTAAATTTCGCAGGGGCCGCTCAACTACAATAGAGCCTTGGTTTTTATTTCAATAGAATTATAAAAATTCAACATCTTTTTTAGGAATTGATTCCGGATCAATAAAAACTTTCTGAATTTATGAAATAAAGCCGCGTGTGGGCCCGCATAGGTGAGATTCTGAATTGATTTTGGAACACTAACACTGAATGATATCGTTTTCATACATCACTCTGATTTTTTTTTCAAACTGTAATCGAATCGAAAATGTGTGTTATTATTATTTTATAAAATTATTACGAGCGTGAATAAGAACCATTTCGAGCAATGTACATAGAATGGGGGGAAAAGTGGAATTTAATTTCAAGATTAAAAAATGTCGTGTCATGCCAGCTTCTTTTCTTTTTTGGCAAAAATTGATTTTTTTTCCCAATAGAATTTTGAAAATTTTCAGCTTTTTTTTTGATAGTTTTTTTTAGGTTGCGAAATTGTTCAAAAATTATGAAAATTTAGCAACTTTTTTTTAGGAACTGGTTCCGGAAAAAAAAACGTTCTGACATTGAGACAAATGAATATGAAAGAAGTGTTTTTGAATATTGCTACTGTACATAGTTTCAGAACTTCCATCTTAGCATTTTTCTTATCAGGTTCTCTCCACTTTTTTCAATTTTCAATTTGCCCTTCCACCTTCTTTTTTTTCTGATTATATGACTCACGAAGCCTGAAACTTTCCTTTGCAAACATTCACTTGTTGATTGTTACAACAAAAAATTTCTATTTGCAACCTCAATCTATCTCTCGTTTCTCTCCTTTTATTACAGCAAAACGAGAAGGGAAAAGCCTTTTGCTTTCATTTTCATCTTCATTTTTTTGTGGCTCGTTGTATGTGGCCTTTTTTCAATATTTTCTCTAATATTTCTTCGTTTTCCTTTGAAAACTTCTGCAATTACCGTGAGTTTTAATTATCTTTTGAAAAGTTTTGAAACGCAATTCACTGCAATCAAGGCTGGGCAACCGTTTTGAACTCAAGCAAAATGTTTGGTCAAACATTATTTGAAATTCATTTTCAATCAATTTATTTGGTCAAACAATGTTTGATATTTGAATCCAAACAAATTGTTTGACCAAACATTGTTTAAAAAATTAAACCAAACAATCAAACAATTTCAAATAACTTTTTCAGGGCTAAATTTGGCGAAAAAGAATAGAAACTGAGTACAAGTTAAGATCTTACTTGTTTTTAAAAGTGTTTTTTGTTAAAAGTTTGTTCAAGAGCGAGTTCAATAAAAAAACATAGATTCTATCAAATTTTAGAAAAAAAACGAGATTTTTTTCCAGGTTTTTCAATCTTAAAATTCGAGTTTCGGCACAATTCTGTCTTCTTCTAATGTTTGAAAAATACCAAACAATTTATTCCAAACAATTTGTTTAACCCCAAAAAGTCAAACAATATTTTCAAACAATTTTGTTTGGTTCAAAAATTCCAAACAAATATTTCAAACAAAATTGTTTGGTTTATCACCAAATAAAAAACTATTCAAACAATCAAACAAACAATTTGCCCAGCCCTGACTGCAATAATGTTGTTCCATTTTCCAACGTTATTCCCTATTTTATTTACGAAAAAAGTAAACTTATAGTAAAAATGAATGTTGAATGTCGTAAAAATGAATGTCATGCAGTGGATTCTGAAAAAAAAGCGTTTTTTTATCTTCAATCTATTTTTGAAGTAATGCAGTGGAATGTTGACAGCAGTGAATGTTGACAGCAAAAAAATTTTGATTCCTTGCACAACGATCACTGATTTGACAACACCACGTTTAGCCACAAGCTCGAAACTTCAAATAAAAATCAAAACTTAGTCTTCAATTTTGTCGCGGTTCGGTTTAGTAGATTATTGAGCTGGTGACCCTCAACCGATCCGACGATAATTCGTGATGCAACGTTTGGCAAAATTAGAACGATTTCCAGTGAATCACGTTTATTCCAAGTAGGAGAGAATAGTCGGTGGTTCAGAATATTAGTTGAAGGGGGGAAAAAGCTCTGAGACACATCAGAGGAGAAGGCACAACAACTCACAGGGAAGTTAAAAGTGAGAAGAAGTTGTTAGAAGTAAATCGGGGAGAAAGTGCGGGGGAGGAAGAACTGGGAAAGTTCTAGAAGAAAGGGGGAAATATAACGGGGAAGAGAGAGAATTAGACATTATTACGACGCGCCACATCCCGCCGGCGGCAGCGCTTTAGCGGGGAGTCCAGTGGGGCGCCTTTGCATCGCTTCGCCGATAATTCGAAGGCTGCAAGCCTGAGAACTATCGTTCTTTCTCCGTTGCTTTGGTGGGAATCCAATGCACAATTTGCACGAATAATTCGCTGGATATGCGAGACATCTTCTAGGGCATAAAGGTCACGGTGGCACCGGAGGTGGCGCCGTGACAAATTTCGTCTTTTCCAGAGAATTCTACAACATTCATTGAAGTCGTTTGCCCGAAGCCAAGGCGGTTTGTGATTTTGCTTGGAAGATCGCTGGAAGCAATGCACGGATCTTTAAGCAGCATTCCTAGTGCTTCCGTTGAGGAAAAAAAAAGAGCCTGACAAAAACCAAGCAGTTCGAAGTTGCTTTTCCCATTGTGCACAACAAGATGAGAGCCTGTAATCAAACTTTTCTCATTTCCGAGCAAGTATTTGCAGTTCTTGCTGTTCACCGAAAAAACGGGAAACTTCGACGGGAGATCTCAATGGTTCAGTCGGTACAATCCAGTTATCCACACAGCTACTTGCTGCTGAGAAAGATGCGATCGATTTATCTGTGAAATGGTTCTCTGAAACTGTGTCGTTTCATTGTATCGGAAGATTTGTTTGAGTTTGTGAAATTTGAGGAAACGTGCTATTCTATGCCAATGATCAAAATCAACCTGTCGAATCATACTTCTTCTGAAGCCTTTATGGATCCAACGACGAGTGTTGTCTCCTCCCAAGCTCATGAAGTACCTTGTTCTTCCGTTGGCGATTTCATGTTTTTGTCTGCCAACCGATTCGGCCCGTCGGCATTACGATGAACTGATACAAGCACTTCAAGGCTCCTCTAAAGCTCTCAATTGGGTTGTTCACTTGAACTCGAACCCACGTGATGGACCAACATTTTTCCAAAAAGTGAAAGAAGTGCATTCATTCTGGAGTGTGATCGAACCTATTTGAGATTATGTTGCGTCTATTTACACAAATGTTCCTCTTGCGATTGTTTGGATTATGATTGTGGGTCGACTCCTCAAACATGTTGTACTACTCATTTGAAATGATACGAGTTAGTTGTTGAAAAAATTTCTACCGAGTTCAAATTGTTTTAAATTACAGAGAACTCAAAAGTCAGCAGCAACAATTCAAAAATGCAACACCCTTTATATGAAAAGTAAGAATATCCATAGATACAGTGCTTTGTAGACAAAATATCAACTTTCAGAACATTGGAACATCAGATTTCAAAACTTTCCGTTTCACGAGAAGTCAAAGAAGAGTGAATTTGCTTTGAATAGAAAACCAACAATGGAAACAAGAAAGAAGCTTGCAAACCAGCTTGGAGTGAGACAGCAACAAGTACTTTATTCAGTTATAGTTAAATACAACTAGTTGAAGCATCTAAAAAACGAGCTAGTGAACCTGTTTCACATCAAAACAATCAAGTCTGTGGAGATTTATCAAAAACTAATTCATTTTCAGGTGTCCAGTTGGTTCAGTAACCAGAGACGAATTTTCAATAGTTCTTGCCTTAGGTCCGCCGATATAAAAATAAAGGTGAGAGCACAATTAACATCTCATTAATCAATGAACATAATTAAACCAGAAGGCAAAAAAAGAAACATTAGGTGTAATGCAATTCAAAAGTCTAACACGCTTTTGATACTCTTGATTTTCGCATAATTGTTGACTTTGTAGCCGGAAAGAAATGATGCGGAAGAAGAGTTACCGAGGATGCCTACATTCAACTATCAACAATCACTGTTTCAATCATCCCCTGCTGATTAACAATTTTACAGTTAAAAATGTTTATATTTGCTGTTATTAGTTGTTCGGTTAATATTTTGTTGAGAATTTAAAAATGCCAAAAAGAAGTAAAGGCAATGAGACGTCTGGCACATGGTGAATTTGAATTTGTCATGTGTTGTCTGTAATTTCTGAGACATTTGTGTGAAAAAATGTTCTCAGCTGATAAAACCGTGTCGAAAACATCTCCGCCACTATTGAGCTTCTCAAACAAGAATATGATACTCATAGTGAATTCCCATTTGAATTTTTGGAGACTGAATACACTCCAAAGTGTTTCACATATATTGAAGGCAAATCCGAAAATATGGAAATCCATGAAACACTTTTTTTTTTATTAAGGCATCTATCTACATCCGGAAAGGCCATATTTTGAATATCTGCGGTGTTGTTTCCGAAATCTCCCTCTATTATTGATATTATTATCTCCTCACAATCAAAAGCTCATATTATTATCAGCTGCCTCTTTTTTTCAGGTGCTGAATACTCTTTTTTTCAGGAACCCCTCTAATTTTTAGAGACCCCTATTCTGGAAAAGAGTCAACAATTTTTGTGTCCAGATATGAATAGACTTACGGTAATTAGACATCACTGATATCAGGACATGAAAGTGAATACAAACAAATGGTGCTAAAAAGCATTCTTTTTTCATTCTGGAAAAGTACTTTCAAAAATTGATTCTTATCCATTCCAATCACATTCAATGCTTTTCAATCAAATTTGATTTTCAAAAACTGAAATCATTTCAAGATACATGTTCCAGTTTGGCAAATTGAAACCTCTAAATAAATATGCTTCTCTTCTAAGAGAGGAATTCGAAAAGATAACTTGATTTCCAAACACTGAAATCTTTTCAAGATTTTTGTTTCAATCTGGAGATAATGGCTTCTGAGAAGGAGCTCGGAATTAGGGGTATTTGGGAGCTTTTCTGATGCTCTAACTGATAAAACCCATTTGAGAAAATTGAGAAGAAAGAAAGAAAAACAGTTTTCTCCAGAAAACTTCTTGAAATCGAGAGAATCCAACGAGATGAAAGTCAGAAATCTGAATTCTTTTGACTTTTGAGGTAGGATATATCTGTTTTTCTTTTTGCAAGACCAGAATGGTTTTGTTCTCAATTAGAGAATGCAGTGAACGTGTTACATCTGACGACTTCTTTAGAGGCAAGAGACCAGGAGACATCCGATAGACCGAGAGAAGAGTCATCAGGTCAGGAAACTTCTGAATTACAGGGAGCGCATTTCAAAAAAAATCGAAATTTTTGATGGAAGGAGAGTAGTCGAACAGGTTGTGTTACGGTAGGAATACGGTAGAAATAGCCCAAGTTTTTGAGAACGCATTGAAAGTTTCAGTTTGGAGAAATCAGAAGCCCCTTAACTACCTTTATCCCGCCTGAACATTCATAAGAATGCTGCATTTAGTCATCAGGTCAGGAAACTTCTGAATTACAGGGAGCGCATTTCGAAAAAAATCGAAATTTTCGATGGAAGGAGAGTAGTTGAACAGGTTGTGGTACGGTAGAAATACGGTAGAAATAGCCCAAATTTATGAGAACGCATAGAAAGTTTCAGTTTGGAGAATTCAGAAGCCCCTTAACTACCTTTATCCCGCCTGAACATTCATAAAAATACTGCATTTAGTCATCAGGTCAGGAAACTTCTGAATTACAGGGAGCGCATTTCGAAAAAAATCGAAATTTTCGATGGAAGGAGAGTAATCGAACAGGTTGTGTTACGGTAGGAATACGGTAGAAATAGCCCAAGTTTTTGAGAACGCATTGAAAGTTTCAGTTTGGAGAATTCAGAAGCCCCTTAACTACTTATATCCAGCCTGAACATTCATAAGAATGCTGCATTAAGTCATCAGGTCAGGAAACTTCTAAATTACAGGGAGCGCATTTCGAAAAAAATCAAAATTTTTGATGGAAGGAGAGTAATCGAACAGGTTGTGTTACGGTAGGAATACGGTAGAAATAGCCCAAGTTTTTGAGAACGCATTGAAAGTTTCAGTTTGGAGAATTCAGAAGCCCCTTAACTACCTTTATCCCGCCTGAACATTCATAAGAATGCTGCATTTAGTCATCAGGTCAGGAAACTTCTGAATTACAGGGAGCGCATTTCGAAAAAAATCAGAATTTTTGATGGAAGGAGAGTAGTCGAACAGGTTGTGTTACGGTAGGAATACGGTAGAAATACGGTAGAAATAGCCCAAGTTTTTGAGAACGCATTGAAAGTTTCAGTTTGGAGAATTCAGAAGCCCCTTAACTACCTTTATCCCGCCTGAACATTCATAAGAATACTGCATTTAGTCATCAGGTCAGGAAACTTCTGAATTACAGGGAGCGCATTTCGAAAAAAATCAGAATTTTTGATGGAAGGAGAGTAGTCGAACAGGTTGTGTTACGGTAGGAATACGGTAGAAATACGGTAGAAATAGCCCAAGTTTTTGAGAACGCATTGAAAGTTTCAGTTTGGAGAATTCAGAAGCCCCTTAACTACCTTTATCCCGCCTGAACATTCATAAGAATACTGCATTTAGTCATCAGGTCAGGAAACTTCTGAATTACAGGGAGCGCATTTCGAAAAAAATCAGAATTTTTGATGGAAGGAGAGTAGTCGAACAGGTTGTGTTACGGTAGGAATACGGTAGAAATACGGTAGAAATAGCCCAAGTTTTTGAGAACGCATTGAAAGTTTCAGTTTGGAGAATTCAGAAGCCCCTAAACTACCTTTATCCCGCCTGAACATTCATAAGAATGCTGCATTTAGTCATCAGGTCAGGAAACTTCTGAATTACAGGGAGCGCATTTCAAAAAGAATCAAAATTTTTGATGGAAGGAGAGTAGTCGAACAGGTTGTGTTACGGTAGGAATACGGTAGAAATACGGTAGGAATGGACCAAGTTTTTAAGAACGCATTGAAAGTTTCAGTTTGGAGAATTCAGAAGCCCCTTAACTACCTTTATCCCGCCTGAACATTCATAAGAATGCTGCATTTAGTCATCAGGTCAGGAAACTTCTAAATTACAGGGAGCGCATTTCAAAAAGAATCAAAATTTTTGATGGAAGGAGAGTAGTCGAACAGGTTGTGTTACGATAGAGAGACGGTAGAAATAGCCCAAGTTTTTAAGAACGCATTGAAAGTTTCAGTTTGGAGAATTCAGAAGCCCCTTAACTACCTTTATCCCGCCTGAACATTCATAAAAATACTGCATTTAGTCATCAGGTCAGGAAACTTCTGAATTACAGGGTGCGCATTTCGAAAAAAATCGAAATTTTTGATGGAAGGAGAGTAGTCGAACAGGTTGTGTTACGATAGAGAGACGGTAGAAATAGCCCAAGTTTTTAAGAACGCATTGAAAGTTTCAGTTTGGAGAATTCAGAAGCCCCTTAACTACCTTTATCCCGCCTGAACATTCATAAAAATACTGCATTTAGTCATCAGGTCAGGAAACTTCTGAATTACAGGGAGCGCATTTCGAAAAAAAATCGAAATTTTCGATGGAAGGAGAGTAATCGAACAGGTTGTGTTACGGTAGGAATACGGTAGAAATAGCCCAAGTTTTTGAGAACGCATTGAAAGTTTCAGTTTGGAGAATTCAGAAGCCCCTTTACTACCTTTATCCCGCCTGAACATTCATAAAAATACTGCATTTAGTCATCAGGTCAGGAAACTTCTGAATTACAGGGAGCGCATTTCGAAAAAAATCGAAATTTTCGATGGAAGGAGAGTAATCGAACAGGTTGTGTTACGGTAGGAATACGGTAGAAATAGCCCAAGTTTTTGAGAACGCATTGAAAGTTTCAGTTTGGAGAATTCAGAAGCCCCTTAACTACCTTTATCCCGCCTGAACATTCATAAAAATACTGCATTTAGTCATCAGGTCAGGAAACTTCTGAATTACAGGGTGCGCATTTCGAAAAAAATCGAAATTTTTGATGGAAGGAGAGTAGTCGAACAGGTTGTGTTACGATAGAGAGACGGTAGAAATAGCCCAAGTTTTTAAGAACGCATTGAAAGTTTCAGTTTGGAGAATTCAGAAGCCCCTTAACTACCTTTATCCCGCCTGAACATTCATAAAAATACTGCATTTAGTCATCAGGTCAGGAAACTTCTGAATTACAGGGAGCGCATTTCGAAAAAAATCGAAATTTTCGATGGAAGGAGAGTAATCGAACAGGTTGTGTTACGGTAGGAATACGGTAGAAATAGCCCAAGTTTTTAAGAACGCATTGAAAGTTTCAGTTTGGAGAATTCAGAAGCCCCTTAACTACCTTTATCCCGCCTGAACATTCATAAAAATACTGCATTTAGTCATCAGGTCAGGAAACTTCTGAATTACAGGGAGCGCATTTCGAAAAAAATCGAAATTTTTGATGGAAGGAGAGTAGTCGAACAGGTTGTGTTACGGTAGGAATACGGTAGAAATACGGTAGGAATGGCCCAAGTTTTTGAGAACGCATTGAAAGTTTCAGTTTGGAGAATTCAGAAGCCCCTTAACTACCTTTATCCCGCCTGAACATTCATAAAAATACTGCATTTAGTCATCAGGTCAGGAAACTTCTGAATTACAGGGAGCGCATTTCGAAAAAAATCGAAATTTTTGATGGAAGGAGAGTAGTCGAACAGGTTGTGTTACGGTAGGAATACGGTAGAAATACGGTAGGAATGGCCCAAGTTTTTGAGAACGCATTGAAAGTTTCAGTTTGGAGAATTCAGAAGCCCCTTAACTACCTTTATCCCGCCTGAACATTCATAAGAATACTGCATTTAGTCATCAGGTCAGGAAACTTCTGAATTACAGGGAGCGCATTTCGAAAAAAATCGAAATTTTCGATGGAAGGAGAGTAGTTGAACAGGTTGTGGTACGGTAGAAAGACGGTAGAAATAGCCCAAGTTTTTAAGAACGCATTGAAAGTTTCAGTTTGGAGAATTCAGAAGCCCCTTAACTACCTTTATCCCGCCTGAACATTCATAAAAATACTGCATTTAGTCATCAGGTCAGGAAACTTCTGAATTACAGGGAGCGCATTTCGAAAAAAATCGAAATTTTCGATGGAAGGAGAGTAATCGAACAGGTTGTGTTACGATAGAGAGACGGTAGAAATAGCCCAAGTTTTTAAGAACGCATTGAAAGTTTCAGTTTGGAGAATTCAGAAGCTCCTTAACTACCTTTATCCCGCCTGAACATTCATAAAAATACTGCATTTAGTCATCAGGTCAGGAAACTTCTGAATTACAGGGAGCGCATTTCGAAAAAAATCGAAATTTTCGATGGAAGGAGAGTAATCGAACAGGTTGTGTTACGGTAGGAATACGGTAGAAATAGCCCAAGTTTTTAAGAACGCATTGAAAGTTTCAGTTTGGAGAATTCAGAAGCCCCTTAACTACCTTTATCCCGCCTGAACATCCATAAGAATACTGCATTTAGTCATCAGGTCAGGAAACTTCTGAATTACAGGGAGCGCATTTCGAAAAAAATCGAAATTTTCGATGGAAGGAGAGTAATCGAACAGGTTGTGTTACGGTAGGAATACGGTAGAAATAGCCCAAGTTTTTAAGAACGCATTGAAAGTTTCAGTTTCGAGAATTCAGAAGCTCCTTAACTACCTTTATCCCGCCTGAACATCCATAAGAATGCTGCATTTAGTCATCAGGTCAGGAAACTACTGAATTACAGGGAGCGCATTTCGAAAAAAATCAAAATTTTTGATGGAAGGAGAGTAATCGAACAGGTTGTGTTACGGTAGGAATACGGTAGAAATACGGTAGGAATGGCCCAAGTTTTTGAGAACGCATTGAAAGTTTCAGTTTGGAGAATTCAGAAGCATCTTAACTACCTTTATCCCGCCTGAACATTCATAAAAATACTGCATTTAGTCATCAGGTCAGGAAACTTCTGAATTACAGGGAGCGCATTTCGAAAAAAATCGAAATTTTCGATGGAAGGAGAGTAATCGAACAGGTTGTGTTACGGTAGGAATACGGTAGAAATAGCCCAAGTTTTTAAGAACGCATTGAAAGTTTCAGTTTGGAGAATTCAGAAGCCCCTTAACTACCTTTATCCCGCCTGAACATCCATAAGAATGCTGCATTTAGTCATCAGGTCAGGAAACTACTGAATTACAGGGAGCGCATTTCGAAAAAAATCAAAATTTTTGATGGAAGGAGAGTAATCGAACAGGTTGTGTTACGGTAGGAATACGGTAGAAATAGCCCAAGTTTTCAAGAACGCATTGAAAGTTTCAGTTTGGAGAATTCAGAAGCCCCTTAACTACCTTTATCCCGCCTGAACATCCATAAGAATGCTGCATTTAGTCATCAGGTCAGGAAACTACTGAATTACAGGGAGCGCATTTCGAAAAAAATCGAAATTTTTGATGGAAGGAGAGTAGTCGAACAGGTTGTGTTACGGTAGGAATACGGTAGAAATACGGTAGGAATGGCCCAAGTTTTTGAGAACGCATTGAAAGTTTCAGTTTGGAGAATTCAGAAGCCCCTTAACTACCTTTATCCCGCCTGAACATCCATAAGAATGCTGCATTTAGTCATCAGGTCAGGAAACTTCTGAGTTACAGGGTGCGCATTTCGAAAAGAATCAAAATTTTTGATGGAAGGAGAGTAGTCGAACAGGTTGTGTTACGATAGAGAGACGGTAGAAATAGCCCAAGTTTTTAAGAACGCATTGAAAGTTTCAGTTTGGAGAATTCAGAAGCCCCTTAACTACCTTTATCCCGCCTGAACATCCATAAGAATGCTGCATTTAGTCATCAGGTCAGGAAACTTCTGAATTACAGGGTGCGCATTTCGAAAAGAATCAAAATTTTTGATGGAAGGAGAGTAGTCGAACAGGTTGTGTTACGATAGAGAGACGGTAGAAATAGCCCAAGTTTTTAAGAACGCATTGAAAGTTTCAGTTTGGAGAATTCAGAAGCATCTTAACTACCTTTATCCCGCCTGAACATTCATAAAAATACTGCATTTAGTCATCAGGTCAGGAAACTTCTGAATTACAGGGAGCGCATTTCGAAAAAAATCGAAATTTTTGATGGAAGGAGAGTAGTCGAACAGGTTGTGTTACGGTAGGAATACGGTAGAAATACGGTAGGAATGGCCCAAGTTTTTAAGAACGCATTGAAAGTTTCAGTTTGGAGAATTCAGAAGCCCCTTAACTACCTTTATCCCGCCTGAACATCCATAAGAATGCTGCATTTAGTCATCAGGTCAGGAAACTACTGAATTACAGGGAGCGCATTTCGAAAAAAATCGAAATTTTTGATGGAAGGAGAGTAGTCGAACAGGTTGTGTTACGGTAGGAATACGGTAGAAATACGGTAGGAATGGCCCAAGTTTTTAAGAACGCATTGAAAGTTTCAGTTTGGAGAATTCAGAAGCCCCTTAACTACCTTTATCCCGCCTGAACATTCATAAGAACGCTGCATTTAGTCATCAGGTCAGGAAACTTCTAAATTACAGGGAGCGCATTTCAAAAAAAATCAAAATTTTTGATGGAAGGAGAGTAGTCGAACAGGTTGTGTTACGGTAGGAATACGGTAGAAATACGGTAGGAATAACCCAATTTTGGCCAATTTTGGCTGCCTTGGGCAAACTTCTGGCCTCCTTTGCCAATAATCCTTCCAGATTCCTGATTGGACATTGGTCTCGGCCTTTCTGGAGTTGCCACGTCGTCAGGTCGCTTCTGTAGACGTTAAAAAATCTGGAGGCGTTTTGGAGAAGCGTGGAGTTGTCGTCGTCGAGCGCCAGAAACATGGCGACGTCATCTGGCTTGTAATCGGGAGAGAGAGTTTGTTGAGTGGAATTGGGGAGGTCCAGTGACTCCAGAAGACAGTTTTGGAGCTGCTGGCTCTTGGCGTCTGAAAAAATGGAATTGAAATTACAGTACTCAAGTTTTTAGACTACAGTAGTCTAGGTTAAAGTGTACAGTAGTATGAATTCCTCAGTAATACTACAGTAAACTATACCCACAAGTGAAGTAGTCTAGCTCTACAGTAATTCGGAACGCAAGCTACCGTAATCTGGATCTAAAACTACAATATAAACTATAGCGACAAATTAGTTGGCTCATAAACAATATAGGTGTAGGACTACAGTAGTCTAGTTTTGGAACTACAGTAATCTGAATATCCAACTACAGTATCCCAAACTTACCGCTTTCAAACGACTCCCGGAACAGTGCATCCTTGAGGGTTTGCGCCTCTTCGTTCTTGGCCCGACTCCTCATCGCTCATCCGCCGCTTTTCATGATTCTCTCGCGGCCAAACGAACCATTTGAATGTATCTTCCACAATCTCAATTGTCATTCGAACACTAATTTTGAGAAATAGCTCATAGTGGTGAGGGATAAGAATGAAGTCTCCATGTGTTGGTGGGAGGAAATCCTCCGAAATCCCCTTGAAGTACTCGTTCATTTACGATGAGGTTAGATTGACATCCGATAAGTTGATGACCTTGTTCTGAAGAAGTGGCAGATGGAAAAGTCTCATTAATTGACAACAATTCACTTTGAGTCAGTCGACAGTGAAGAGAGTATTATCCTCGTTGATACATGATTTTGAGCCGAGTAAAACGAGTCCTTTTTGCATTTCAACATGATCCAAAAGCATAGCAATATCCTTTTTGCCAACATCCGAAACTACTTCAAAATGATAATCCGTGGACGTTTTTGAGTTATTTCCAAGTGAAAGAACGTCACATTTACAGCCAATGTCTCCGAAGAATTCGACCCATGTCGGACAGACTTTGAGGTGGCTGAATCTTTGCAGGCATAATTGTATTGAGATGTTTGAAGACCTCTTCCAACTCATCCAATTGAAGTTGTCTGTTGCGATCGTTTGGTCCAACGATATTCATACTCCTGTTGTTCCATTCGAAAACTCGTGAAGAATTCACTAATTCCTATATTCTCTCCGAGCGTTTGGAGAGGTAGATCAGAGACGACTTGCTTTCCATTGGCGATGGCATAGGAGTAATCCATTCTGGGAGAATCTGGAAGATCTTCTGGAGTTGCCACGACGTCTTCAGGTCGCTTCTGTAGACTTCTAAAAGACTGGAGGCGTTCTGGAGAAGTATGGAGTCGTCGTCGTTGAGCTCCAGAAACATGGCGACGTCATCTGGCTTGGAATCCGGAGAGAGAGAGCTTGTTGGGTGGACTTGAGAAGGTCCAGTGACTCCAGAAGACAATTTTTGAGCTGTTGGCTCTTGGCGTCTGAAAAAAAAATTGAATTGACTGTACTCAAGATTAAAGAATAAAGAAATCGAGGCATGGATCTACAGTAGTCAAAACCCCAAAGAACAGTGAAATGGTTTTTTGGAACTATAGTAACCTTGGATAGGTTCACAGCAATCAATTTGGGCTTAGAGTACCATAGGACAAGCTACAGTAAACCAAATTCGAAAGTACAATGGTAAAGCCCTTTTGAGACCTCAGTAATCTAACTCTAAAACTACAGTAAACTGTTTATCGAACTACAGTAATTAGGATCTAAAAACGCAATAGTCAAGGCTATAGCCATATTGTGTTTGGATGTGCAGTATCCCAAATCTACAATAACAGTCACTCAGCTCCAGAACCACAGTAAACAAATTTTTGAACTAAGATCCCCATTCACAGTAACCCAAACTGACCGCTTTCAAACGACTCCCGGAATAGTGCTTTCTCAAAGGTTTGCGCCTCCTCCTTGGCTTTTTAATACGGTTTTCTGAGCTTCTTCTTTCACTTTCTTGGCCTTCTTCTGAGCTTATTGCATTTCCCTTTTGAACTTTTGGGACTTCTGTTCAGCCTCGGCCTTTGCTTTCTCGGCCATTTCCATTTGCTCTTGATCCTTGAGCTTTGCTTCTTCGTGTTCCTTGATCAGAAGATCCAGGTGATGGAGAAGATTCGGCTGGTCTGAAAAATTGGAAATATTCAGCTTCGAAGATCAGATACAGTAAACTAGGTCCAAAAATGGGGTAAACTAGGCCAGAAAGGACAGTTTACTGTAGCCCAATGAATCTAGTTCAAGAATAACAGTAGTTTGAGTCCTTATCTACCGTAATCTAGATCTCGAGAGTTCAAAGCCAAAATCCTACAGTAGTCTAGATTCAAAACTGCTGAAGACAGGCTGTACTACATCCAGCTATATCCACATCTACAGGCCCAATTCCAGGCCACGCCCACTTTTCATTCCAATCTGAATTCATCTAAAGTTTAAACTGAAGTTTAAACTAACTAAAGTTAAGCGCGAATTTTTTGGGTTTTTTTTTGCTTTTTAGTTGTTGTAGTTTGTAGTCATGTTTTCGTAGTTTTTAGTCTAATCATGCGCAATTGTTTCTAGAAAATTCCTGAATTTTCCAAAAAGTTTTTTTCTCTTTCCGAAAAATTTTTTAGTTGTAGTCTAGTTATGGTTTTCACTCTTTCCATTTTATATTTCATAGATTGTTGTCATACAGTACTCACCGTTTCTCGCGACACACAGTCATCTCATTCTGATGCTCATCGAACTTCTTCCATAGAGCCTCATTTATCAAACAGATCTCAATATTATCCGTTACCGTATTCCCAGGTACAGTAACCGCTGTAGGTACAGTATCATCAGAATCTTCAGCTACAGTATTCTCGCGGACAGTATCCTTATCTACCGTATCCACATCACCACTCGTCAACATCTTCACATTTGGTGTCGACGACGACGTCTTCTGAATTCCTTGTTGCCGGAGCCGAGCTTGAGCCGCGATGTACTGTGCGTAAATAGCGTAGGTCATTCGGGTTACTGTAGTCTGGAGGTGCTGTAGAACTCGGTGATTCGGTAGATCGGGATACTGTAGGCGGATATCTCGCTACCGTAGTCGTGGATACTGTAGGTTTGGCGGCTTGTTGTTGTTGTGACGGGAACATGTACAGTATGCTTCACCGTGAAACGCCTCCCATGTGGACCTTCTTGTGAAATGCACTGAAATAAATAAATTTTTTAAAAATAAAACGATGCTTTTCAGACTTACCATTGAGCATATCAATCTTGTCTAGGCTCTTATCATAGCTGCATTTCGCGACTTTCAAATCACTTATCAACGTTTTCTTGCCTTTTCGAAGATGTCGGAATTCCATGTCATTGCCTTCTGATTCTCCTTCAGACTCTCATTCTCCACAGCCAATTCTTGACATTGGCTTTTCCGGAAGCTATCACGGTTTTGGAGCTTTTCGAAATCTTCTTGCAATGCCTCCACTTTGAGGACTCCAGCTTCCTTCGGTTTAATTGCACAAAATCCACGACGCTCAGCCATCTCATTCTGATGCTCATCGAACTCTTTTCATAGAGCTTCATTTATCATACGGATCTCAATATTATCCTCTACCGTATTCCCGGGTACAATAACCGCGGCAGATACAGTATCATCAGAATCTTCAGCTACAGTATCCTCGAGTACAGTTTCCTTATCTACCGTATCCTCATCACCATTCATCAACATCTTCAAACTTGATGTCGACGACGACGTCTTCTGAATTTCTTGTTGCCGGAGCTGAGCTTCAGCCGAACGACTCCCGGAGCAGAGCATCCTTGAAGATTTGCGCCTTCTACTTGGCTCCATAACGGCTATCGGTTAAACTAATCATCAATCCACGAATCGGACCCTCTTCGTACTTGGCCCCGCCTCCTCATTGCTCATCTGCCGCTTTTCATGATTCTCTCGCGGCCAAACGAATCATCTGAGTGTATCTTCCACAATCTCGATTGTCATTCAAACACTATTTTTGAGAAATAGCTCATTGAATGAAGGTCCCCATGTGTTGGTGGGAAGAAGTTCTCCGAAGTCCCTTTGAAGCACTCGTTAATCTTCAAAGAAGCTAAAGTGACATCCGATAAGTTGATGACCTTGCTTTGAAGACGTGGCAAATGGAAGGATCTTATCAAATGACAACATTTGACTTTGAGCCAGTCGACAGTGAAGAGAGTATTATCCTTGTTGATCGACGATTTTGGGCCAAGTAAAGCGGATACTTTTTGCACTTTAACATGATTCAGAAGCATATTAATATCCTTTTTGCCAACATCCGGAACTACTTCAAGATCATAATCCGTGTGCATTTTTGTCTTCGTTCCAAGTGAAAGAACCACACATTTATAACAAATGTCTTCCGGGAATTCGACCCATGTCGGACAGATTTTGAGGTGTTTAATCTTTGCGGGCGTAATTGTATTGAGATATTCGAAGGCCTCTTCCAAATAATAAAATTGGAGTTGCATGTTGGAATCCTTTGGTCCAACGATTTTCATACTCTTGTATGAATATTGAACATTTGAAATTTCGGGCAGAATTTTAGTGGGAGAGTCGTCGTCGTCGAGCTCCATAAACAGGATGACGTCATTTGGCTCGGAATCGGGAGAGAGTTTAGTGAGTGGACTGGAGAATGTCCAGTGACTCCAGAAGACAGTTTTCGAGCTCTTGGCTCTTGGCGTCTGAAAAAAAGATAAATTGAATTTACATTACACAATTTTGAAGACTGCAGTAATTCAGATTGCAAACTAAAGTAGTCTGGATCCTAAAATACAATCTAGGCATGGGCCTAAGGCCCTATCAAAAAGTGCTGTACTCTGAAGTTGGGAGTACAGAAATTTGGTTCGTAAGCTACAGTGATCAAGGTATGGGACTACGGTAATCTATGTCTGGCTGTCTAGTTATATAAATTTGGATCTACAGTAGGCTTGATCTAAAACCACAGTATTCTAGATGTCCCGTAGCTCAAACTGACCGGTTCCAGAACGACTTTGTGATCCTTCTCCTCCACTTCCTTGGCCTTCTGAGCTCCTCGCATTGCCCTTTTGAACTTTTGGGACTTCTATTCAGCCTCGGCTTTTGCTTTCTTGGCCATCTCCACTCGCTCTTGGTTCTTGAGCTTTGCTTCTTTGTGTTCCTTGAACAGAAGGTCCAGATGTTGGAGAAGATTCGGCTGCTCTGAAAAATTGGAAATATTCAGTTTTCAAGATCAGGTACAGTAGTTTAGGTCCAAAGATTGGGAGACGTAGGTTGATGAGGACGGTAAACTATCTACAGTAACCCGATCAACTTAATCTAGTTCAAGAATTACAGTAGTCTAGATCCTTGTCTATTGTAATTTAGATCTACAGTAAAGTAACTATCAGTGTAGTAATGCAGGTTCCCAACTGAAGTAATCCATACTCACCTTCACACATCGCACAATTGTTTCCGGCAAACTGTGCCTCATAGTCCGGAGTTGTTCCAAAAAGGCGGAGTCCAAATCCCGACTTGCTTCCACCATCTCGAAGAGCTCCAGTTGGAGCCGTGAACATCGGGCTCAACAGAAGCGTGCCCTTGCTTCCCTGGTCCTGGCTGGTGGATGTGCCAACAAGGGGACTTGGCTCCCATTTGTTGGAGCGGCGGGGCCGGAGTCCAGTTGATGGAGCTGGGTGCTTGAACGACTCCATTGATTACACACCAGCTGAGGAAGAGCTCTGAAAAATATAAAATTTTGTTTTAGGTTTAAAATTTGGCAAGAAGATAAGGAAGAAAATAAGAAAAAAAAAGAAAAAAAAGAAAACGGTGAACATTTTAGGAAGAAAAACAGGGAAGGAGTAGAAAAAGCAGAAGCACCAAGATAAGGACTAAAGGACTAAAAAAACGGAAAACAGCAAGAAACTGAACCGGAAGTTTTTCTTATTTTCCAGGAACAATAATTTTTCCAGGAACGAAAAGGATAATGTACGCCCGAACTAAAGCATTGTTCGAAAAGGACCAAGAAAAAAACTTGTCGGGGAATGCGACAAAAATCAAAATTTAGAGGTGAAGGAAGCGATTGGGAGGGATCAAAAATAACTTCAGCTAACAAACCGATTGAAAATCTATCAAAAAAATAACCGAATTCAAAAAATGCCCTTTGAAAACTGCAAAAGTTGCCAAAATCCATCCAAAGTTGCTGAAACTATAGAAATTTCTAAAAGTGGCAAAATTCAAAAAACTGCTGAAAATGGCCAAAAACTGTGGAAAAAACGAATTGGAATTGATAGAACAATAGCGGTAACTGAATAAAATCCACTGGAAAATAACTGAAACTACAGAAAATGTTGCTTGAAATGACTCAGAAAAACAACTGGAATAAGGAGAAAACCCAGGCAGCGAAAAAGAAAGAAACGAGAAGACCTAATAAAGAACAGTCTCGAATGAAGAACCGAAAACCCAGAAAGCCGAAGAAAAATCAATAACCCCGTTCTCTCCTCGTTAGAGAGAGAGCCTACCGAATTGAGAGACCCAGGCATGCGAGAGAAATAAGAGAGCGCTCTCCAACGTTTTAGTTGACCCGATGTCTATTCTGAGGGAGGAGACGGCCGCGGCCATGCGCCGCCTCTTCCACATGTCAAAATTGTGTGGAGAAACAAGCGATCGGGAGGGACAAAAACTAAATTTTGCTAGTAAACCGATCAAAAACCTGTCGAAAAAACGGAATTTACGAAAAACTTTTTGGCAAAGTTTGAAAAATTGCTGAAAATGGCCGAAACTTGAAAAAAAAACAGATTGAAATCGATAGAAGAATAACACGAGCTACATAAATAAAATCCGCTGAAAATCTGTTGAAACTTGAGAGAATGTGGCTAAAAATGGCCCAGAAAAACAACAGGAATAAGGGAAAAACCCAAGGGAAATAGCGCTCCGAAATAGCAAAAAAGAAAAACAAGAAGAACGAAGAAAGAACAGTCTCGAATGAAGGAATGAATCCAACAAGAATGAGAAAGACGAATGAGAGAAAGGCGAATGAGAGAGGGAACGCTGCGAGAGATACCCAGACAGCGAGAAAACGATCAATAACAAATGTCTTTCCTCGTTAGAGAGAGAGAGCCTACCGAATTGAGAGACCCAGGCATGCGAGACAAAAGAAGAGAGCGCTCTCCAACGTGTCAGTTGACCCGGTGTCTACTCGGAGGGGGGATACGGCCGCGGTCGTGCGCCGCCTCTTCCACAGGTCAAAATTGGTGGGCATGACGAGAGGGAGAGGTGGAAAAAAGACCCTCAAAGAAAGTGGGTCTAGGATTTGCAATTTGAAAAAGAGAAAAACATAACTACAAAGACTAAAAAAGAAGAAACAAATCACATGGAACAGAGAAAAATGCTTGACTGATTATCAGTCTAAGTGCGCTTCTATTAGAGGTGCCATTATATAATAAAGGTTTTCCGTAGAAAAGTTTTTGCGGTAACTTTTCAGGTACCTTCCAATGAAGTTTTTGCCTGTTTTTGATGTGAAAGTTGAATAATTAGGCTTTTTTTAAAAACTAATCTACACATGTGATTGGAAATTGGCTGAAATTTTGTACATACCAATCAATTTTTTTAAATCAAAGGATTTAGGTACTTCTTGAAGGCCCTTTGCAGTACAATGTGCGGCATAATTATGGAAACACAAAAAGTGGTTTTTTTACCAGTTTGTGACGTGTAACGCTTTCTTGAACTTTTTGCAGATTGTTTCGGGTCTCATGGTCTTGCAGTTTTAGGTCGTACTGAAAAAAAGCTTTCTGAAAACTCGGATTCCAAATAATTTCTGGCTTATTCAGTCTTGCCCTCTTCGTCAGTGAAAATTGTCATTTGTATTTCAGTTAACCAGCGGCATGACTCATTGCTTTCATTGTTTGGTTTTCTTTCTGTCAATGACCAAACATTAGTGTTGTTATTTTATTTTTATTGTAGTGAGAAAGAAGAAACAGCAGAAGAAAATGAGACAGTGAATTTCAATTTCGAAATGGTTGTAGAAATAATGCCGGGAAAGAGAAAGATTGTGTGTCTCCTCCCCCTTTTCTCGCCTATATAACTGCCGCGCCACAGTCATTCCTCATTCATTCTTGCATTATTGGGTCCCAATTGATATGTCACCCTCCGGATTTTCTGAACTATTACTCTATATTTAATCACAAAGACTTCCCTGTGGAGGAGGTCTCTCTTCTGGATTTTTCTGAATCATCATTTCGTTTTCAATGGAATTAAAAAAAATAAAAAGTGAGTTTAACTTCAATAAAGATTATTGAGGTCAGAGGAGGACGCTCCCCTTGTAGTTCAATGCTTCGAAAAATTTTTGAATACAACATTTTGTTAATCGAGTCGGAAAAGCTTTTGTGTCGGTTGGAGACTTATTTTTTGATGACGTTATATGACGGGCAATATCACTAAGAAAATAATCACTAAGACTCTCTGCGTAATACTTTCATACGTTTAGCTCAGCTCTTTCAGTTTTGCCTGACCCTTCTACTCTTGGTTCCGCCGTCAATCAATTCAAAGTTACTCTCCCAAGAGAGAGCAAAATTGAATGGTATCGGTTCCATGGCCGAATTCTTCAGTTAGGGTAAGTTTTCTTATCACACCTTACTGTCCTACAATCGGTTTCTTTTAGGTATTTATTGCTATCAAAACCTGGCTTTCCACTTGGAAACAGAATTGCCAGTTCAAGTGGGTCTTCGAAGTTGCGGACTCTTTCACCTGAATTCGAAAGCGATTATGATTTTGGATAATTGATAATTTAGAGGTTTGTTTAAGTTTTAGACTTTAGCTGGTCTGATTTACCTTCCGAAATCTACGTAGAGCCCGTGGCGAGCATAGTTTTCATGAACGCTTAGACCTTACAGTATCCGTAAACCAATTTCCCGTACTAAAAACAAATTTTCAGCTTTCCGGCAACTTCAAATGCTGCACATCGTCACAATGCTAGAGCCGAGCCAATGAATCTTCGAACGACAGCTAGAACGTGTCCCAACGGAGTTTGGGCGTGGTATTCGTGACAAAGGTAAGGTTGTTTCAGCAGACAAAATAGCTTCAGTAGAGCGAAATTGCATTGAAAAAAACGGATTTCCAGAAAAATTCATTGTGTTGCCAACCAGGGTCACGTTCAAGTTCATGGTCTTCATCAAGTGGAAGGAGTCACAGCCTTCAAGGTGTACGAGATAAACGGTTAGTTTTTTTTAATTGATTTTTGATTAGGCGGCACAGAAGTGAGACGGGCTTGTTTAGACTGATTGAGCTTTGTGATGCACCATGCTTTCCGAGCTGCGTTCCAACCCGTTTTTCAAAAAACATACCATCTTGTAAGTAGCCCTGATAAAATAGAAAATCTTTCAGCTCCAGGACAAGCTCAAAATTGCCAACATCGTCACTAAGCTCGAAGTTTTCAGTGACAGCATCAAAATGCCACTGCTGACCCTGGAAGGAATTTCTCGAGATAAAGGTAAACATTTTTTGGTTGGTTCTGTTGGATAATTTTCAGTTATTTCAGATGCTGAAGTAGAAACTAAAGAAGATTTAGAAAGAGCTCAAGGGTCAGACAGTTTCGACGACCAATACCATCTTTGAATTATTTTTTTTTCCATTTTTCTTTTATATAAAAACAACTGAGTCGCTTTAGATGAAGAATAAATAATTTTAAAAAGAACATTATCATTTATTTTTCACATTTCTAATAAATAGCAGAACTTCAGAATTTAAATTTCAACTCTCTATTTAAATTTCATTTCAATTAGCGCCATTTCACCTGCTTGATGTTCGATTTCATCTGTGAATGACTCAGCTTGTCCCACAACAAGGACACTATTTACCATTGCGTTTTGCATGTGTTTCCTTTTTCTCTGGCCAACGTCTATCCAAGGTTGCTGGAGAATCGTATTTAATGACACCATCTTGACAAGGAATGTCAAACTCCATGGGATTGTGGGCTACTTCTTGGCTGGCTTATTCAAACAATATAACACACACTTGGCAAGGTGCCAATTGGTCTTCTCGGCCGAGACCCGTTTTTAACGACGCCATTTTGATGAGGAGTGCCTCTTGAAGACTCCATGGGAAATAGTGCAAAGAAGACGTTACACCTGCATACACGTAAAAAAGGTGACAGCTGTTGAATCAGTCCAAGACTGTTTTCCCACCTGTTGTTCGGACATTCTAACACACTTGGCAAGGTGCCAAGGTTTTGGCAAACCCTTCTCTGCCTCTTCTTCTCCTTTCTACAAATCTGGTGGTTGCGTGGTGCACGTGCGTTAGGAGGATGACTGTTTGTTTGATGTGAAAGAAGAGTGTTGGAGTGTTGGACATGGGAAAAATACTTTTATGAGTCGAAAGCTCACATAGTGATGCTTTTTTCGAAACCAAAGAGAAAATTGCCTCAAGTCCCTGCTGAATTTTCCTCAAGAGCTCTAAACCTTTCTGGTTTGGAATCGAATAGTTCTTCGAGAAGTGGAGCCGGTTCAGAAGAGCCGAGGCCTGCTTCAGTGCCTTCAAATCAGTTGGAATGTTGGAATGGTAGAGTTGACATGGCAAAAAGAGTGGCAGTGCCGGAAACTGTCAGAAGTTTAGCGGTGAAAAAACGAACGAGACGGTTGGATGATAAGCTAAATGTTTGGAACGGTATTTCCAACGTCAAAAAGTGTTGATGGACATTCATTTTCAGATATTTTCTTCACTTGTATACGAGTTTTCCAGCGTTTATTGTCCTTATCCACCTTTATGTATGAGGAAGTAACACGGACGAAATAGTAAGCGCGAGTAAAATATTTCACACACGTGTCGCAATGTGGCGGTACTACACAAAAGAACTGCGAGAGGCTAGAACTCCTGAGTTCGACACGCCTCGGCTCCATTTCTGAAAGAAAGTCCTCAAGCGACCGCTCATAATATTAGTCTTCAAAAGTTCTAACCATATGAGAAGCTTTGTGCTGTCTATGCACATAGTCGAAACCGCGTCAACCTGTGACTTCCCGGGAGGCAAGAGAAAGATGGTCGTCTTTCTTTTTAAGTAAGAAAGTGGGTCTACAAACGCTTTTAATTTCAATAATCCGGGAGAAGCCCGACGGTTAAGGTGCGAAGCGCCGAAAACCGTTGGTTAATATCTATTGAGCCGAAAATTGGGCAATAGACCTAATGTTTAGAACAGGAATTACAACCAATTTCAGATAGTTCCTTCTAAACTTGTACACCAATATTCCAGCATTCACCGCTCATCGTTCTTATCTCCCTTCTTTCTTTCGTACCAGATCAATAATGCAACCTTGAGGGTTGTTGTTTCATTTATGAGGCAGTGACAATGATGAAATAGCAGAAAATGGAAAGACTACACACCTGTGTCAAAATGGCTGATGAGGAGAACGGATAGGTAGGAAGAGAGAAAAAGAGAGTGTCTCCTCCCCCTTTGCCCTCTTTATAACCGCCACACCACAGCCATTTCTCATTCATTCTTGCATTCATGGGTCTCAATTGATGTTATACCCTCTGGATTTTTCACAATATATTTCTCCACATTTATTTCATATGGCCTTCTGGTGAAAGCCTATTCTAAATATTTGATTTTGCTGAATCTATTCACTTTGTTTTTGATGGAACAAATTGAAAAAAGTGAGTTTTAACAAAACACTTCTTGGGTTTGGGGCGTAATTTCGAAACATTAATAGGCAATTTCAAAAGGAGAACTGCCTTTTTTTAGTTAATTTGTCAAAGATTTTCATGAGCTATAGGACTAGCTCAAAATGACGTTTATTATATTCACGAGGCCCTCGTACGTCTCTCTCGCCATTGCAAATTTCAAAAAAAGGTCTGACATGAGAACGTGATTTTTTAGCCTGTTTTCAGTTTCAAACATTCAAATAGACGGGCATAGTTTTCATACCTTCCAATACAGCCTCTATATTTCCTACTAGTTTCAGTACTCACCGAAAAATAACCCCCGAGTCTCTCGATGAGCTCCGCGAAAACCTCAGGCAAAAAAAATGAGAAAATTGCCACAATCAAATCTGAATTTGATACAAAACTCCAGGAAAATGTCAAACGATTGGCTGACCAACTTGAAGTTCGCCTACAGGAGGACGTTGAACTGAAAGCTCATTTTGAAACTGCTCTAAAAACTGGCATCCAGATTAGAAAGTTTGAATTGGAAAACCAGATGAGGAATCTGTCGATTCGAAATGAAAAGCTCCTCAGATTGGCACTTGAACAGAATACGTAAATAACGCACAAATCATTGATCAACTTTCAGTCAAACAAACTCGAGATTTAGCAAAAAATAAAGCATTAAAAGCAGCAGCAAGAAAAGCATTGAAGGAATCGTCTTCCACAATTCAAGATGCACCAAAAATGCTTCAACGAAAACTTTCCGCAGTTCAAGTTCCAGACGCTGTTCAAGTGATGAGAAGTTTTTCCGAAAATGATGACGTCGTTGTAATTGAACCAGAACCGCAACAAAAAGAGGCTCAGATCGGAAACGAACAAAAGCCAGACATTGCAATCCTAAATGTGTCTATTAGCTCAAATACTATGTCTTCGTAAGTTTTTATAAAATACTTTCAAACTATTATTCTTCTATTCAGAACCATCTCCTTGGAGAAAAATATTCAGATTCTGAAGGCTGTTGATAATAGTTATAAAGATAATAATAATAATAGGTTTTGAAGTTATCAATCGATGAAAATAAGTTAGAAAATTTGAGAAATTACATTCAGAATGAGTATATCGAAAAGGTTAGATTTGATATCAGGGCTTCCATTCTGTTTTTTATTTCAGTCGATCGAAGTAAAAGAACTGGAAAAGAGCATTTTTGTTGGCTACAAAGTCAGAAGTCGTTCAGGGGAGACCTCTTTCACGATTCGTCCTTTTTTTCTCCACTCTTGTAACTTTGCTGAAAATGCCTGAATTAAACAGTTTGAAAAAGGAACTCGAAGAATGTGATACGAGGCTTATGGATCGAGAGCAGGTATCAGAAAAAAGGAGAAAAAAAAGTTTGTGACTTTTCAGATGGTTTCGGTGGATAGACTCTAATTTGCTGTACATGTTTTAATTGAACTTCTGACCCCATAGGAAGTTCCTTTCAAAAATTGTGCTCTCCGTTTGCAGCGTTTCTTCTGCTAAATGCTTTACAGATATCGAACCACCAAAGAAAAAAACCTACTCCTAGTTGCATATTTTCTGTTCTTTTTTCAATACTCTTTTCTTTGATATTTTTAATTTCCATCTGATTTTTTTAAACTTGAATTTTTGATCTCCTGCTATTTTTTTTAATATTGATACTGATGAGGAAAGCTCATTCAAAACCAGTACCCAACTTGTTTTTGAGATTATTTCTACTATCGTTATCTGTTCTGTTAAGTTTTTTACACATTACATAAATAAGTTTGTTGCAAAAGGTTGCTTATTCATTAAGTTCAATGATAGCTTAAAAATGCGTTCAAATATTCATATATTTCGGTCTAAATGTTTTTTCTTTCTCCCACTGCTATTTTGATGCATTCTAACACCTGTAGACCTTTTGGGTCCCTTTCTATGTTGGCGCTTTTTCCCGTGTTTGTTGGCGCTTTTTGCCGTGTTCTCTTTTAACATTTCTCACCTTCGTGTTGATTTTCTTATGTTTGTCGTGCTATGGATCTTGTCACAATTATGTTCCACTAAAAAGTTATGAGAGTTTTCAGGCCATAAAGGCTTGACGTTGCAAGTCAAGGAATGAACGACTCTGATCTGAGCAAAGACATGCTCTCTTTCCTCGTTGAGAAATCCAAAATGGCACAAACCCCTTTTGTGATTTCCAAATTGAGCAAAGAATACAAAAGTGAAATGAAGTTGGGATTCCTATTGTCGCAAATAATAAGCAGGTAATCAAACTATTCTTTAGTATTTTGTTTTTTTTTTGTTATTATTAAATCAACAAGTGCAATACTATTGAGGAAATTGATTATGAGACTAGGACCAGAATGCTTTTTGCATTGAGCATTCCAGTCGAAGACAACGTTTTGGCTGAGTTGGTTAATATCTATTGAGCCAATTTTTCATCAATTGACTTTGCAGAATGGAAGAATATGGAGAAGTTGTTTTGGACGATCAACGTCGTCTGCGAATTTCATTGCACGAAAATACCTGGACTTGTTTTCTCCTGAGTAGTCCTGGAGTACACCCAGATGTTTTTTGAGAAAATAAGTTTTTTTTGGGATTGAGGAGTTTTTCGACGAATTCTGAATTCGAAAAATCCAGAACAAAAATATTTTTTGGATCTTTCAGAATTTTTCTCTAGATTTGTCCAAAACATTGCTAGGGATCCAAATAAATAATCTTTGACGTTAGATCGCAAGTTGATTTTGTGATTCCGACGTCAGAACTCCAGAAGTTCGAATGGTGGTCTTCACTCGGGACATCATAACGTGGCTGGTAGTGATCGGATCGAGATGAAAAATCATTCCTTAACAGCTTTTGAGTTGTTTAACAAAATGCAATCAAATTTAAAAGTTTTGGAAAAAATTATTTTTCCACTTTTTACCAAGATTCATCATTTCAAGAGAAGTTAGTAAAATGTGGAAAAATAATTTTTTCCAATACTTTCAAATCTGATTGAATTTCGTTAAACAACTTGAAAGCTGCATAGGAATGATTTTTTATCTCGATACGATCACTTCCAGCCACGTTATGATGTCCCGAGTGAAGATCAACATTCGGACTTCTGGAGTTCTGAAGTCGGAATCACAAAATTAACTTGCGATTCAACGTCAAAAATTGTTCTTTTGTGTCCCTAGCAGTTTTTTGGGCACAATAAGAAAAAATTCTGTCCGAAAAAAAAGTCCGAAAAAATCTTTTTATTCTTTTTCGCATTCAGAACTCGTCGAGAAACTTCAGAATTCGTGAAAATTCGAATTTTTCAAAAAACATCTTGAGGTACTCCAGGGTTACCCAGAAGTCTCCAAAAAAATTTTTTAGAGCAATCTGAATCGTTTGAAGGGAGTTATTAACGAAAGTTCAGAGGTACACTCACCATTGCCCGCCACTGTAGCTATTCTTGATTGTTTCCTGCGCCTCAAAAAATTTCAACCCGACGTTGAGCCATATTTCTCCCGAAAGAAAGCTCAACTTTTAATCAAACGATCTCGAGATTTAGCGAAAAAGAGAGCATTGAAGGCAGTAGAAGGAAAAGCGTTGAAGGCATCGTCGTCCACAATTCAAGATGCACCAGAAATGGTTCAACGAATACTCTCCGCCGTTAAAGTTCCAGACGATGTTCAAGTGATGAGAAGTATTTTCGAAAATGATGACGTCGTTTTGATTAAACGATTGCCACAACAAGAAGAAGCTCACATGTATTACTTCCGAAGTGTCACCCCTGGAATCCATCGGGTCTAGGTGCCAAAGTTAGACCCTCCGAGGGGTAGAACTTTGGCGGAGTTCATTTTTTGAAAAGTGGCCTATTTCCAGATTTATTGATTTTTTTCAGATTTACAAAAATTTTTGGTTTTTTGACCGTAACTCGGTCAATTTTGAAGATTTTTAAAAAGTTAAAAAACGAAAATGTAGAACAAAATGATGTCTTATTTTTTGCGCAACTGAACGTTTTAGCCAAAAAACGATAAAAGGACCAAAACGGACCACAAAGTGGAATCGAAAAAATAAACGTAGATTCGTTTTTTTTAAATTGTGCTCATTCGATTCAGCGTAAAAAATGAGGCAGAACCTCACTTTTGCTTTTCTCAAGTTATTGTCATTTTCGAAAGATAAATTCGATTTTTTAGCTGAAAATGACTTTTTAGGCTTGGATTAGGTAGATTTGATCAATTTTTGATCGATCTAGGGGTTGTTATGGCCTGAAAATGTCTTTTTTGACTGATTTACATTATGTTATATCATTTCCAATCAAAATATTCAAGTTTTGAAATTTTGAAAAATTTGTCAAATTGAATTTCCAAATTTTTTTGAAAAATTTTTTTTTTCAAAACTTGAATATTTTGATTGGAGATGATATAAAATAATGTAAATCACTCGAAAAAGACATTTTCAGGCCATAACAACCCCTAGATCGATCAAAAGTTGATCAAATCTACCTAATCCAAGCCTAAAAAGTCATTTTCAGCTAAAAAATCGAATTTATCTTTCGAAAATGACGATAACTTGAGAAAAGCAAAAGTGAGGTTCTGCCTCATTTTTTACGCTGAATCGAATGAGCACAATTTAAAAAAAACGAATCTACGTTTATTTTTTCGATTCCACTTTGTGGTCCGTTTTGGTCCTTTTATCGTTTCTTGGCTAAAACGTTCAGTTGCGCAAAAAATAAGACATCATTTTGTTCTACATTTTTGTTTTTTAACTTTATGAAAATCTTCAAAATTGACCGAGTTACGGTCAAAAAACCAAAAATTTTTGTAAATCTGAAAAAAATCAATAAATATGGAAATAGGCCGCTTTTCAAAAAATGAACTCCGCCAAAGTTCTACCCCTCGGAGGGTCTAACTTTTGCACCTAGACCCGATGGATTCCAGGGGTGACACTTCGGAAGTAATACATGTCAGATTGAAAACGAACAGAAACCGAATATTGCAATTTTAAATTCGTCTATTGGGTCAAATACTATGTCTCCGTAAATTTTCATGTAATATTTTCCAGTTATTATTCTTTTATTTAGAACCATCCCTCTGGAGAAACATATCCAGGTTCTGGGAGCTGTTGATAATATGATTACGGTGTTAAAGTTGTCAATCGATGAAAATGTTCTAGAGATCTTGAGAAAATACATCCAGAACAAGTATATCGAGAAGGTAAAAGTTTGTATCAGGGTTTCCTTTCAATTTTTATTTTAGTCAATCGAAGTCAAAGAAATGGAAATGGCTCTCAAAGGGGCATTTTCGTTGGCTACGAAGTCAGAAGTCGTTCAGGGGAGACCTCTTTCACGATTCGTCCTTTTTTTCTCCAACCTCGTTACATCGCTGAAAATGCCGGAATTGAACAGTTTGAAGAAGGAACTCGAAGAATGTGATACGAGGCTTATGGGTCGAGAGCAGGTATGTAATGAATAAGAGGATGAAAAAACTTTGTAGATTTTTAGATGGTTTCGGTGGATAGACTCCAGTTTGCTGACCTCATTCTAATCAAAGACATGTTCTCTTTTCTCATTGAGAAATCTAAAACGGCGCAAACCCCTTTTGTTATTCGCGATTTGATCCAAGAATACAAATGTGAAATGAAGTCCGGAGCCCTACTGGTTGAAGGCGCCGTTTTTGCTGAGTTTGTTAATATGTATTCAATTTTTCATCAATTGACTTTGCAGATTGAAAGAATATGGAGAAGTTGTTCTGGACGATCAACGTCGTCTAATAAAATTTCAATGCACAAAATTACCTGGACTTGATTTGGAAGGAGTTCATGATGCCATCGTAGGTTTTTGAAATCCATTTCCACATGAAAAAAACTCGCTTCCTACACTCACAGGGAATTATTTCTCCTCGGTTGGGCTCTTAATATCTTTTCTTTACTTGTCTACCATACGGTTCTTTATATACTTTTATAGTAATGGAAACTGTGAAAAGTTTTACTTTGTTTATTATGTTCACGTGGTCCTCTGTGTGCCACTTTTACTAATGGAAATTCAAAGAAGGACTGAAAACCTGGTGACATTATTTTTTTCGAATCACAAATGAAAATACGGGCATCACAAATGAGAATGTCATAAATCACAAATGGAAATACAGAAAATACGGCAGAAAGATCAGTGCTTGGGGATAAGAGTACTTTTTATTCCGGAAAAGCATTTTCAAAAATCAATTCGGATTCATTCCTATCACATTCAATACATTTCATCCAAAGTTCAAATTCCGAAAATACTGCAATCTTCTTGAGATTTTTGTTCCAGTTTGGAAATTATGGTTTCGGAGAAGAAACTCGGAATAAAGCATATTTTTTTCGGCAGGCTGTTTTCTGATCCTCTAACTGATAAATCCATTCATGCGAAGAACAGAAGAAAAATAATTTCTCCAGTAAACTTCTAGAAAATCATGAGAATTCAGTCAGGCGGAAGTCGGCAATGAGAATTCTATCGACGTTTGAGGTAGCATATATCTGTTCTTCTTCTTGAAAGACCAGAATGGTTTTGTTTCCGAACAAAGAATACAGGGAAAGTGTTACATCCGACGACTTCTTTAGGGGCAAGAGACCAGGAGAGCTCCAATAGACCAAGAGAAGAGCAGCCAAAAAAAGATTATTTTCTGAGGTTGAGTTTGAAAATCGGGAAGATAGGTTGAAAACATTTACATTCATTACATTTATACATTTATTAGAAGCAAGAAAAAGAGAATACAATCAGATGAATATTTTTAAAGATTTTTTTTCGCTCGGTGCTCCAACTGGAGTCTTCTTCAGCATTGAAGACATCATCCTCAATAACGCCGTTATCCTGAAGACGTCGTCTTGAAGGCCGCTGTCCTCATCAAATGATCCATCTTTCACTTCCGCCACCAGCCTAAGGCAATAAAAAAAAGCGTCTGGAAAAAAGATAGGATTGAATTGACAGTACACAAGATTAAAAACTAAACAAGGCTTAAATCTACAGTAATCAAGATACCAAAGAACAGTGAAATGGTTTTGGAACTTCAATAATCTTGGACTAGGTCCAAAGTAACCTATTTTTGGACCTACAGCATCATAGGACAAGCTACAGTATAACAGATTCAAAATAACAGTGGAAAAGCTCTTCTGAGACCTCGGTAGTCTAACTCGGAATTTACAGTAACCTAGATCTAAAAACACAGGGAACTAATTATAGAGCTTCAGTAATCGAGAACTAAAAGTGCAGTAGTCTAGGCTATATTAATATTGCGTTTGGATCTACCATCACCCAAATCTACAATTACAGTAACTCAGCTTCAGAACCACAGTAATCGAAGTTTGGAGCTACAGTAACCTAGATCCCAAATTACAGTAACCCATACTCACCACATTCAAACGACTCCCGGAACAGCGCGTTCTTGTAATCGAAGTTTAGAGCTACAGTAACCTAGATCCCAAATTACAGTAACCCCTACTCACCACATTCAAACGACTCCCGGAACAGCGCGTTCTTAAAGGTTTTGCCTCCTCTTTGGCTTGCAGAACGGCTATCAGCTAAACTGCACAAACTCATCAATCAATCCACAAATCGGACCCTCTTCGTACTTGGCCCCGCCTCCTCATCGCTCATCCGCCGCTTTCCATGATCCTCTCGCGGCCAAACGAACCATCGAAGTGTATCTTCCACAATATCGATTGTCATTCGAACACTACTTTCGAGAAATAGCTCATAGCAGTGGAGAATAAGAATAGTCGTTCAACTTCAATGAGGTTAAAGGAGGGCTGAATTCGGGTTTTTTTATTCCAAATTCTGATGCAGTTTTTCATTCTGATCATTTTCTTTCACTACGACTATACTCAAAAATCACTCTAAACAGGTGAAAAAGGCGTTTGAAGGCATGGCCGCGTACAGGTTCACGGCCTAGGAATTTGAAAAAAAGCGCGCGCAAGAAGTAAACTTGTCGGATCCTAGGCCATCACTCTGTATTGCGTGCTTTTTTCAAACGCCTTTTTCACCTGTTTAGAGTGATTTTTGAGTATAGTCGTAGTGAAAGAAAATGATCAGGATGAAAAACTGTATCAGAATTTGAAATTAAAAAAACCGAGTTCAGTCCTCCTTTAAAGTGACGTCCGATATGTTGATTACCTTGTTTTGAAGACGTGGAAATTCTTTTCCCCTCACGGCTATGAACTATTTCTCAAAAAACACTATTTTTGAGAAATAGCCCATAGCCGTGAGGGAAAAGAATGATGTCTCCATGTGATGGTGGAAGGAAGTCCTCCGAAGTCCTCTTGAAGTACTCGTTGATTTTCAATGAGGATAAATCGACGTCCGATAAGTTAATGACCTTGCTTTGAAGACGTGGCAAATGGAAGGGTCTCATCAATAGACAACAATTCACTTTCAGCCAGTCAACAGTAAAGAAAGTAGTTTGCTCGCTGATTCATGGTTTTGGGCCGAGTAAAGCGAGTCCTTTTCGCACTTCAACATGATTCAAAAGAATTGCAATATCCTCTTTGCCAACATCCGGAACTACATCAAGATCATAATCCGTCCACATTTTTGAGTGAGTTTCAAGTGAAAAAACCTCAATAACAAATGTCTCGGAAGAATTCGACCCATGTCGGAGAGATTTTGAGTTGTATTGAGATATTTGAAGACCTCTTCCAAATAATCCAAATGAAGTTGAATGTTGCAATCGTTTGGTCCAACGATATTCATACTCTTGTTGTTCCATTTGAATTCTCGTGCAGAATTCCTCAATTTTCATATTATATCCGAGAGTTTGGACAGGGAGATCCGAGACGACTTGTTTTCCATTGGGGATGGCATAGGAGTAATCTATTCTGGAAGATTCTGGAAGATCTTCTGGAGTTTCCACATCTTCAGGTCGCTTCTGTAGACTTCTAAAAGACTAGAGGGGTTCTGGAGAAGCGCGGAGTTGTCGTCGTCGAGCTTCAGAAACATGGCGACGTCACCTGGCTTGAAATCCAGGGAAAGAGCTTGTTGAGTGGCCTTGAGAAGGTCCAGTGACTCCAGAAGACGATTTTTGAGCTGCTGGCTCTTGGCGTCTGAAAAAAGAAAAATTGAAGCCCTTTTGAGACCTCAGGGATTTAACTACAGTAATCTAGAGACAGAACTACAGTAAACTGTTTATAGAACTACAGTAATCAGGATCTAAGAACGCAGTAGTCTAGGCTATAGCCAAATTGTGTTTAGATCTCCTGTATCCCAAATCTACAATTACAGTAACTCAGCTCCGGAACCACAGTAATCAAATTTTGGATTTACAGTAACCTAGATCGACAATCACAGCAACCTAAACTCACCGCTTTCAAACGACTCCCGGAACATTGCCTTCTTGAAGGTTTGCGCCTCCTCCTTGGCTTCCAGTACGGCTTTCTGAGCCTCATCCTCCACTTCCTTGGCTTTCTTCTGAGCTTCTGGGCCTTCTGTTCAGCCTCGCCCTTTGCTTTCTCGGCCATTTCCATTTGCTCTTGAACTTTAAGCTTCGCTTCTTTGTGTTTCTTGATCAGAAGGTCCAGACCTTGGAGACGACGGTTGGTCTGAAAAATTGGAAATATTCAGTTTTGAAGATCAGATACAGTAAACTAGGTCCAAAGCCGAAATCCTACAGTAGTCTAGATTCAAAACTGCTGAAGACAAGCTGTATTACAGCCATTTTGATCCACATCTACAAACCCAGTTTCAGGACACGCCCACTTTTCATTCCAATCTAAATTCATCTAAATTTCCAAAAAGCGGGACATTTTTTTTGAATTTTTTTTTCAAAGGCTTTTAGTTGTTGTAATTTGTAGTCATGTTTTTGTAGTTTTTAGTCTAATCATGCGCAATTGTTTCTAGAAAATTTCTGAATTTTCCAAACAGTTTTCATCTTTAATTTCGTAGTTGTAGTCTAGTTATGGTTTTCACTCTTTCCACTTCCTATTAAGTAGATTTTAGTCCTACAGTACTCACCGTCCTTCGCGACACACAGTCATCTCATTCTGATGCTCATCGAACTCTTTCCATAGAGCCTCATTTATCAAACGGATCTCAATATTATCCGCTACCGTATTCCAAGGGACAGTAACTGCGGTAGGTACAGTATCCTCAGAATCTTCAGCTACAGTATCCTCGGGTACAGTATCCATATCTACCGTATCCTCATCACCATTCGTCAACATCTTCACATTTGGTGTCGACGACGACATCTTCTGAATTCCTTGTTGCCGGAGCCGAGCTTGAGCCGACAGCTACTGTGCGTACATACGAAACTGTAGATAATCCAGGATCCGAGTCACGCGAGAAGTTCTGACGAAGCGCGTATTTGGCCAGTGGATCTCCTGGAAATAAAGACATTTATAGCGGTTTTCTAGGCTTCATTTATTTCCAGACTCCGCCCATTTCTCCGCCCACTCCCGCCCCTTTTCTATGCTCCGCCCACTTTACAATAACCCAAGTTCCCGAAAAAACCTACCGTATGCCAGGGGTACTGTAGGCCTTGAGTATACTGTGTCCCTTGGTGGCCTGTAGCTCGGGATAATGTAGGCGGGCATCTCGCTACCGTAGTCGTGGATACTGTAGGTTTGGCGGCTTGTTGTTGTTGTGATGGGAACATGTACAGTATGCTTGGCCGTGAAACGCCTCTCATGTGGACCTTCTTGTGAGATGCACTGAAATAAATTGATTTGTTTCAAATAGGATTAAGCTATTCAGACTTACCATTGAGCATATCAATCTTGTCCAGGCTCTTATTATAGTTGCATTTCGCCACTTTCTAATCACTCATCAACGTTTCCTTGTCCTTTTGAAGATGTCGGAATTCCATGTCCATTGCCTTCTGAGTCCCCTTGAGACTCTCATTCTCCACAGTCAATTCTTGAAGTTGGCTTTTCCAGAAGCTGTCGTGGTATTGGCTATTCGAGCTCTTCTTGCAATGTCTCCACTTTAAAGACTCCAGCTTCCTTCGGTTCAACTGCACAAAATTATCAATCCACGAATCGGACCCTCTTCGTACTTGGCCCCGCCTCCTCATCACTCATCCGTTGCTTTCCATGATTCTCTCGCGGCCAACCAAACCATCTGTATTTTCCACGTTTTCCGAAGTCCCCTTGAAGTACTCGTTAATCTTCAATGAGGTTAAAGTGACATCCGATAAGTTGATGACTTGTTTTGAAGAAGTGGCAAATGGAAGGGTCTCGTCAATTGACAACAATTCACTTTGAGCCAGTCGATAATAAAAAAAGTAGAATGCTCGTTGATACATGGTTTTGGGCGGAGTGAAACGAGTGCTTCTTGCACTTCAACATGATTCAAAAGCATAGCAATATCCTTTTTGCCAACATCCGGAACTACATCAAGATCATAATCCGTGTACATTTTTTGGGTTATTTCCAAGTGAAAGAACCTTACATTTATAACAAATGTCTCCGAAGAATTCGACCCATGTCGGACATATTTTGAGGTGTTGAATCTTTGCGGTCATAATTGTAATGAGATATTTGAAGGCCTCTTCCATTTGAAGTTGCATGTTGCGATAAATTTGATCCAACGATATTCATACTCGTGTTGTTCTATTTGAAATCTCGTGCAGAATTCACCAATTTCCATATTATATCCGGAATTTTAGAGAGGGAGATCGGAGACGACTTGCTTTCCATTGGCGATGTCATAGGAGATAGACATTCTGGAAGATTCCGGAAAATCTTTTGGAGTTGCCATGTCTTCAGTTCACTTCTGTAGGCGTCAAAAAACGGGAGCCGTTTTGGAGAAGTGTGGAGTCGTCGTCGTCAAACTCCAGAAACATGGCGACGTCATCTGGCTTGGAATCCGGGGAGAGAGTTTGTCGAGTGGACTTGAGAAGGTCCAGTGACTTGTTTTTTTTTTAAGTTTTTTGAGCTGCTGGCTCTTGGCGTCTGAAAAAAGATAGTTGAATTGACAGCACTCAAGATAAGAGACTGAACAAATCTTCGATCTACAGTAATCAAAATTCCAAAGAGCAGTGAAATGATTTTGGAACCACAGTAACCTCGGACTAGGTTCACAGTAACCTATTTTTGGACTTACAGTACCATAGGACAAGCTACAGTAAACCAAATTCAAAATTACAATGGTAAGCCCTTTGGAGATCCTAGTAATCTAGCTCCAAAATTAGAGTAACTTCGGTGTAGAACTACAGTTAAACAGGATCCAGAAGTGCAGTAGTCTAGGCTACAGGCATATTGCGTTCGGACCTGCTGTATCCTAAATCTACAATTACAGTACCGCAGCTTCAGAACTACAGTAATCAAATTTTGAATGTACAGTGACCTAGATTCCAAATTACAGTAACCCAAACTCACCGCTTTCAAACGACTCCCGGAACAGTGGGTCCTTGAAGGTTCCTCCTTGGCTTCCAGAACGGCTTGCTGAGCCTCATCCTCTCTTTCCTTGGCTTTCTAGCCTTGCTCTCTTCGCTCTTCCGGCCATCTCCATTTGCTCTCAACTCTTGAGCTTTGCTCCTTTGTGTTCCTTGATCAGATGGTCCGGACTTCGGAGATTACTCGGCTGGTCTGAAAATTGGGAACATTTTGTTTTGAAGATCAGATACAGTAATCCAGGTCCAAAGATTGAAAGATGTAGATCGAAAAGGACAGGAAGAAGTACTAAAACTATCTAGGTAGCCCAATCAACTTAATCTAGTTCGAGAATTACAGTAGTCTAGATCCATATCTACCGTAATCTAGATCCCGAGTGAGGCCAAAGCCAAAATCCCCTGAACAGAAACTACAGTAGTCTGGATTCAATCCTTCGGAAGACAGGCTCTACTACAGTCAGCCAGATCCACATCTACAGTAGATTTAGTCCCAAATTTTAGGAATGCTGGTTCCCAACTACAGTAATCCATGCTCACCTTCACACATCGCACAATCGTTCCCAGCAAACTGTGCCTTGTAGTCCGGAGTCGTTCCAAAGGGCGGAGTCGAAATCCTGACGCATGGTCTCTCGGGCTCAACGGAAGCGTGCCCTTGCTTCCCTGGTCCTAGCTGGTGGAGGCGCCCACAAGGGGACTTTGAACGGCGGGTTTCTATTTATTGGAGCGCCAGAGTTGGAGCGAAAGATGGGACACTGGCTGAGGAAGAGACCTGGAATTGGAAAACTTGGTTATTGAGGTGAAAAAGGTCAATGAGGACAAAAACGTGAAAAAAGGAAATCAATAGAGAACCATCATTTTCATTGTAAAAAAGTGGCAAAAATAAAAGAATATTGGAAAGAAAATAAAAATTATCAACATCGTTCAGATCCTAGCTCAAAGTGGCTCGAAAAAAACCAAAAAAAAAAACTGAGAAAGCGACAAAAATCGTTCGAAATCGATAAAAATCGATATTTTAAGATGAATCTAGCGATTGGGAGCGACCAAAACGGTTTTTAGCTAGGAAACCGGCGAGAAAGCAGAGAAATTATCTAGAATTACTGGAAACCCAAACATTTTCTACATCTCAAAATTTGAAAACTGCTGAACATGGGCGCAACTCAGGACAAAAAAGCTAAAACAGAAAAATCGCGAAAATCCAAAAAAAAACTTTTTTCAGCTAGAAAACCTCGCAAAATTTTTCTTGAAAATTTTTCTTGCAAACTAATAAAAATCGGCTGAAAACCTGGTGAAACTCAAGAAAATGCTGCTTGAAATGACCAAGAAAATTAATTAAAATGAAGAGAAAAATCGAGGGAAATTGTCGCTCCAAAATTAGAGACACAGGAAGTGAAAAAAAAATGCGAGAGACCGAAAAAAGAACCGTCTCGGAATGGAATCAACAGGAATGAGAAAGATAAAAGAAAGAGAGAGTGTGGTACCCAGACAGCCGAAGAAAGATCAATAACGCCGCTCTCTCCCCGTCAGAGAGATAGCCTACAGAATTGAGAGACCCAGGCAACGAGAGAAATAAGAGAGCGCTCTTCAACGTGTCAGCTGACCCGGTGTCTAGTTTGAGCGGTGAGGTGGCCGCGGCCGTGCGCCGCCTTTTCCACAGGTCAAAATTTTGAGAAGAAACAAACGATTGGGAGGGATCAAAACTAATTTCAGCTAGTAAACCGGTCGAAAATCTGTCTAAAGAAATAGAAATTATAAAAAACCGTTTGAAAACTGAAAAAATTGCCGAAACTCATCTGAAGTTGCTGAAACCACAGAAGTTTCAGAAAGTGGCGAAATTCAGAAAACTGCTAGAAATGGCCGGAAACTGGGAAAAACGGATTGAAATCGATAAAAAATATCAGGAGCTAAATAAAATCCGCTGAAAATCTATTGAAACTCAAGAAAATTTTGCTCGAAATTACCCAGAAAAACAACTGTTATAAGGCGATAATTCAAGGATAATAGCGCTCCGGAAAAAGAGACTCTGGCCACGAAAAAGAAAGACTGAAGAAAGAACAGTCCCGAATAAACAACCAAAAACCCAACAAGAATGAGAAAGATGAATGAGAAAGATGAAAGAAAGAGAGAGTATGATACCCAGACAGCGGAAGAACAATCAATAACAAATGTCTCTCCTCGTTAGAGAGACAGCCTACCGAATTGAGAGACCCAGGCATGCGAGACAAAAGAAGAGAGCGCTCTCCAACGGGTCAGTTGACCCTGTGTATACTCCGAGTGGGGAGGTGGCCGCGGCCTTGCGCCGCCTCTTCCACAGGTCAAAATTGTTGGACATGACGAGAGGAAGAGGGGGAAAAGAGGCTCGCTAAGAAAGTGGGTCTAGAATTTGCAGATCAAAAAAGGGGAAAAATAACTGAAGAAGAAGAAAAACTGACATGGAACAGAGAAAATTGGTTTTCAATTTGTTGTAAGTGCGCTTTTATTTGGAATACCACTAAGAGTTTTTGACGTTATTTCTTAGAAACCTTTTAGTGAAGTTTTTGATTGTTTCTGATGGATAAATTTGGGAATTTGGTTTTTTTTTTTTGAAATTAATCTTCAGAAATGATTAGGAATTGGCTGAAAACTTGAAAATCATCAAAGGATTTAGGTACATTCATCCTTTCGAAGTACAGGGCGCAGCATAATTATGAAAACACAGCTTTGTCGCCGCGCACAAAACCAAAAAAACATAGATTTCTTACTAATCTTTTCAGAAGTATAACGCTTTCATAGGTTTTTTTGCAGATTGTTTGTCTGCAGTTTTAGGTCGTTTTGAATCAAAATTTTTTCAAAATTAGGATTCCAAATAGTTTCTGCATTTTTCAGTCCAGCTCTCTTCGTTAATGGAAATCTATAAGACATTTGAATGCCATTTAATCAAAAGAATGACTCATTGCTCTCATTGTTCGTTTTTTCTGTCAATGACCGAACATTAGTGTTTTTATTTTATTTTTGTGATAGTGGAAAGAAGGAAATAGTAGAAGAAAGTAAGAGAGTACACATCTATTTTGAAATGGTTGACAAAATAATGCCGGGAAAGAGAAAGATTGTGTGTCTTCTCCCCCTTTTCTCGCCTATATAACCCGCTCAACACAGCCATTTTTCATTCATTCTTGCTTTACTGGGTGTCAACTGATATGTCACCCTCCGGATTTTCTGTACTATTACCTTCTATTTAATCACAAAGACTTCCCGGTGGAGGAGGTCTCTTTTCTGGATTTTTTCGAATCTTCATTCCGTTTTTAATGGAATTAAAAAAGTGAAAAGTGAGTTAAACTTCGAAAAGGATGACCGAGATCAAGGGACTAGGCTTGTTAGTTTAATGCGTCAAAAATTTTTTAACTCCTTCCAGCTATCATCATGGACAACTTGCTCTCCAACTAAAACCCGGCTCATGTATTCATCCTCACCGAGTTTGTAAGTTTTCCCACCCATTCTAACTCTTCTAACTCCTTTGTTATTCCAGCTCCCCAAAGTTCGCCAAGCCATCATCGACTACCGCCATGAACACAACGCCAACTTGCTTCTTGGAGCTCAACGTCTTGTCCCCTGGGACAACGCTACCGAGATGGATCGAGATGTCATTGTGGTGGTTTTCATGCTGGATCTCCACATTAAAGTCCATGCACTTTAGCAGAAGCGAGCGAAAATGAATGAGACAGGGAAGAAATTGGGCGCAGATGAGCTCCTTTCAATGGAGCCGGAAAAAGCATTGGAAGGGTTGAAAGGCGTTGAAAACGCGTTGTTTGAGGTATGGATTTTTGTTAGGTTAGGCTTTTTTACTTACCATAGCCTGGGTTACTCTGCTTATTGTAGCTTTTTAAATGTCCTGAAAATGCCCAGAACGTCACAAAATGTCTCAAAAACTCTTAAATGTGTCTCAATACCTTCCAATTCCATTTCCAGAGTCATAGTCGCAAGGTCAAGAAGATTGTAAGAGCGTCCAAGGAATGCAACATGATTACGAGGAGGCCCAGAGAGACCAGGGAGAGCAGGTTGTTTCGGAATAGTGCAACCCATCTTCCATTGTGCTTCGTCATTCCTTATCGTATTTTTGCCTTCGACCGAGCCGTCGGAAATCTTAATTTCGCAATTTTTTAAAACTTTTTTTTTCTTCTAATTATGTTGATTGCTTTCAGTAAAATTTTCTTTATTGTTAATGAGAATTCATTTTTGAGAATTGGAAAGTTATTAAAATCGTCATTCATCAAACAACAATCGACTCATGCACTGGTCCCTCCTTAGAAAACCTCCCCGTTGACTTAATGTTCTCCTCGATCATTTTTCTCATCTCACACCCGTGGGAGATGAGAAAGCTAATGCACATTTTCAAGTTACACAAAATCCGATAACATTGTAAAGCTTTCCATCGGTTATTATAACCTTCGACACACGCACCAGCAGCCCCAGACCCCTTTTTTGTAAACAACTGAGCTCGCTCGCTCCCTTATCTTTCTTCTTGTTTTTCATTTTCTATATCCGTTTTGCACTCCAACCAAGAGAGAAAAATGGGAGACGACGTGTTCAGTTGCAAAATAAGAATTTCTTGTTGCAAAATAAAAATTCCGAAATTTTACCCAAAATGTGGTTCCTAAAATGTGGTACTCAAAATGTGGTACTCAGAATGACCCAAGGGGGGGGGGGGGGGGGTGACGGCGTCCGTGCGCCATGCGCCGCCTCTTCCACAAGTTTTAATTGTTGGTCATGACGAGAGGGAGAGGGGGAAAAGAGGCTCGCTAAGAAAGTGGGTATAGAATTTGCAGTTTGAAAAAGAGGGAAACATAACTACAAAGACTAAAAAAGAAGAGAATAATCACATGGAACAGAGAAAAGTGCTTGACTGATTGTCAGTATATCATAAGTGCGTCTTTATTAGGGGCGCCGCTATGTAATAAGGATGTTCCGTGAAAGAGGTTTTGAGGTTACTTTTCAGAAATCTTTTAGCGAAGTTTTTGACTGTTTTTGATGAAAAAATCCGGAAATTTTGCAATTCTGGAAAACAAATCCTTACAGGTGATTGAGAATAGGCATGAAATTGGTACAGACAGAGGCTAGGTCTGGAAAAAAATCCAGTGAGGTTTTCTTGAGGAATCTTAACTATTCTCCAGGCTCTGAACACCTACTTCTAGCCACTTCTAATCAGCTGTTGAAAGACTGCTTTGTAGAGTTCTATTCTAGGAATTTGCAGGATTCTGGGACCGGTTAAACCATAAAGAGCCAAAATTTCTTTTTCTTACTAATCTATCTAGAAGTGTAACGCTTTCATAAACTTTTTGCAGAGTGTTTCATGTCTCATCTGCAGTTTTAGGTCGTTTTGAAAGAAAGCTTTCTTAAACCTCGAATTCCAAATAATTTCTGGCTTATTCGGTTTAGTCTCCAGTTCAATTATTGAGAATCTGCGTTTGTATTCCAGTTCACCAGAAGCATTACTCATTGCTCTCGTTGTTTGTTTTTTCAGTCAATGACCGAACATTAATGTTGTTATTTTATTTTTTTGATAGGAAAAAGAAGAAAGTAGTAGAATCAACTGAGAGAGTACACATCTATTTCGAAATAGTCGGCGGAGACATACCGGAAAAAAAGAAAGTGTGCGTGGCTGATGAGGAGAACAGAGGCGTACGTAGAGAGAAAAAGAGAGCGTGTGTCTCCTCCCGCGTTTTCCGCCTATATAACCCGCTCACCACAGCCATTCCTCATTCATTCTTGCATTAGAGGGAGGTGATTGTAATGCCACCTTATTGATTTTCTCGACTATAACCTTATATTTAATCACAAAGACTTCCCTGTGGAGGATGGTCTCTTTTGGATTTTTCTGAGTCTTCATTTTTAATGGAATTTAAAATATAAAAAGTGAGTTTGACTTGAAAAACTATGACTGAGTGAAGGAGGACTAGGCGCATTTTTTAGTTTAATGCGTCAAATAATTTTTCCATACAAGATTTTATAAAGCGAGAATTTTTTCGGAATAGTTTTTGAGTCGGCTGGGGACTTATTTTTTGATGACGTCATGTGACTGAAAATGTCATGTGAATACTCCAAGGGAATGTGGGTGAAGATGACTCCTGAAAATGCAAACGCGGCGCGTAATTTTTGCAACTCTCCCGCCCGCAGTTTTCGTTCTAGATTTTCGGCGTTTTTGATGAGAAGGAGTACAAACTTCAGCGTTTATGATAACATTCCACGTTGTGTTTGAGTGTAGAATGTAATTGTATTTATAAAGCTTTTTTTATTTCTATTTTTTTTTATTTTATGAAGCTATTTATAAAGCCTATAAGCATTATAAAGCTGAAATGCGTACTCTTCGAAAACGGCAAAAAACTAGAACGAAAACTGCATGCGGGAGAACACAGAATCGAAAAAGTCATGCTTTAAATGCCTAATTTGTTTTGTTTCAGCACTGCCGTGAACGCTGTTGTCGATGATGGCATTCAAGTTCCTGCCGACATGTTTAATAGGATGGCACCGGATTCGTCAATCTTGCCGAGAGCAATAATGCTAGGTAAGGTTTCAAAGTATTTCCGATTTTTTTTTTTTCAAAAATGCGGTTTTTTAAGTCACGAAACCATTAGGTTGGAACATAAGTCTTGCACCTTTATCAAAATTTATGCCACAAAGTTTCAAGGATCCTTCGGATGTTTTTTGTATCATATACTAATACTATACTATATACCGTAAAAACTGTAATAGAGGCGCACCTGTATTTGAAGCGCACCTGTAATAGGAGCGCACTAAATCTGAGCTATCGAAGAATAGAAGCCCACCCTCTAATTGAAGCGCACCGTAATAGAGGCGCATAGAGAAAAGGTCTTATTTTTTGTGTCTTTATAAAAAATCAGCAAAAATTATGGAAAAACTGGCAACTTAACTACTTTTTTCTGACTTGTTTCATGATTTCTCTTAAAAATATGCTTCTTTTTCATTTGTTTCAACAGAAAATTAGAGTTTTGGAAACAGTGAGTATCAGGTATTTTTGGGTTGAAAAATAGTGGCGCACCCTCTAATTAAGGCGCACCTCTAATAGAGGCGCATCAAAATGAAGGGGTTGAGAATAGAGGCGCATGCGCCTCTATTACAGTTTTCACGGTATGCTTCAAGCAGAAAAGTTTAGAGGTTCTTGCCTCTGCCTGATTGTCAGCAGTGGGACTTCTAAGTGACTAGTCAGAAAATCTCACTGGAACAACCTTGAATAAGTGACTGTCTCCCAGGCATTGAAAATACCAGTTTTCTTAAGTTTTTCTTGTCAATGCTACTGGGTCATGTGCAAAAATAAAACAGAAAAGAGCAATTGAATTCATTGAGAAGAGACGGTGTGGTGAAAGAAAACGTGACATTTTCACTAAAAAAAAGACTTCACTCTGTTCCTGGTTGGAAGAGAGAGGAACATGGTTCCAGGAATTTTTATCATTAGTTTGCAACTGATATTCACTCTATTCAATCATAAAAATTAGTCAACTCAATCAGATAGAAATGGAAAAAATTTACGTTAATCATTTTGTAATATGTGATTTTTTGACTTCCCATGGAAGTTTGCACTTATACAAACCTACGAAATGGCCTCGAAGTTCATACTTTTTTTGTTGGGTTATTTAATTATATCCTCTCATACAATAACATTATCTTTGCACAAAAACCTCTTCCCGCTGAAAAAAAGTTGGGCGATTATCATCGACTGAGAATTGTCACCTTATTTTCTGCGACATGTATTTACGGTAGTTTTAGACTCTTGGTGATATAAATTTGTTGAATCATTGCACAACTATTAAGGGTACTTATAGTAAAAATAAAGAGAATCAGAGTACGTTTTGAATGGAGTTAAAACTTGATTTCGACACTAGTCGCTTAGGTGCAAGACTTATGTTCCAACCTAATATTTTGCAGTTTGTGATGTCAAAAAAAATTCTGAAAACTTCTGAAAAAACAAATTTTCAGCCACTCGCCATGGACACTGAAGCTGAAGCCCGCATCGATGCGATCATCGCAAGAATCCGTGTCCAGATGGACAACTTGGTCTGCGTATTCACCAAGTTAGTTTTTTGGTAATGATGAAAGTGCGCTTTATTGATAATCTTTTCAGTTCATCGACGATTTCGTGGAGAGGGGACCAGAGATGACAGCGATGGAGCGAGCTGCGGTGCAGCATCAGATTGTGAGTTTTTGAGGGATTACTGTATTGACGTACTGTAGGAGAGGGTTAGGGGTACTGTAGAGTTACTGTAACTCTTCGGCTACTGTCTGATGATTGTGAGACTACTATAGGTGGCATTCGTGTCTATACAGAAGGGGTACTACGAAAATGATTGACTATGGTTCCAGTAAGACTTGCAGTAGGGATACTTTAGAACTATTGTCTGACTACTGTAGGAATACTGTAAGGATACTGTAGGGATACTGTATAATTACTGTAGCACTAACAAAAGATTCCTGTAAGATTACTATAAGTGTAGACTTCAACAATTTCGTGAGATTACTGTAGTAGGATGGTTGTAGGATTACTTTAATGACCTTTCTTGGTACTGTAAGATTACTGTGAGATTACTGTAAAACTACTGTTGAATGATTACTGTGGGATACTGTACTTTTTTGGTATTTACAGGAAGAAATGCAACGTGGCCTGGCAACCTTCCAAAGGCTTTTGGAGCGATATGAAACCTATAGAGGACCAATGTCAAAAGGAGAATATGGGAATTTAAAATTTTTTCTGACTACCGTAACCTTATTAATACCGTATTTCCGTTTAAGCTACCGTATCCATGTTCCTTTTGCTCCCAACCATCAATTTTATTGTTCTAAAAACCTGCCTTTTATAGCCTGAGATACTGTACCAAATATGCAAAACTATTATATTCTATTGCCATTGTCCTCTCTCTTTTCTGTTTGCTAATGCCCTATCCTTTTTTGTCTTCCCCCCTTTTCCCCAATTGTTCCTCATATACCTTATTTTTCTCCTTCTTTCTCCCGTCCCTTTCTCCAGTTTTTTGAGATAAAAATTCAAAAAAAAAAGAATTATGTTTTGACATTGGGACACCAAGACCAGACATGTACATACAGATGTTTACAAGTGGTTAGCCTAAGTCTTCAAGGCCATGTGATAGGGCTTTTCTTTTCAAATTTGTTATGTTGAAAAATAAGGGAACATATTTCGGTGCCAAAAATTTTGAATCAAAAATACTCTTTTTTCTAGACTTGTCAAAATACGGGCCAGAGTTGTCGGCTCGGCCCGGTTTAAAAAATTTTTGTTTTTTGAGCATGTTCCTCCCAGTTTTCAGCCCTGAGAAACATTGTAGTCATCGTAGTCTATCTGGAGGATTATCAACTGCGAGAAGTGGAGAATCTAGAAGATACAAATCTTATAGGCGTCGAGGTCGGAGAAGCAGATCACGTGGAAGATATTGAATACATTCAAGAGGGGGAGCAGGAGGTGTTAAGGACGGGGAAATTATAACTGATTTGTTCAAAACAATCATGCATTAGATCAAGTTGGTTTCGTGAGAGCTGGACCATTGGGTCGTCAGGAAGCTGTCGAATTTTCGGATGACAGATTCAAAAGGCCATTGGACCCGGAAGTGACTTCTGGAGTTGAAGGTATACATTTTTCGGCTTATTTCTGTTGGAAATGAAATAATTTTCCGTTGTTTCAGGTGCTGAAGCAGACAATGAAGAGGGTTTTGAAAGAGCTCCGAAAGTTTCGTCGACAAGTACCACCTATAATTTATATTTCGTTTCATTTTTCTTTTATATAAAGACAACTGAGCCGGTTTATATTTAGAACCAGCCTGATTTCCGCGCCTACGGCGCTCCAACAGGCTCCTTTATACTCTTCACTTTTTTCACTGGTCGCGGCTACGCCGCTTCATATAGCTTCAAAACTTGAGGACTCTACTACCGCCGGCGCCAGAAATTTTAGAAGCTTTAGTGATGGGAAAGCGAACAAAGCGACTAGAGGATGGACCAAATGTTTGAAATTAGATTTATAAACCAAGGAAAATCGAACACACTTGGCACTGTGCCAATTTCGCTTCTTTGCTTTTTTCTCTCTCGACTAATCGGGTGGTTGCGTGGTGCATGTCAACATCAACAAATTTTAATAAACCTCAGGTCTGAATATTGGCCACGAGGAAGATGAGAATTTCTGTGTATGAAAAAAGTGTGTATATGTTGTGTGATGGACGCCCAATCAGGTAGTTACTGCACTTATAGTACACCAGTTTTCCAGCATTTATCGTTCTGATCTCATCTCTTTTCTCATGCTACAGGTCAAGCTAGAAACATTGAAACTTGTTGTTTCATCTTTGAGGGAGTGACAACAATGAAACAAAAGAAACAAGTGAGAGATTTCACACCTGTGTCACAATGGTTGGTGAGAAGAACGGATACGTACGGAGAGAGAGAGAGAGAGAGAGAGAGAGCCTTGAAGGTCGTCATTTTTGGGGTGACACGGATAAAATAGTGAGAGAAAGTGAGAGAATACACAACTTTGTCGAAACGCTCTGTTTAGAGAAAACGGAGTGAAAAGAGACAAAAAAGAGAATGTCTCCTCCCCCTTTTCTCGCTATATAACAGGAGCGCCACCACCATTCCCCATTCATTCTTTGCATTACAGGGACGCAATTGATGCAACCCCACTGATATTCTACGAGGCTTCCCGGTGGAGGCCTGTTCCTGATTTTACTGAGCATTTATTCCGTTTTTGATGGAATTTGAAAAATAAAAAGTGAGTTTCAACTAAAAATATCTTCGATAACTTTGGGGTGTTGATGCGTACTTTCTCGGCAACAAGTAAACTAGTAATGAAATTTCTAGTAGGTTAACCGTCATTATTGAATTAAACGAAATAGGTTTTTATGAACTACACTGACCCAACCGAACTTTTCGACTGAAAACTAGACTCACAATTCTTTTTCGCATTTCTAACAGTAGTGTAGTGGTTGTGCTTCTCACGTAGCTCCTCATCAGAATTTTAAGCATCAAAACCCGGTTTTTTTTTCAGAGAGGTCGACTGCTCTAAAAGAGAGTTGCAAGCCTTTGAATGACCTACATCGCAGCGAGTCGTAGAGCAGTATAGATCCGATGTGTCCGATGAGGAAATGGAACATGAGAAAGAGGATGGCGAAATGAATTACTTCTAAATATTTTGTCATTTTTCCATATCTTTTTATTTATTTTGTCGATTGTCTGAACTTCCCTTTTTTCTTTCAATGTTTCTCCACTTCCTGAACTCTTCTGCCACGATTCCATATTTAGTATTTACCTCCAAACTTCCCGCCAACAATTTCACATGTTCAAATTCGTATCCTAACTTTCTCATCTCCCTTTTTGCCTCTTTTTCTCTTGGTAGTAATGATGTCACAATGCACTCGCTTTCTATTTGTCTTTCCTACTTTTGATGGTATGGGTCGTCGGCGCCCTTCTTTGTAACTCATATTTTTTAATGTACCAATTGCACTTTACATGTCCTTTTCTATCTGTTCCGGCAGGTACATATTTATTTTCAAAATTAAAAAAATTTATAAATATGAACCAGTTATTAAAACCAAAAAACCCGGTCATGAAGTGAGCTAAAAAAAGGGCTCATATTGACGCTATGGAACGGGATGAGAAAACTCAGAAAAAAGGAACACCTAAACAAAAAGCCTAGAAGGAGGCCTACGCTAAAGAGAGATTAAAACACAGAAATTATTGATAATAGAGTTGATTCATAACTGGACAATAAGCTCCTTGTTGAATGTATTCCAGCAGGCGTTGTGAGCATTCATATTGGTTGGAAGAAGACAATATGAAGACAGCCTGAAATAATTTTGTAGTCTGTAGTGCTTGTAGTTTGTAGTCTATCTCTAGATTGGCAAAAGTAGTTATTAGCAACTTTCTGAGCTTTTTGAAAAATATTCAAAATTTTGAATGTTTTAAGGTTTTAGTTTTAAGGTGAATGTAGTTTGTATGTAGTTCTGGAAAACTTGCCTATCTATTTGAATTTTTTTTGGCCATTTTCAGAAAAATTCTTTATAAATTTTCAAATTTTTTAAATTGTTGTCAACTCGCCTTCAACATACGGTATACTGTCACTATTTTGACGTTGAAATTGAAACTTCTGATGCTCATGAAGACGTCAGTACAGTGCTTCAAAAATCGAGCCAGCTCGATTTTTACCGTTGAAATCTCCCTTTCTTCAACGACTTCCTGCTTGATGGAAACGAGTTTCGGGCACTTCGATGACGTCGTGGAGGATTCAGAAGAAATTGGCGATATTCCAGAAGACGTTAGAGTGCCTTCAGAATTCTTGATAGGCTTCAAGACTGGCGGAGAATTCATTGGAGACGTGAGAACCGATACAGTGTTGGGGAAGGATGCCATGCTAATTTTTGGAGCGTCAGAAGTCGTCAAAAAGGGTTGAGAAAATTTAGAAGACGTCAGGATGAAGTCAGGTTTCTGAGAGAACAACGAATCATGACATGCCGTGATGATGGCTTCATAAGGCTTCAGAATTGTTGGAATACGTCACGGTAGGTTTAGGAAGCCCAGAAGTCGTGACCGTAGTTCCACAGAAGACAATAATTTTTTTTGTATACTTTGTTTCGACTCCAGAAATCATAGAAGACGTCAATAATTCAGATTATGTCACCATAGGTTCAGGAAAAACCATTGAATTCTTTGAATATGTGTTTTTGGTATTCTCAGAAGGCGTTAAGTCAAATTCAGAAGGCGTTACTTGTATTCCAGAAGCCACCATTGCTTTTTCTTGTCCTCCAACAACTCCAGAATATTGGTATTTTTTGACAATTTCTGAGGTCAAAGGCATCGGAATTTGAGAATGTTTCGTGAATTTCTTTGGTCCGCTATGATGAATAATTGGCTCTTTTTCAGAGTTTTCAGATGAACTTTCAGATAAAATCTTGCTCATTTTTGGCTTCCGAAATATGGTATCTTTAGCGGAACGCCTTTTCTTCTCGACTGGTACTGTAGTCGGCACAAAGGATACGGTAGCTTGTACGATGGACACTGAAGACGTGAAATTTAACAAACATTTGGCCGCCTCCCGTGGCATAAAAAAATATTGATTTTCATAGGGTTTCATAAAATAATTGAAGATATCTTTGACGGTTTGTTGGGATCTGGCTTGGAAGTGCAAAAGACGTGTCCTTGATGATTTCCTGCATGCCTTCAATTTCAGTCTTCACTTTTTCCTCTTCATTTGGCACTTTTTGGATAGTTTCATAATAGTCACGCTGCTCTTTTTTCATATTCGCCAATTTTGACACCATCTCTTCGTGGGATACTGTACGGCTGGGATCTGGAAAACGGCAATGAGCAATCTCGGACTATTTTTTTTTCGGTCAAAAAAGTTTGAATGGTAATAAATTGCGTTTGAAAGCGACTGGCCTAGGATCCGGCAAGTTGTTCCTGAGCGACGAAGATTTTAGGCCATTGAGAGGGTCTAATTTCATTTTATCTTTTTTTGCATTTTATTTTTTTTTTTTTGCATTGCTCAACGTACTGACATAGTATCAGCCTCTGTCATTCTCTCTCTCTCTCTCTCTCTCTTTGCTATAGTACCACTTTGAAAAATGTTTGAGATATCACTCCATAGTGTAGGTACATGGTAGGAAAGACCAATCGAACAACTCTGACTTTTTTGTTGCTACCTTCAATATGTATGTAAGTGCTCACTTGTCTAGGGTAGATTTTTTTTTAATAACCTTTTATTGAACGTCGTTGCTTAATTTTTAGTAAGACCTATTTATAATTGGATTTTTTTGCTTGCGTGGATAAAATTTGCAAATTCTGACAAAAACTGAACAACTCAACACAATGTTAACCAGAACTACTAGCGATTTTCAAAAACTTACCGATTCTTTTTTCCAATGTTTCCCATAATCAATAACAAAATGAATATTCGACAAAAATATATAAAACAAGGCCATTCCCCGCAAAGCCTCAAAAAACAGAATGAATGATTCAATAGGTCATTTCTCTTTTTTTATATGATGAGATAGTGTACAATAGAACGTATTTACATATCTCCTCTCCTTTTTTCCTATCCCTCCATTTCCTCTCTTCTTCTCTCTCATTCATGTGGCAAGTAAATGTTGACATTTGGGGTTCTATCTCTTATGGTAATTAGTACCAATCAACCAGTTCATTTGAAGTCATGAATACATTTTTCACGAGTAGAGTGAGTCTTGCATGTTGATGAATAAATCTGAATTGATGTTGGAAATTGATTTCCATATTACATAGAACCCCAAATGTCAACATTCACGTGCCACATGAACGAGTGAGAAGAAGAAGAGAGGAGAACGAGGGATAGGGGAATAAAGGAGGAGAGATAATACAAACACGCTCGATTGTACACTATTTCATCATTTGAAAGAAGAAAAATGACTGACTGAATCATTTATTTTTTTTTGAGGCTTTCTGGGGAATGGCCTAGTTATGGATTTTCGTCGACTATTTATATTTCTATTGATTGTGGCAATGATTGGAAGAAAAAATTGGTAAGTTTTTCGAAGTTACTGATAATTCTGGCAGTTGTGAGCAGTGTGCCGTCCCGGGATTTTTCCGTTTTTTCATTACCGGGAATCCCGGGAATCCCGGGATAGAAACGATTTGATTTCCGGGAATCCCGGGTGCCCGGGATTCCCGGGAATAAATTGATTTCCCGGATATCCCGCGGGATTGATTTCAGTTTTTTTTTCTTTTTTTCAATGTAATTTCGATGGTACAGTTATGTTTTTCAAAATATTCAAAATTTGAATGCACTGCACGTTTCCAATGCAACTTGAAGTGCGGATTAACAGAAAATAGCTTGTTTTGCAACTGTTAGTAGTTTTTTCATAGAGAAAATAATCTGTTTTGATATCGGAGCACGTTTTTTTTTTATTGAGAACCACGTTATGAACTCAGTTTCTGCAATATTGTTATCAAATTTCTCACTTTCAAATTCCGAATTCTCTATAAATGTAAAATTTTCATCCTTTTCTTACTTTAATCACTCCGAAATCTCCACATCAAATTAGTTTTGCATGGAATGGGCATTTTTCATATAAATAACGCTAGAAAAAAACGTTTTTTGACGATTTTCTGAAAAAATTTTCAGCTTCGTAAATGGATGAAATTTATGGTATGTAATCAAATTTAAGTTTGTTCACATTAAAAACGCTTTTTTGATCTCTCTGACCTCGAAAACGATGTTTTTGAAAAATGTTTTGAAAAAAGACGGAAATCCCGGGAAACGGGAAATATTCCCGGGATTCCCGGGAAGTTCATTCCCGGGACGGCACACTGGTTGTGAGCTGTTCATTTTCTATCAGAATTCGCAAATTCTATTGCGCATAAAGAAATTGCTCAAAAATCGCTCTGAAGCGCACGAATTGCGTTCCGCGGCCGTCTGGCCGAACACCCGACAGAGCGGGGCTGTTTTCTCAAGATTTTCCGCTTTTTCTTTTTGTTTTACAAGCCAAAATAGAATAATATTGATGTTTCTTCACAAAAACATGTAAAGTGAACAAAGGCAAAAAATATTGAGAGAACGAAAAATATTGAGTGAAGGCGAAAAATATTGAGAGAACAGCCCGCTCTGTCGGATGTTCGGCTGGACGGCCGCGGCCGCCAGACTGTAACGCGCAATTTTGAGCGCAATTTGTACGCTTCGGAGCAATTTTTGAGCAATTTCTTTATGCGCAATGGGAAACAACATGGAAAAATAAACAAGAAATGGAAATAAAAAAAATTGACTATAGTCCTCCTTTAATATGATCTACCCTAGACAATCGAGCACTTCTTATTCACGAACTAATTCTATGAATTTTTAAGCAACAAAAATGTGATTGGTGTTGTTTGCACATCACATTTCTCCGGTTTGCCGGCGTGCGGACACTCGATTTGTTCTCCATGTGCTGCAAGAATTCAGAGGCCAATAGAGGGACAAGACAGATTCGAGATACCGTGTGCAAAATGCAGGAAGGTCTCCACATCCCGTAAGCTTTTTCTGGTTCAAAATTCAAAGTTGATTAAAATTTTCGTTATGATTTCGGTCAATTAATCTGTTGAAAAACCGTACAAATAGTGATCTTGCCTTTATGGTTAAGGAACCTCATGGTGTATTTCGAGAGGACAGTTTGCTCTAGAGAATGCGTCAGAGGACGCGGACGCGTTGCGTTTTTTGTTTCGTAGTGACTCAGATATGTAATAAATGATACGTAGTAATTTTTTCTCAATGTTTTGGCACGCTGCCAGCCGAAAAAAACGACCCCGCCGCGACTCAACGCATCCCTCCTCATGTTGATTTACGAAAGTTTAAGAGCAACTTTCTATAAGAACGAGACTTTCCCCACTAGTCCTTGGCACAAAAACAAAAAGTTATTTTAATCCAAATAATTTTTAGTTAGTATACACCCATAGGTCAAGTGTTTTCAAAAAATCCTACCGTCAAGTCCCTGTGACGTCATCACCCTGAGATAAAGCTGAAAGTAGAGTTTTCAGCTCGAAAAGTGGAATTTTTTTCAACTTTGAGCTAACTTTCTGAAATTTTTGGGAGGTCATTTGGCAAGTTTAGAGCATCTGCTGAACAGTTTTCAGCCTGATACAACTTCTGAAAACAAGTTTTTTAGAAAATTTTTCTAATTTTTTCGGTTTTTCTCAAAAATTTTCAACAGAGGGGGTATTTGAAAAATATCTAGGCAGATTCCCCATGCAATTTGCAACAAAAAAGTCTCTTGGACCATACCAAAATTCGAGGACCATTTTTTGCTATACGCGATTTTTCAAAAAACACATAAGGGTCCCCCCTTATGAAAATTTATTTTCGGAAAAAAATTGAAAATTTTTTTTTCTTTGAAAAATTGATTTTCTTGAAGAATAAACCATAAAAAAGTGTCTCGCAAAGTTTGAGACCTCAATTCCGAGTTTTAACCAAATTGGAGCTCAGTCTTGCAATTCCTTCCAAAACGAGTGGGAGAATCCATTGATTTTAGGTTATGAAGTCTAATTCAGTTAAAACTCGGAATTGAGGTCTCAAACTTTGCGAGACACTTTTTTATGGTTTATTCTTCAAGAAAATCAATTTTTCGAAGAAAAAAAAATTTTCAATTTTTTTCCGAAAATAAATTTTCATAAGGGGGGACCCTTATGTGTTTTTTGAAAAATCGCGTATAGCAAAAAATGGTCCTCGAATTTTGGTATGGTCCAAGAGACTTTTTTGTGGCAAATTGCATGGGGAATCTGCCTAGATATTTTTCAAATACCCCCTCTGTTGAAAATTTTTGAGAAAAACCGAAAAAATTAGAAAAATTTTCTAAAAAACTTGTTTTCAGAAGTTGTATCAGGCTGAAAACTGTTCAGCAGATGCTCTAAACTTGCCAAATGACCTCCCAAAAATTTCAGAAAGTTAGCTCAAAGTTGAAAAAAATTCCACTTTTCGAGCTGAAAACTCTACTTTCAGCTTTATCTCAGGGTGATGACGTCACAGGGACTTGACGGTAGGTTTTTTTGAAAACACTTGACCTATGGGTATATACTAACTGAAAATTATTTGGAACAAAATAACTTTTTGTTTTTGTGCCAGTAGAAGTCTCTGCCATAGAGATAGTTGCTCTTAAAGGTACGCCGGTGACCCTGTGTAATGTGACTCCTTTGAAATGACTGATCAAAACGACAGTGTTTATCACGTGATTTTACATATGAAACCGAGAACAAGTTCCCGGTCAACTACAAACTATGCGAATTTGTCAACGAAATGGCAAGTTGGAAATGAAGGCTACAATGGACACACCGGATCCATACGTTCCATGTTATGAAAACTCCAGACACGAATCGATTGTCTACTGCAAGAACTGTAGAGAAGCATTTAGTGCATTGTAATTTTCATTCTTTTTATTTTGAAAAGTTTGAAATGGTAACTTTTCAGCTGCTTCAACAAATCCCACTCGTGAAAAATCGATTCTGGTCATGTCACGATTCCAGTTCACAAGAGGCCAATTGTTTTCCCAATGTGTCTCAACCATCCAGGTAAGCAATACATGTGCAAGGTAGAGTCACTTTTGATACCACTAATGAATCAACTTCACATTTTCAGAAACCACTTTGCAAGAATGTGATGCTCTGCCAAGCATGCTTCAAAGAGCACTGATCAGGTTTCGAGACGAGAAAGTGAGCTACATGTTGACCATGGAATTGTTGGGCGTGTGACAACAAAAAGAGATTATTTCAGTATTATGGAACTGTTAGACTTCTCATGTTTATTTACCACCCTGGGAGCCTATCAATTTGACCCGTGCTTTGTGCCCAAATTTCTTGTGGTTTAGTTTAATTCCTGTCGCGACCTTGGGAAAGTCAAATAAATTTAATGTTGTTTATGTATTTCTTTTTTACCATTTTTGAATAGCCGAAATTCGAAATATAATTTTCAATTCTCTGTTCAAAGCTTGTTTCAATTAGCGCCATTCCACTCGCGGAAAATTTAATTTCATGGAGAAATGCTTCAGTTCGTCCCTCATCAATAACACTCTTCACCATTGCGTTTTGCCTGTGCTTCTCTTCTTCTCTGGCCAAGATCTATTCTTGACGGCTGGAGACTTGTTTTCTGATGACGTCATGTGACAAGAAATATCACGGGAATGTAGGTGCTCAAGGGAATGTAATCTCTGCCTAAGAACCTGATTAGTCTTCCAAAGACCGTCTTCTTTCCTTCTTGGCTGACTTGTTGGGAGGATCTGACACACTTGGCACAGTGCCAAGTTCTTTTCTTCCCATCTATTCTTACTCTGGACTAGTCTGGTGGTTGCGTCGGGCATGTAGGCCAAAATCGTTGGTGGGAAGAACGGACACGTACGGAGAGAGAAAAAAAAGAGTGTCTCCTCCCCCCTTTCCCCCTATATAACCGGCGCACCACAGCCATCCCACATTCATTCTTTGCATTGAACGGAGGCGATTGTATTGCTACCCAACTGATTTTCTATAATATAAACTACTATATTCAATTTTCGAGGCTTCCTGGAGGAGGCCTTTTCAAACCTATCTGATTTTCCCGAACATTCAATCTATTTATTTTATTTTCAATGAAACAAATAGGAAAACAAGTGAGTTTTAACGGGAAGAAAATGTATACCGCAACCAATTTTCTTGACCTTTCGCATTTTCCCGTCGCCCTACCCAAACTGTTAGGTGCTCTACACAAGTAGGTACAACTACTTGTTTTTCATTCTAATGCCAATTTCATTTTGCAATCATGTGTTTTAGTTTTTGAACCGAAAGCAATCCTTCATCGTCCCGTATTAACGTCAATTTGATTTGCTTGAACTCGCATTCGTTCTGAAAATTTAGTTTCCAGTTTCTGATTCAGTTTTTCCCATTTTCCAGAAAACTAAAATGAGCCTTTTCAGGCCTTCGTTAAAGTTTGAAGCACTGATATGGGAATTGAAAACGATGCCCTTTTTGAAAATTTTTTTTAATTCTCAGCAATGCTCGAAATTCAGTAGGCAGAGGTTTCTAAAAAAAATACCATTTCTTGTTTTTTTTGGAAAATTCGACATCCTGCCGTGATATAAAAGTTTTAACTCGTACTTTTTTTTTGTGAACGGAAAACTCAAATTCTGCTAAGTACGTTTCTGGAAGGAAAGTAAAGCACTCTTTTTTCACCGATATTGCTACAATTCCACCAATTTTCTATTATTTTCAGTGTATAGAAAAAACTCAGATCGTCCTATATTCTTTAACCTCCTACAACCATAAACTTTCATTGTTATTCTATTGAAAAAGTTTTTGTTTTAACATTTGGGTACAACAATCCGTAACAATCTTAGAGTAGTCGTGTCCAATTCCTAGCTGGGTTTTTCTCAATAGGAAGTTATTCCGTTCATACCGAACAAAATCCAAATAACTCGGCGCCTTTCAAATTTTGAATCCCAGAACTGTCTCAAAGAAATTGAAAATCCCCCGCGCTTTAAAAGAAATAAAAAATTCTCTACACTTATTACACATGTACACTCTTTCTGGAAACAATTTTGAAAAATTTGGACTTTCTCATCAACCATGGCAGTTTTTGAGTACATCTTTCACGGTTCAAAGCTTCATTTCAACACATATATCCTTTTTTCATTCTGATTTCATAAAGGTGCTTTCCTCAGCTCCAAGTCATCCCCCACGCCAAGCCGCTCTCCCGCCTTGTCGCAGGATTTCGGAGCACCAGGAGCAACTCCCGACTATTCCCGAGGAGGAAGCCGACTTGACGGAAAAGGTGAACCCCAACGTCATCAAGAAAGAGGAGGCCCATCGTCCAAAAAGTTGTCTCTGATTCAACAAAATCTCCAAAACAATTTTGAAAAAGGTGGAGGAGTGGAACACCTGGTATCCAAAGAAAGGTCAATTAGAAAAACCTCCAAATATGTTCCTTCGATATCTTCTAGAAATCGATCGAGAAGAAATAGTACCACGTCTTCTGCTTTTTCTGCTCCAGAATCGAGAAAAGCTAATTCTGACGATACCAAATCACCGAATTAATTGACGTCGTCCTCAAGATTCAGAACTTCTGATTCTTCTGCTCCAGATCTCAAAAAAGCGGAAGTTTCAAAGCCATCAACTTTATCACCGACGCCATTTTCACCATCTTCATCTAGTGACGAGGATTCTGACGTCTAGGTGAGTCATTTATTTGAATTAGAAATTTCAAAAATTGAAATTTCAGGAACCAACAAAGAAGAACAGATAAAAAAAAGTAGTTCCTGCCAAGAGAGAAGAAAATTCAAACAACAAAAAGCGGGCAAGAGCACTGAGAACAAGAGCAGTGAGGCCAAAGAAAGTTAAAGCAACAAGCCTGGCTCCTTCATCGTCAGGACAGTCCACGTCTTCTGCAGTGACATTACCTCCATCTTCTCAACTGAAGGCTCCTGATTGCTCATCGTCATCAAATGAAGCTTCATCATCAGATGAGAAAGGCCAGAAAGTGAGTATAATAATTAACTCACCACTTTTTTTTTCGAAATTTGTGATTTCTAGGCTACCAATCGTCCAAAACGTCGTCCCCGATTCAATGAAATCTCCGAAACAATTCTGAAAAATGTGGAGAAGTGGAATTCCCGGTATCTAGACGAAACGCAGTTAGGAACTTTGGCGATTGAGATGAAGGTGGACTACAAGTTGGTACTGTCTATTAAGTTGGCCGGAAAGTTTCTGTGCATTTTTGATTTTTTTTTCTTCAGAGGAAAAATTTTCTTCAGAGGTTTTCAGAGGAAAATCATGCACAGAAAGTTTCCGGCCAACCTAATACTGTATTATTTATCAATAATATCCCACTTTTCAGGCTCAACTTCAAATGAATTCCATGGGGCACTCGATAAAGAAAAAGAATCAAATCTCGAGTACATCTCAATGTTCTTAAAATAATCCGTTACACTCCAGAGCAGATTTTCTTCTTCCACAAAAATCCAGAGATTCCTGAAAATTGGCATCCAACGATACAACAGAGAGAGGAATGGGCTGAAGAATTGAACATGAAATCAGGGTACTTTTTACTTTATTAAAGAATAATCTTCAAAAAAAACAAGTTTCAGATCTCATCGTGGCTCAAAGAAACAAGAAGAAGAGCGAAAGAATACCAGCTGAAGGCAGTGAGTTGTACAGAATCTCTATTCAAAGATGCCGGTATGTTCTTCAATTCCTGATTTTCAGAAAGTTTTTTTTTTCAGATAGAAGACTGCATTTTTAAGCCAACCCTTTCAAAATACGTTGTCAAAAAATTGAGCAAAAAGATATCAGATTTGGGTCACTGGCTCGTATAAGTCAGTTTGATTTCTTAAGTTTTGAAACGGTTCTTGTTTTTAGTGGGATCTACAAGGACATAATTATTTTTGTTAGAAGTTAAATTGTTTTTCGTTACTTTAGACGAAGAAGCAAACGCGAAGGAGGATTATAGATGGCAGACTTATGGAATCGGACAGCTTCGTCTTCAAAGAGCATATTTAAATTTTATTTTGTTTTATTTTCTTTTCAAATAAAAACGTCGGCTGGATACTTATTTTTTGATGACGGCATGTGACGAGAAATATCACGGGGAGACTCCGAGGGAATGTGGTTGCCCGTACAAAAGGTATCTGGCTAAGAACCTGGCTAGTCTTCCCAAGATCGTCTTCTTCCTTCTTGGCTGACTTGTTCGAATAATCTAACACACTTGGCAAGGTGCCAAATGGCCTTTTCTGCCTCTTCTTCTTTCGATGATTCTGATGGTTGCGTGTTGCCGTTGGCACAGTGCCAAGTTTCTTCCCCTCTTTTCCTCTCTGGACCAATCTAGTGGTTGCGTCGTGCAAGTGTGTCAAAATGGTTGATGTGGAGAATGGATAGGTACTAGTGCGCCGGTTATATAGAGGGAAAAGGGGAAGGAGACACTCTCTTTTTCTCTCATACTGTTGAAAAAATAAAGTTTGGGCAAGGAATTTTCAACTTGGCACCGTGCCAACGACCTCCCCCTGCAAACGCAAGTTGCGGCGCGCCTTTTTGCAACGCCCCCGCACGAAGTTCTGTTTCTAGATTTTTGCTTTTTTCGGTGGCAAGGAGTACTAAATTCAGCTTTTTTGCTGACACAGATGAATCCTACACTTATACACAACGTGATATGTCAGCAAAAAAGCTGAATTTAGTACTCCTTGCCACCGAAAAAAGCAAAAATCTAGAAACAGAAATTCGTGCGGGGGCGTTGCAAAAAGACGCGCCGCAACTTGCGTTTGCAGGGGGAGGTCGTTGGCACGGTGCCAAGTGGAAAATTCCTTGCCCAAACTTTATTTTTTCAACAGTATGAGAGAAAAAGAGAGTTTCTCCTTCCCCTTTTCCCTCTATATAACCGGCGCACCACTGCCATTCTTCATTCATTCTTTGCATTCATGGCTCTCAATTGATGAAATACCCCCAGGATTTTTTCCAATATATTCCTTCATATTTTATTTATATGGTCTTCTTCTGATGAGAGCCTATCCTATACATTTAATTTTTTTGAACATTCTATATATTTATTTCGTTTTTGATGGAATAAATAGAAAAAAAGTGAGTTTTTACGAACACTTTTTTTGGGGATTCTCGGGTTTCGTACTTTCACGACAACAATTGGGGTATCTTTACTATTATTACCATAAAGAATTTGTGTGTGTGTTTGTTCGTCCGGCGCTGGCCCTAGCGAGGCTCATACTGAACCGATTTCCATAAAATTTTTACTGATCGATAGAGAATGCTGACGGGATGATGCCCGTCTTTTTAGCTTTCTGATTGGATCACTGATAAGTTCTGTGCTCTCTTTGCACATAGTCAAAATCGCGTTTCCCAGCGTATTCCCGGGAGGCAAGATAGGGGTGGTCGTCCCTTTTTTTGTCTTAGAAAGTGGGTCTACAATCGTTCCTAATACACAATTTTAGGGGAAGCCAGGCGGTTGAGGCGCGAAGCGCCGAAAACCGTCTGGTTGATAACAATATCTAATATGAGAGTCTCCACTTTTAAATGAACTCATTGATGTTCAACAGCAGGTTCAACCGCACCAAATGTTTTGAAGCGGTACCAAAAGTTTTGGAGCGGTACCAAATGTTTCGGAGCGGCTCCAAAAAGTTATGTTTTCGCACCAAAAGTTTTGGAGCCGCTCCTTTGGTACCGCTTCAAAACATTTGGTGCCGCTCCAAAACTTCTGGTGCGGCTCCAAAACTTTTGGTGCCGCTCTAAAACACTTGGTGCCGCTCCAAAACTTTTGGAACGTAACCAAATGTTTTAGAGCGGCTCCAAAAGTTTTGGGGCGGCACCAAATGTTTTGGATCGGCTCCAAGAATTTATGTTTTTGCACAAAAAGTTTTGGGGCGGCACCAAATGTTTTGGAGCGGCTCCAAGAATTTATGTTTTCGCACCAAAAGTTTTGGAGCGGCTCCAAAAGTTTTGAGGCGGCACCAAATGTTTTGGATCGGCTCCAAGAATTTATGTTTTTGCACAAAAAGTTTTGGGGCGGCACCAAATGTTTTGGAGCGGCTCCAAAAGTTTTGGCGCGGCACCAAGAATTTATGTTTTTGCACAAAAAGTTTTGGGGCGGCTCCAAATGTTTTGGAGCGGCTCCAGAAGTTTTGGCGCGGCACCAAATGTTTTGGAGCGGCACCAAGAATTTATGTTTTCGCACCAAATGTTTTTGTGATTCCGACATCAGAACTCCAGATGTTCAAACTGTGATCTTCACTCGGGACATCATAACGGGGCTGGTAGTGATCGGATCGAGATAAAAATCATTCCTGTAAAGCTTTTGAGTTGTTTAACAAAATGCAATCAGATTTAAAAGCTTTGGGAAAAATTATTTTTCTACATTTTACTAACTTCTCTTGAAATGATGAATCTTGGTAAAAAGTGGAAAAATAATTTTTTCCCAAAACTTTCAGATTTGATTGTGAGAAGTGAGAAGGGTTCGTGATGAAATCATCTCGACTGTGATGGTCTTTCATTGGGTGGAAAGAAACTAATTCAGACATTCAAAGGTAGTTGTATAAAAAGCTTGCCCACATTTTGAACCCCGTTTATTCATTTTAGGCTGGCATAAGTTGGGTGTAGATTTCTAATTCAAGAATGAGCTGAACTTAGGCTATTCTAAGCTGATAAACTAAAATAGGTGATATAAACTGGGTTAGGTGACTTTCGACAGATCAATACTATATCTCAGCTCGTGTGGCTCTGATCAAAGTAAAATTAAACTTTCGATACTTCTGATATCTGTAATCAAACTGCTTATAAAGGAGGAGTAGACGAGGAAGGCAAAAATGAGAGAGCGACCCAAGTTCTGAAAGTTAAGATGGATTATTCCAGAATATATCTGATAATCGATAGCGAAAAAGAAGGAAGCAGGAAAATACGTTGTTCGTTGTCAGAGAACAATAACTAGCCAGCTTTCTGTCTTGACAAACGAAGCGCCGCCCACTGTTTTCTACGCGAACAGCGCCACTTGATTCAAGCCCTGCGTCTAAATGCATTATACATATGCACTCTTGACTGAGTAAATTGATAGATAGAACGTAAGATTGGTTACGAAATAAGGCGTCATTACTCTATCGCTTGGAAAAGACGAAGCGCCACTCACTGTTCTCCACACGCCCGTCGCCACTTGTTGCAAACCCTGCGTCTCACAACATAACACGACGCTTTTAGTTGAATCACAGTGAGTCATTTTTTTGTGATCGTGCTGGTTCGTGTAAAGAAGAGTAACAGTGAGAAACGTTAATTCTGAAATCATCTAGACTATGATGGCTCTTCATTGGGTGGAAGGAGGCTGTTTCAGGGTTCCATATGTTTATGTATGAGGATTGAGCTTGCCAACATTTTGAGCGCCTCTTTTTCTTTCTAGACAGGTATGGGTCAGGTGTAGACTGTTCTACACTAATTAGAAAATGAGCTGAGTTTCGGCTATTTTGAGCGGAGTGGGCTGTTTTAGATATGTTTGGGCTATGTTTCAGCAAAATTTAGCTCTCGAGTCTCCTCAAATACGTAATCAAGTTGTTTTATATATGATGTCAAATGCCAGTAATTGAAAATAATTCAGAGCCAATTTAACGGAGGACTGAAATCACTCTCTCGTTCTGATCCTATTTTTCAATATGAATTCGGTCAGAAGCAACTTCAAATGGTACAAAACGGCATTTGCAAGCAGTGCCGAAATAAATGGTTGAGAACCCGACAATTTGACGATTCAGATGTGCTTTATTCAAAGTGTGTTTTTGTTGAGCCTTAAAAATCTACTGTGCGAGAAGTGCCACTGTACCACTTTCAAGCTGCTTGTCCGTACAAAAACATTGAGCAAATACTGGGTGAGCTCAAGAATTAGCTGCAATTTCTGGGCAAACGTTGACCAGCTTCAGAGAAAACTTTGAGCAGTTCTTGGCAAACTTTGGGAGAGCTCAACCAACTGTTTCCGCTTGTCCACAGCCTGCAAACATTGGGCAAACCTTCGGAGACATTTATAGCCATGTGGTCCGCAATCTGTATTGTTCCTGTTACATTCTAAAAGGGATGTAGAAAACCATGAACTTGATGACCTAGGAAATTCTCATTCATCATAAGGCAATCGAACTTTTTCATCTATCGCTGCTTCAATATTCCCCGTGATAATTTTTTTTCAGTTTTGTTATTCTTGTCAAGGGTTTTTTTAAAGTAATCTTCGGCACAATTTGTCTTCACCATTGAACCATGTAACATGCCGTTCCCTTGTACATTCCAACCTTTCTTTTGTTTGTTTCAGTGGTTTGGAATCTTTTTATTTCAATTGTTTTTTGTGTTTTTTTTCTTGTACCAAAATTTGGTCATTTTGGAGGACAAATTTTATTTCTGTTAAACTCAATTCCACCAAACACGCAATACTTCAATGATGCAATCATTTCATGTTTTTTTATTTGTCAATCTTTTTTTTTTGTAATTGAAAAAACCCATATTTGTGATGGGCCGGCCCGGCTTTGAGGGGGGTCAAAATTTTTTGCACTGAAAAAAATTTTTTTTCGTCTTTTTTTTTGATAAATGTAGAAGTGGTTATCTAGAGAAAATGTTGGATATTTCCAGTAAAAAAATGTCAGAAATTTCATCAAAATCACCGAATAAAAAAAATGAAAAAATGACCCCAATTTTTCAAAATGTTTTGAATCCGGGCCGACGGGCCGAAGCGGGCCGGCCCGGAAAATCACAAGTATGAATAAACCTTTTTTCTAGTCATCTCAACCAGGGTCTCGCCGCGAATAGAAATTGGGAAGGGTCTCACCACGCTAGTCGATGACCACAGAAAAATCGATGAGCCTACGAATCTCAAAACCCTGAAGGGTAGTGGAACGACTTCTTCTGTACTTTTGATTTCTTTTCTTGTGTGACTTTACTACTGCTTTGTTGTATACTATACACTCTTGATATTCAAATGGATTTCGATTTGCCACGGTTTCCATTGCTCCAACTTTCTGATTGTGTAATTCAAAATATTCTTCAAAATTTTGATAATATTCAATTGTGAGTTTTTATTAATACTTGGTATTTTTTAGACTTGTCAAAATCCGGCCCGGCCCGGCTAAACCCGGCGGGTCGGAGCGGGCATTATTAAAAATTATTGGTTTTTTGGAGCACGTTTTTTCCGATCTTCAGTCCTATTTCTTTTTATTCAAAAATCGATCAGAATTCCCTATCTGAAAGTATAATATAAAAGCTAGATAAGTAGAAAAAACCGCGAAAAAAATTTTCAAAAAAAAACCTTGCAAAAACATGTTTTTTTCCAGAATCCCGGGCCGGGCCGGGCCGGTAGGGATTTCTTCAGCGGCCTGGCCCGGCCCGTGACAAGTCTGATATTTTTTGATTTTCCAGTGATTCCCAGACTTTTGAATTTTTTTACAGAAACGTGAGTAGACCTTAAGCACTCGACTCGGGTTGAAAATTTTTTTTCTCTCATTGATCACATTTATCATTTATCTCATTTGTCAAAAAACCCACATTTTCTTTTAACAACATATACCAATAAATTAGGTTAAAAACGATGAATTTTCGGAATGCGAAACATGTTTTTTCTCAAAACCCGGACCGACTCAATAGAAATTGGTCTAGCCGCCCTGCTCAGCTAGTAAATAGTCTGGAAGAGACTGATTTTCAAATAGAACATTCATCATTTTCAGATTTGGTTTTTCTTTGCTCTCAAATAAAACGAAGCACATCATCACATCACTCAATTGGAAAGGAGAATTTGTCTCTGTCAAAGTGAAAGATCGAATTATTTTTCATTTGGACTTTGATAATGGTGACAGATTGTCTTGTAAATTTGAGAGGAATGAGTTGATCAATGAAGAAGAAAGTAAAAATACTTTAAAAGCAGCGTCCATGCATTTTAAAATAAAACGCGAGGGTCTGCTCATAGAACAGTATGAATGGACTAACAGAGCCATGGATATAGAAGATTGGAAGAAGCACGTGCAAGAAATTATTCATTATCCATTCCCAGATTATCTATTTTTTGAAAGTACCGATTTGAATATGGAATCTCTCTCAAGGATTTTTAGCAATTGCAGAACACTTGTTATTCAAAATTTTTTTGAGAATGTACTTATTCGAGATGATGAAATTATTGGAAATCTGTTGGAGCTTTGCAACAATCGATGGAATGAGTTAGACTTGTTGTTGGATGTAATGCCAAATCAAAGAATTCCTCGGAAGATTCTTCTTCAAAATTTGAATGTTGTTTATCTTTGCAACACAGGAACTCCCCTAGTAGAGTTCCCCTTGGAGGATCTTTTACTCATAAATAGTAAAGTAATATGTTTATTCCTTATGTTTTCAGATAAAGATCTGAACAGATTTATTAAACTTTGGCAGAAAGGTGTTAATCCCCAAATGGAAACGTTTAGTGTCACTTATGATCAAATTAGGGATGAAACAGTTATTCTTAAAGACACTGGATTCATTCAAAGCAATGAAATTCTTTATCATCATGGAAGTCGTTACAATAATCCTGATACAATTCGCGAAGGATTTGATATTCACCGGAATGATGGTACAAAAGCAAGAATCAAATTCGATAATAGGGACAATTCTACAACGTTAATAATGTTTATTTTTCATCCTCATTGTATTGTAAATGGTGTTTGAAATTGTTATGCTTATATATAATTTAAGTTTAAATTTTGTTGAAAATAAAGGATTGAAAAACATTCCGAATAGAAAACTTTGAAATAACCCGTTTTCGGTTGTTCAGAATACATTGAAAATTAAAAAAAAAGCACAGCGAAGCATTTGTAACAGAGATATCTAAAACAATTACCAAAAGTTACCAAAGGTGAAGTTCGAATACAGGGTGCGGCATAGATACTGTTACACGTTCAGGCTTGAATATTTCGAGAACTAGAGATCCGAAAGGGATGAGACTCGACAAATTTGTTCAATATATGCTGGACATAAAGTACGAACAGAGTTAAGAACTATTTTAAATATTTTGAATCCATGGCTCTCTCATGAATCACCAAGTAGAGGTTCTCAGAGACACGCAAACATTTTCGGTTAGCATAGGATTCCTACAACTGTAAAACTATATCCAGGACCACCAGAATTTGGTCAAAAATAAGTAAGCGATTCGGTCTATAACGTCCCCAAGTAGCCTTAAAATGGCCTGATTTTGATCATTTTTCAAACAAAGTTACGACGCGACAACACAGTTTGCCTGGAATTTTTCCGATTGAACCGAAACTTTTCAAAAATGTTCAATATGAACTAATTTGTTAAGTTCACTAGCTCTGACACGTCTAGATTGCTTGGTTCCTTCTGCAAGGACCGGTAAAGGTGTGTAACAGTATTTATGCCGCACCCTGTATAAGAAAACGTTTTTTTTTGTCCCTGCGGCTTTACGGATTACGCACTTTGCGCCCAATGCAGCTGATGTGCTAGTTCGGACCCAAAGTAGATAAATCCTGTAATTAATGCCCACATGTATTTGAAGCCCACCCTCAGGGCCTTTTCGAAATATAAAAACCCACCCTGTATCAGACGCCCACTCTCTAATGAGCGCACATCCACTAGTGATTGTTTCTTTTAAAAATCGTTGTTTCGAACATACCGTCAATCCTGTAATAGAAACCCATGGGCTTCTATTTTTCAGAGGTCCTTTGAGGGTGGGCTTGTATTACAAGTGTGCTACAATTACAGGGTGGGCTTCTATTTTTCGACCTCTTTTTTCAAGTTGTGAAAAATAGAAGCCCACCCTTGAAGGACCTTTGAAAAGTAGAAGAACATGGGTTTCTATTTCAGGATTTAGGGTAATTTGTTTTAGAAATATTCAAAATATACAAATTAGTGCATACACTACATCTTCCGACAAAATGCATATTATTTCACAGCAATTTCTGCCTCAAAAGCACTGTTGAGGAAATCACTCAATTAATATAATTTCCTCATCAGAAAAGCTGTTTAATGGCACTCATGTGGTTTTACTCCGAAAACTTGCGCCATTAAAAGCTCAATTCCACTTCGGCAGAGCCTCGTTCAATAGCTTACAAGGAAACTCTTACTTGAATTTCCGCCTAAATGCGCGCAGCAAGTGCGCCCCTGGACTTGGCGGCGTAGCGACTCATTAACCTCAGCGATACGCAGGCAATTAGCCTTCGCCGCAAGCAGTTGTGTTTTCACGCTAATCTTTTGAGTTGTTGTTACCTTTTTCTATGATTTTTATGTCGTTAATTTTGTCATCGAAGCGCACACAGTTGCGCATCGATATATTAATTACACAGTTAATTAATCAGACAAATTAATGCAAGTTTTTAGAGGTGATTTATGGTCACCCTCGCCTGTCGGCTCATCCAACGACTTCGACGAATATAATTTAATTTTAAACCTTTTTTTACCTCTTTTTATCCTTTTTTATTTTTTGACACCAATAAATGGGTCATTGATTTAATCTTTGTTATTTTTACATTATATTGCACGCACACAGTACACGCGCTTCACTCTCTCCATCAGTTTCAGAGTTATTCCCAATTTTTAAGAAGTAAATGCGGGGTCTCCAGCTCCCCTAAACGCATTTCTCTTCAAGCAACTGTCAAAAGCAAGGAGGGAGAAACAACAATCTTTGCCGTATCTCAAATTGCAATACTATGAAAGGGAAAATGAATATCAGTATTGTACACTTATTATTCATAAAAGCTTCAATATCATTTGAAAATTATTGAATTACAGAAAATATAAATAGGTTATAACAGTGGGAAATACATAGAGAAATCCTCTACAATTTTATTGAATAAAAGCAGATTGAGGGGCACACGGGTAGTGGGGAATTTGTAGTTTTCGACTGGGGAACAGGTAAGGAAATAGTCCCGATAATGCTGATAGAATTGCTTCGATGTGTTGCAGGCCATTACGTTGTTGCTTGCCAACGGGACTCCCGGACTGACCTCTTTCTCCTTTTTTGACTTGTTTTTCCCGTTCACTACATTTAGGTTTTTTTTGTGCCTCATTTCTGCTTTTTGACATCTCCTCGCGATGAGTTTGGAAACGGAACCCAACAAACTTAAAGCTTCCAAATTAGCATCGAGATTTTTTTCCGTCGTTGATTGTAGTCATATTTGCTTTTTGCAACTCCATCCTGCGTAATTCTATCTATGGAACTGAGCAATTGTCAGTGCGAGAGAAATACTGAAAAATAAGCCTATTATGATCGTGAAAACGTATGTGTTCTTTTCCTTATTAATCCATTTTTTGTAGATGTAGAGTTCTTGAGAAAATTATTGATTTTTTTAATCGAAAAGCCCCATTCTCAATGAATATCTTCACATCCAAATATATCAAAAGTGATGCCAACGCTTTGTTGCTTAACCGATAATTTTTTTTTCATAATCTCTGGTCATTGCTACCAACGTTTTCCTTATCTACGTATCATACGACTTGCTTATTCCAAGTCGTAGAGGCCATCGGAATTTTTCTCGTGGAACAGCAGCTGGCTTAATGTTTGCCATTGATCGAACGTAGGCTTTCATTCTTTAAAATTCTGGCCAACACTCCTTTTTGCAAAACATTGGTGAGAATGGTTTTTGTAGGGAGTTTCTGAAAATTCGAGCTTTATATAGGAATGCATTGTTAAAAACCTCACGCTCCATCCTCCAAAGTATTCATCTCGGGGGATCTCGAGGGACTTCTGCTCTGGTGCATGGGTGACTGGGCAAAGCTTCATGTCGACATGCTGCAGGCATAATTCAGTTTTTCATATACTAGTTTGCCAATGAATATTTTCTTTTCGAGACCAGCTTTATCAGTCTTAGAGACCGGTGAAAAGAAAAAGCTTACTTTTTTTGTTCTAATCATATTCCAGAATACTGTAGAATATATCGTTTAATAAACATTGGAAAAAATAGATGAAGGCAACCCAACAATGGGTACCTACAAAAAGCGAATGATGAGAATGATGGTGAGTGTTTTCTTTTATATCGCGGGGAGGAGGCGTGGTCAAATGTCGGCGGGGTCGGACCGAGTGTCGGCATCTCTCCTTTGAAAAAAATAAACATCTTTCAAAAATGTTTCTTTTTCGTTCAGTTTCTAGCCAACTCAATTTGAAAATCGACTAGTCCTTGACAAAAAACCGATAATTAATAAAGAAGAAAAAAATATGCCGACAAGATTTGAATGTGGAGTTTGATTTTCTAGATGACCGTGACATTAAATAGAAAATAATAATGAGTGAAAAGTGGGTGAACAGTGTGTGAACGTACGGTGAACAGTGAGTGGACAGTGGGTGAACAGTTGGGGAACAGTGGTTTTTTCATTGCCAGGTTTCAAGGTTTGCTCAGCTTTTCCAAATTACAAGCAATTATTCTACAAAGCTACTAGTTTACAGTTTTACGAGTCTTATTTTCTATAATGCACACTCTATGAGCCTTCAACATTACGAGTATCTAGGTTTACAAGTCGGCCTTTTTCTCTCTTAATATACACAATATGCATTTGTGCATAACTTAGAGTCCTAAATTCAGCGCTAATTCGTACAACAATTTCAGTTTCTATTCAAAGCTCTTTAATCTGATTTTGACCGATAATACAAGGCAAAAAAAAAACTCATAGATAAGACACAAAAAAAAGTAGTAATCATTTCGGCAGTTATTACTGAAATTGAAAGCCAAAATCGTTTGGAATATTGCTTTGTTGCAGCTGAGTTTGTCTAATATACATTTTCCAAGTTTCAGTTGTATTTTAATTTTCATCGCATTTTTTCTCATTGCAAATCTTGATCTGAAGTAAAAAAAAGAAGAGGGGTAGTAGTTTCTTGGTTTTCACCCGAAAAGTGAGAACGTTTTTAGGTAACGTTTTTTTACTTTTATTACTGAAAAAAAACCCCAATTTTCCCCTCCACACCGAAGCGCTGTTGTAAAGGGGCCACTCAATTTTCAGGTTTTACGGTATTTGATTTTAGAGATTGATATTTTTGAAATTAGACCCTTTCCCTCATTTCATATTATTGATTTTTTTTTCAACCTATTCTTTCTCCCATATGCTATATTCCCAGAAACCCTTCTTCCCACAAGACTTCCTCATCTTTCCCGCCTGCCGTCTCAGTACTGTGTGTCTTTTCGTTCTTGGGTTGCAAGTACAGCGTCTTGATTCACGCGCTCTGTTTTCCACAACCTTCGGTCAGTCTTCCTTTTTGCACAGTTGTGTGCGGTCGTCTCCTTTTTTTCTCTTCATTTTCCTTCCTTTTGTGTCTGCTAGAGAGACGTGTTATTGATTTTTTTAAATTACTTTTTCAGAGAGTCAACAAAATACGGAATTCCAATTCAACTTACACCACGAACCGGCTAGGGTTGATCGATGATTTTGATCGGAACAACGAAGGAAATGGATACTGGAGCGATTAAACAGTAAGTATGAAGGATGGGAAGGACAGGAGATTTCTTTTGTAAAATGTGATAAATACACTACTTTGTCAATTTTGAAGATTTCCAAGAAAAAAACAACACTAACCAAGAGTTCGAACTAGCACGCGGGCTGAATTTGGGTGCCAAGCGCGCTACCGGTTGAGCCACAACGGCCAAGACACAGTTATCTTTGCGGGCCTATATGACACTATCGGACCAGACTATTTCCATGACAAATTTTCGTTTGGTCGCATTTTTATAGCCTGATATGCTACGGTATGGTGCCTTCCCGCAAGATCAACATGCATATATTAGGAAGACTATAATGCATTCCATCCGAACAGTTATAGCAACTGTATAAATAGAGACAGTGGGACTGTCTCATAAGGTTTTGACATATGTTTATTGTGTCTGTTCGATCGTCGCAGCTATTTGGCACTTCAGGTCAGGCTAACATGGATATTTCAACGTCACGTACATGCATTTAGTAGGGAAAATAATGCATTCCTTCCAAACAGTTATAGCAACTGTTCTCAACATTTAGAGACAGTGGGACTGTCTTATCAGGTTTTGACATATGTTTATCCTGTCTGTTCGATCGTCGCAGCCATTAGGCACTTCAGGTCGGGCTAACACGGATATTTCAACGTCACGTACATGCATACAGTAGGGAAACTAATGCATTCCTTCCAAACAGTTCTAGCAACTGTTATCAATATTTGAAGACAGTGGGACTGTCTCATAAGGTTTTGACATATGTTTATCCTGTCTGTTCGATCGTCGCAGCCATTAGGCACTTCAGGTCGGGCTAACATGGATATTTCAACGTCACGTACATGCATTTAGTAGGGAAAATAATGCATTCCTTCCAAACAGTTATAGCAACTGTTCTCAACATTTAAAGACAGTGGGACTGTCTTATTAGGTTTTGACATATGTTTATCCTGTCTGTTCGATCGTCGCAGCTATTTGGCACTTCAGGTCAGGCTAACATGGATAATTCAACGTCACGTACATGCATTTAGTAGGGAAAATAATGCATTCCTTCCAAACAGTTCTAGCAACTGTTATCAACATTTAGAGACAGTGGGACTGTCATCAGGTTTTGACATATGTTTATCCTGTCTGTTCGATCGTCGCAGCCATTAGGCACTTCAGGTCGGGCTAACATGGATATTTCAACGTCACGTACATGCATTCAGTAGGGAAACTAATGCATTCCTTCCAAACAGTTTTAGCAACTGTTATCAACATTTAGAGACAGTGGGACTGTCATCAGGTTTCGACATATGTTTATCCTGTCTGTTCGATCGTCGCAGCTATTTGGCACTTCAGGTCGGGTTAACATGGATATTTCAACGTCACGTACATGCATTTAGTAGGGAAAATAATGCATTCCTTCCAAACAGTTATAGCAACTGTTCTCAACATTTGAAGACAGTGGGACTGTCTTATTAGGTTTTGACATATGTTTATCCTGTCTGTTCGATCGTCGCAGCTATTAGGCACTTCAGGTCGGGCTAACATGGATATTTCAACGTCACGTACACGCATTCAGTAGGGAAACTAATGCATTCCTTCCAAACAGTTATAGCAACTGTTCTCAACATTTGAAGACAGTGGGACTGTCTTATTAGGTTTTGACATATGTTTATCCTGTCTGTTCGATCGTCGCAGCTATTAGGCACTTCAGGTCGGGCTAACATGGATATTTCAACGTCACGTACACGCATTCAGTAGGGAAACTAATGCATTCCTTCCAAACAGTTATAGCAACTGTTCTCAACATTTAAAGACAGTGGGACTGTCTTATCAGGTTTTGACATATGTTTATCCTGTCTGTTCGATCGTCGCAGCCATTAGGCACTTCAGGTCGGGCTAACATGGATATTTCAACGTCACGTACATGCATTTAGTAGGGAAAATAATGCATTCCTTCCAAACAGTTATAGCAACTGTTCTCAACGTTTAAAGACAGTGGGACTGTCTTATTAGGTTTTGACATATGTTTATCCTGTCTGTTCGATCGTCGCAGCTATTAGCCACTTCAGGTCGGGCTAACATGGATATTTCAACGTCACGTACATGCATTTAGTAGGGAAACTAATGCATTCCTTCCAAACAGTTATAGCAACTGTTCTCAACATTTGAAGACAGTGGGACTGTCTTATTAGGTTTTGACATATGTTTATCCTGTCTGTTCGATCGTCGCAGCTATTAGGCACTTCAGGTCGGGCTAACATGGATATTTCAACGTCACGTACACGCATTCAGTAGGGAAACTAATGCATTCCTTCCAAACAGTTATAGCAACTGTTCTCAACATTTAAAGACAGTGGGACTGTCTTATCAGGTTTTGACATATGTTTATCCTGTCTGTTCGATCGTCGCAGCCATTAGGCACTTCAGGTCGGGCTAACATGGATATTTCAACGTCACGTACATGCATTCAGTAGGGAAACTAATGCATTCCTTTCAAACAGTTCTAGCAACTGTTCTCAACATTTGAAAACAGTGGGACTGTCTTATTAGGTTTTGACATATGTTTATCCTGTCTGTTCGATCGTCGCAGCTATTTGACACTTCAGGTCGGGCTAACATGGATATTTCAACGTCACATACATGCATTCAGTAGGGAAACTAATGCATTACTTCCAAACAGTTATAGAAACTGTTCTCAACATTTGAAGACAGTGGGACTGTTTTATTAGGTTTTGACATATGTTTATCCTGTCTGTTCGATCGTCGCAGCTATTTGGCACTTCAGGTCGGGCTAACATGGATATTTCAAAGTCACGTACATGCATTTAGTAGGGAAAATAATGCATTCCTTCCAAACAGTTATAGCAACTGTTCTCAACATTTGAAAACAGTGGGACTGTCTTATTAGGTTTTGACATATGTTTATCCTGTCTGTTCGATCGTCGCAGCTATTCGGCACTTCAGGTCGGGTTAACATGGATATTTCAACGTCACGTACATGCATTTAGTAGGGAAACTAATGCATTCCTTCCAAACAGTTATAGCAACTGTTCTCAACATTTGAAGACAGTGGGACTGTCTTATCAGGTTTTGACATATGTTTATCCTGTCTGTTCGATCGTCGCAGCTATTTGGCACTTCAGGTCGGGTTAACATGGATATTTCAACGTCACGTACATGCATTTAGTAGGGAAAATAATGCATTCTTTCCAAACAGTTATAGCAACTGTTCTCAACATTTAAAGACAGTGGGACTGTCTTATCAGGTTTTGACATATGTTTATCCTGTCTGTTCGATCGTCGCAGCCATTAGGCACTTCAGGTCGGGCTAACATGGATATTTCAACGTCACGTACATGCATTCAGTAGGGAAACTAATGCATTCCTTCCAAACAGTTATAGCAACTGTTCTCAACATTTGAAGACAGTGGGACTGTCTTATTAGGTTTTGACATATGTTTATCCTGTCTGTTCGATCGTCGCAGCTATTTGGCACTTCAGGTCGGGCTAACATGGATATTTCAACGTCACGTACATGCATTCAGTAGGGAAACTAATGCATTCCTTCCAAACAGTTATAGCAACTGTTCTCAACATTTGAAGACAATGGGACTGTCTTATTAGGTTTTGACATATGTTTATCCTGTCTGTTCGATCGTCGCAGCTATTTGGCACTTCAGGTCGGGCTAACATGGATATTTCAACGTCACGTACATGCATTCAGTAGGGAAACTAATGCATTCCTTCCAAACAGTTATAGCAACTGTTCTCAACATTTGAAGACAGTGGGACTGTCTTATTAGGTTTTGACATATGTTTATCCTGTCTGTTCGATCGTCGCAGCTATTTGGCACTTCAGGTCGGGCTAACATGGATATTTCAAAGTCACGTACATGCATTTAGTCGGGAAAATAATGCATTCCTTCCAAACAGTTATAGCAACTGTTCTCAACATTTAAAGACAGTGGGACTGTCTTATTAGGTTTTGACATATGTTTATCCTGTCTGTTCGATCGTCGCAGCTATTTGGCACTTCAGGTCGGGCTAACATAGATATTTCAACGTCACGTACATGCATTCAGTAGGGCAACTAATGCATTCCTTCCAAACAGTTCTAGCAACTGTTCTCAACATTTGAAAACAGTGGGACTGTCTTATTAGGTTTTGACATATGTTTATCCTGTCTGTTCGATCGTCGCAGCTATTTGACACTTCAGGTCGGGTTAACATGGATATTTCAACGTCACGTACATGCATTTAGTAGGGAAAATAATGCATTCTTTCCAAACAGTTATAGCAACTGTTCTCAACATTTAAAGACAGTGGGACTGTCTTATCAGGTTTTGACATATGTTTATCCTGTCTGTTCGATCGTCGCAGCCATTAGGCACTTCAGGTCGGGCTAACATGGATATTTCAACGTCACGTACATGCATACAGTAGGGAAACTAATGCATTCCTTCCAAACAGTTCTAGCAACTGTTCTCAACATTTGAAAACAGTGGGACTGTCTTATCAGGTTTTGACATATGTTTATCCTGTCTGTTCGATCGTCGCAGCCATTAGGCACTTCAGGTCGGGCTAACATGGATATTTCAACGTCACGTACATGCATTCAGTAGGGAAACTAATGCATTCCTTCCAAACAGTTATAGCAACTGTTCTCAACATTTGAAGACAGTGGGACTGTCTTATTAGGTTTTGACATATGTTTATCCTGTCTGTTCGATCGTCGCAGCTATTTGGCACTTCAGGTCGGGCTAACATGGATATTTCAACGTCACGTACATGCATTCAGTAGGGAAACTAATGCATTCCTTCCAAACAGTTATAGCAACTGTTCTCAACGTTTAAAGACAGTGGGACTGTCTTATTAGGTTTTGACATATGTTTATCCTGTCTGTTCGATCGTCGCAGCTATTTGGCACTTCAGGTCGGGCTAACATGGATATTTCAAAGTCACGTACATGCATTTAGTCGGGAAAATAATGCATTCCTTCCAAACAGTTATAGCAACTGTTCTCAACATTTGAAGGCAATGGGACTGTCTTATTAGGTTTTGACATATGTTTATCCTGTCTGTTCGATCGTCGCAGCTATTTGGCACTTCAGGTCGGGCTAACATGGATATTTCAACGTCACGTACATGCATTCAGTAGGGAAACTAATGCATTCCTTCCAAACAGTTATAGCAACTGTTCTCAACATTTGAAGACAGTGGGACTGTCTTATTAGGTTTTGACATATGTTTATCCTGTCTGTTCGATCGTCGCAGCTATTTGGCACTTCAGGTCGGGCTAACATGGATATTTCAAAGTCACGTACATGCATTTAGTCGGGAAAATAATGCATTCCTTCCAAACAGTTATAGCAACTGTTCTCAACATTTAAAGACAGTGGGACTGTCTTATTAGGTTTTGACATATGTTTATCCTGTCTGTTCGATCGTCGCAGCTATTTGGCACTTCAGGTCGGGCTAACATAGATATTTCAACGTCACGTACATGCATTCAGTAGGGAAACTAATGCATTCCTTCCAAACAGTTCTAGCAACTGTTCTCAACATTTGAAAACAGTGGGACTGTCTTATTAGGTTTTGACATATGTTTATCCTGTCTGTTCGATCGTCGCAGCTATTTGACACTTCAGGTCGGGTTAACATGGATATTTCAACGTCACGTACATGCATTTAGTAGGGAAAATAATGCATTCTTTCCAAACAGTTATAGCAACTGTTCTCAACATTTAAAGACAGTGGGACTGTCTTATCAGGTTTTGACATATGTTTATCCTGTCTGTTCGATCGTCGCAGCCATTAGGCACTTCAGGTCGGGCTAACATGGATATTTCAACGTCACGTACATGCATACAGTAGGGAAACTAATGCATTCCTTCCAAACAGTTCTAGCAACTGTTCTCAACATTTGAAAACAGTGGGACTGTCTTATTAGGTTTTGACATATGTTTATCCTGTCTGTTCGATCGTCGCAGCCATTAGGCACTTCAGGTCGGGCTAACATAGATATTTCAACGTCACGTACATGCATTCAGTAGGGAAACTAATGCATTCCTTCCAAACAGTTATAGCAACTGTTCTCAACATTTAAAGACAGTGGGACTGTCTTATTAGGTTTTGACATATGTTTATCCTGTCTGTTCGATCGTCGCAGCTATTTGGCACTTCAGGTCGGGTTAACATGGATATTTCAACGTCACGTACATGCATTTAGTAGGGAAAATAATGCATTCTTTCCAAACAGTTATAGCAACTGTTCTCAACATTTGAAGACAGTGGGACTGTCTTATTAGGTTTTGACATATGTTTATCCTGTCTGTTCGATCGTCGCAGCCATTAGGCACTTCAGGTCGGGTTAACATGGATATTTCAACGTCACGTACATGCATTCAGTAGGGAAACTAATGCATTCCTTCCAAACAGTTATAGCAACTGTTATCAATATTTAGAGACAGTGGGACTGTCTTATCAGGTTTTGACATATGTTTATCCTTTCTGTTCGATCGTCGCAGCTATTTGGCACTTCAGGTCGGGCTAACATGGATATTTCAACGTCACGTACATGCATTCAGTAGGGAAACTAATGCATTCCTTCCAAACAGTTCTAGCAACTGTTCTCAACATTTGAAAACAGTGGGACTGTCTTATTAGGTTTTGACATATGTTTATCCTGTCTGTTCGATCGTCGCAGCTATTTGACACTTCAGGTCGGGCTAACATGGATATTTCAACGTCACATACATGCATTCAGTAGGGAAACTAATGCATTACTTCCAAACAGTTATAGAAACTGTTCTCAACATTTGAAGACAGTGGGACTGTCTTATTAGGTTTTGACATATGTTTATCCTGTCTGTTCGATCGTCGCAGCTATTTGGCACTTCAGGTCGGGCTAACATGGATATTTCAAAGTCACGTACATGCATTTAGTAGGGAAAATAATGCATTCCTTCCAAACAGTTATAGCAACTGTTCTCAACATTTGAAAACAGTGGGACTGTCTTATTAGGTTTTGACATATGTTTATCCTGTCTGTTCGATCGTCGCAGCTATTCGGCACTTCAGGTCGGGTTAACATGGATATTTCAACGTCACGTACATGCATTTAGTAGGGAAACTAATGCATTCCTTCCAAACAGTTATAGCAACTGTTCTCAACATTTGAAGACAGTGGGACTGTCTTATCAGGTTTTGACATATGTTTATCCTGTCTGTTCGATCGTCGCAGCTATTTGGCACTTCAGGTCGGGTTAACATGGATATTTCAACGTCACGTACATGCATTTAGTAGGGAAAATAATGCATTCTTTCCAAACAGTTATAGCAACTGTTCTCAACATTTAAAGACAGTGGGACTGTCTTATCAGGTTTTGACATATGTTTATCCTGTCTGTTCGATCGTCGCAGCCATTAGGCACTTCAGGTCGGGCTAACATGGATATTTCAACGTCACGTACATGCATTCAGTAGGGAAACTAATGCATTCCTTCCAAACAGTTATAGCAACTGTTCTCAACATTTGAAGACAGTGGGACTGTCTTATTAGGTTTTGACATATGTTTATCCTGTCTGTTCGATCGTCGCAGCTATTTGGCACTTCAGGTCGGGCTAACATGGATATTTCAACGTCACGTACATGCATTCAGTAGGGAAACTAATGCATTCCTTCCAAACAGTTATAGCAACTGTTCTCAACATTTGAAGACAGTGGGACTGTCTTATTAGGTTTTGACATATGTTTATCCTGTCTGTTCGATCGTCGCAGCTATTTGGCACTTCAGGTCGGGCTAACATGGATATTTCAAAGTCACGTACATGCATTTAGTCGGGAAAATAATGCATTCCTTCCAAACAGTTATAGCAACTGTTCTCAACATTTAAAGACAGTGGGACTGTCTTATTAGGTTTTGACATATGTTTATCCTGTCTGTTCGATCGTCGCAGCTATTTGGCACTTCAAGTCGGGCTAACATAGATATTTCAACGTCACGTACATGCATTCAGTAGGGAAACTAATGCATTCCTTCCAAACAGTTCTAGCAACTGTTCTCAACATTTGAAAACAGTGGGACTGTCTTATTAGGTTTTGACATATGTTTATCCTGTCTGTTCGATCGTCGCAGCTATTTGACACTTCAGGTCGGGTTAACATGGATATTTCAACGTCACGTACATGCATTTAGTAGGGAAAATAATGCATTCTTTCCAAACAGTTATAGCAACTGTTCTCAACATTTAAAGACAGTGGGACTGTCTTATCAGGTTTTGACATATGTTTATCCTGTCTGTTCGATCGTCGCAGCCATTAGGCACTTCAGGTCGGGCTAACATGGATATTTCAACGTCACGTACATGCATTCAGTAGGGAAACTAATGCATTCCTTCCAAACAGTTCTAGCAACTGTTCTCAACATTTAAAGACAGTGGGACTGTCTTATTAGGTTTTGACATATGTTTATCCTGTCTGTTCGATCGTCGCAGCTATTTGGCACTTCAGGTCGGGCTAACATGGATATTTCAACGTCACGTACATGCATTCAGTAGGGAAACTAATGCATTCCTTCCAAACAGTTGTAGCAACTGTTCTCAACATTTAAAGACAGTGGGACTGTCTTATCAGGTTTTGACATATGTTTATCCTGTCTGTTCGATCGTCGCAGCTATTTGGCACTTCAGGTCGGGCTAACATGGATATTTCAACGTCACATACATGCATTTAGTCGGGAAAATAATGCATTCCTTCCAAACAGTTATAGCAACTGTTCTCAACATTTAAAGACAGTGGGACTGTCTTATTAGGTTTTGACATATGTTTATCCTGTCTGTTCGATCGTCGCAGCTATTTGGCACTTCAGGTCGGGCTAACATGGATATTTCAACGTCACGTACATGCATTCAGTGGGGAAACTAATGCAATCCTTCCAAACAGTTCTAGCAACTGTTCTCAACATTTGAAAACAGTGGGACTGTCTTATTAGGTTTTGACATATGTTTATCCTGTCTGTTCGATCGTCGCAGCTATTTGGCACTTCAGGTCGGGCTAACATGGATATTTCAACGTCACATACATGCATTTAGTCGGGAAAATAATGCATTCCTTCCAAACAGTTCTAGCAACTGTTCTCAACATTTGAAAACAGTGGGACTGTCTTATTAGGTTTTGACATATGTTTATCCTGTCTGTTCGATCGTCGCAGCTATTTGACACTTCAGGTCGGGTTAACATGGATATTTCAAAGTCACGTACATGCATTTAGTAGGGAAAATAATGCATTCTTTCCAAACAGTTATAGCAACTGTTCTCAACATTTAAAGACAGTGGGACTGTCTTATCAGGTTTTGACATATGTTTATCCTGTCTGTTCGATCGTCGCAGCTATTTGGCACTTCAGGTCGGGCTAACATGGATATTTCAAAGTCACGTACATGCATTTAGTAGGGAAAATAATGCATTCCTTCCAAACAGTTATAGCAACTGTTCTCAACATTTGAAAACAGTGGGACTGTCTTATTAGGTTTTGACATATGTTTATCCTGTCTGTTCGATCGTCGCAGCTATTCGGCACTTCAGGTCGGGTTAACATGGATATTTCAACGTCACGTACATGCATTTAGTAGGGAAACTAATGCATTCCTTCCAAACAGTTATAGCAACTGTTCTCAACATTTGAAGACAGTGGGACTGTCTTATCAGGTTTTGACATATGTTTATCCTGTCTGTTCGATCGTCGCAGCTATTTGGCACTTCAGGTCGGGTTAACATGGATATTTCAACGTCACGTACATGCATTTAGTAGGGAAAATAATGCATTCTTTCCAAACAGTTATAGCAACTGTTCTCAACATTTAAAGACAGTGGGACTGTCTTATCAGGTTTTGACATATGTTTATCCTGTCTGTTCGATCGTCGCAGCCATTAGGCACTTCAGGTCGGGCTAACATGGATATTTCAACGTCACGTACATGCATTCAGTAGGGAAACTAATGCATTCCTTCCAAACAGTTATAGCAACTGTTCTCAACATTTGAAGACAGTGGGACTGTCTTATTAGGTTTTGACATATGTTTATCCTGTCTGTTCGATCGTCGCAGCTATTTGGCACTTCAGGTCGGGCTAACATGGATATTTCAACGTCACGTACATGCATTCAGTAGGGAAACTAATGCATTCCTTCCAAACAGTTATAGCAACTGTTCTCAACATTTGAAGACAGTGGGACTGTCTTATTAGGTTTTGACATATGTTTATCCTGTCTGTTCGATCGTCGCAGCTATTTGGCACTTCAGGTCGGGCTAACATGGATATTTCAAAGTCACGTACATGCATTTAGTCGGGAAAATAATGCATTCCTTCCAAACAGTTATAGCAACTGTTCTCAACATTTAAAGACAGTGGGACTGTCTTATTAGGTTTTGACATATGTTTATCCTGTCTGTTCGATCGTCGCAGCTATTTGGCACTTCAAGTCGGGCTAACATAGATATTTCAACGTCACGTACATGCATTCAGTAGGGAAACTAATGCATTCCTTCCAAACAGTTCTAGCAACTGTTCTCAACATTTGAAAACAGTGGGACTGTCTTATTAGGTTTTGACATATGTTTATCCTGTCTGTTCGATCGTCGCAGCTATTTGACACTTCAGGTCGGGTTAACATGGATATTTCAACGTCACGTACATGCATTTAGTAGGGAAAATAATGCATTCTTTCCAAACAGTTATAGCAACTGTTCTCAACATTTAAAGACAGTGGGACTGTCTTATCAGGTTTTGACATATGTTTATCCTGTCTGTTCGATCGTCGCAGCCATTAGGCACTTCAGGTCGGGCTAACATGGATATTTCAACGTCACGTACATGCATTCAGTAGGGAAACTAATGCATTCCTTCCAAACAGTTCTAGCAACTATTCTCAACATTTAAAGACAGTGGGACTGTCTTATTAGGTTTTGACATATGTTTATCCTGTCTGTTCGATCGTCGCAGCTATTTGGCACTTCAGGTCGGGTTAACATGGATATTTCAACGTCACGTACATGCATTTAGTAGGGAAAATAATGCATTCTTCCCAAACAGTTATAGCAACTGTTCTCAACATTTAAAGACAGTGGGACTGTCTTATCAGGTTTTGACATATGTTTATCCTGTCTGTTCGATCGTCGCAGCCATTAGGCACTTCAGGTCGGGCTAACATGGATATTTCAACGTCACGTACATGCATTCAGTAGGGAAACTAATGCATTCCTTCCAAACAGTTCTAGCAACTGTTCTCAACATTTAAAGACAGTGGGACTGTCTTATCAGGTTTTGACATATGTTTATCCTGTCTGTTCGATCGTCGCAGCTATTTGGCACTTCAGGTCGGGCTAACATGGATATTTCAACGTCACATACATGCATTTAGTCGGGAAAATAATGCATTCCTTCCAAACAGTTATAGCAACTGTTCTCAACATTTAAAGACAGTGGGACTGTCTTATTAGGTTTTGACATATGTTTATCCTGTCTGTTCGATCGTCGCAGCTATTTGGCACTTCAGGTCGGGCTAACATGGATATTTCAACGTCACGTACATGCATTCAGTGGGGAAACTAATGCAATCCTTCCAAACAGTTCTAGCAACTGTTCTCAACATTTGAAAACAGTGGGACTGTCTTATTAGGTTTTGACATATGTTTATCCTGTCTGTTCGATCGTCGCAGCTATTTGGCACTTCAGGTCGGGCTAACATGGATATTTCAACGTCACATACATGCATTTAGTCGGGAAAATAATGCATTCCTTCCAAACAGTTCTAGCAACTGTTCTCAACATTTGAAAACAGTGGGACTGTCTTATTAGGTTTTGACATATGTTTATCCTGTCTGTTCGATCGTCGCAGCTATTTGACACTTCAGGTCGGGTTAACATGGATATTTCAACGTCACGTACATGCATTTAGTAGGGAAAATAATGCATTCTTTCCAAACAGTTATAGCAACTGTTCTCAACATTTAAAGACAGTGGGACTGTCTTATCAGGTTTTGACATATGTTTATCCTGTCTGTTCGATCGTCGCAGCCATTAGGCACTTCAGGTCGGGCTAACATGGATATTTCAACGTCACGTACATGCATTCAGTAGGGAAACTAATGCATTCCTTCCAAACAGTTCTAGCAACTGTTCTCAACATTTAAAGACAGTGGGACTGTCTTATTAGGTTTTGACATATGTTTATCCTGTCTGTTCGATCGTCGCAGCTATTTGGCACTTCAGGTCGGGCTAACATGGATATTTCAACGTCACGTACATGCATTCAGTAGGGAAACTAATGCATTCCTTCCAAACAGTTGTAGCAACTGTTCTCAACATTTAAAGACAGTGGGACTGTCTTATCAGGTTTTGACATATGTTTATCCCGTCTGTTCGATCGTCGCAGCTATTTGGCACTTCAGGTCGGGCTAACATGGATATTTCAACGTCACGTACATGCATTCAGTAGGGAAACTAATGCATTCCTTCCAAACAGTTATAGCAACTGTTCTCAACATTTGAAGACAGTGGGACTGTCTTATTAGGTTTTGACATATGTTTATCCTGTCTGTTCGATCGTCGCAGCTATTTGGCACTTCAGGTCGGGCTAACATGGATATTTCAACGTCACGTACATGCATTCAGTAGGGAAACTAATGCATTCCTTCCAAACAGTTATAGCAACTGTTCTCAAAATTTGAAGACAGTGGGACTGTCTTATTAGGTTTTGACATATGTTTATCCTGTCTGTTCGATCGTCGCAGCTATTTGGCACTTCAGGTCGGGCTAACATGGATATTTCAACGTCACGTACATGCATTCAGTAAGGAAACTAATGCATTTCTTCCAAACAGTTATAGCAACTGTTCTCAACATTTGAAGACAGTGGGACTGTCTTATTAGGTTTTGACATATGTTTATCCTGTCTGTTCGATCGTCGCAGCCATTAGGCACTTCAGGTCGGGCTAACATGGATTTTTCAACGTCACGTACATGCATTCAGTAGGGAAACTAATGCATTCCTTCCAAACAGTTATAGCAACTGTTCTCAACATTTAAAGACAGTGGGACTGTCTTATCAGGTTTTGACATATGTTTATCCTGTCTGTTCGATCGTCGCAGCCATTAGGCACTTCAGGTCGGGCTAACATGGATATTTCAACGTCACGTACATGCATTTAGTAGGGAAACTAATGCATTCCTTCCAAACAGTTATAGCAACTGTTCTCAAGATTTAAAGACAGTGGGACTGTCTTATTAGGTTTTGACATATGTTTATCCTGTCTGTTCGATTGTCGCAGCCATTAGGCACTTCAGGTCGGGCTAACATGGATATTTCAACGTCACGTACATGCATTTAGTAGGGAAACTAATGCATTCCTTCCAAACAGTTATAGCAACTGTTCTCAACATTTAAAGACAGTGGGACTGTCTTATCAGGTTTTGACATATGTTTATCCTGTCTGTTCGATCGTCGCAGCTATTTGGCACTTCAGGTCGGGCTAACATGGATATTTCAACGTCACGTACATGCATTCAGTAGGGAAACTAATGCATTCCTTCCAAACAGTTATAGCAACTGTTCTCAACATTTGAAGACAGTGGGACTGTCTTATTAGGTTTTGACATATGTTTATCCTGTCTGTTCGATCGTCGCAGCTATTTGGCACTTCAGGTCGGGCTAACATGGATATTTCAACGTCACGTACATGCATTCAGTAGGGAAACTAATGCATTCCTTCCAAACAGTTATAGCAACTGTTCTCAAAATTTGAAGACAGTGGGACTGACTTATTAGGTTTTGACATATGTTTATCCTGTCTGTTCGATCGTCGCAGCTATTTGGCACTTCAGGTCGGGCTAACATGGATATTTCAACGTCACGTACATGCATTCAGTAGGGAAACTAATGCATTCCTTCCAAACAGTTATAGCAACTGTTCTCAACGTTTAAAGACAGTGGGACTGTCTTATCAGGTTTTGACATATGTTTATCCTGTCTGTTCGATTGTCGCAGCCATTAGGCACTTCAGGTCGGGCTAACATGGATATTTCAACGTCACGTACATGCATTCAGTAGGGAAACTAATGCATTCCTTCCAAACAGTTATAGCAACTGTTCTCAACATTTGAAGACAGTGGGACTGTCTTATTAGGTTTTGACATATGTTTATCCTGTCTGTTCGATCGTCGCAGCTATTTGGCACTTCAGGTCGGGCTAACATGGATATTTCAACGGCACGTACATGCATTCAGTAGGGAAACTAATGCATTCCTTCCAAACAGTTATAGCAACTGTTCTCAACATTTGAAGACAGTGGGACTGTCTTATTAGGTTTTGACATATGTTTATCCTGTCTGTTCGATCGTCGCAGCTATTTGGCACTTCAGGTCGGGCTAACATGGATATTTCAACGTCACGTACATGCATTCAGTAGGGAAACTAATGCATTCCTTCCAAACAGTTATAGCAACTGTTCTCAAAATTTGAAGACAGTGGGACTGACTTATTAGGTTTTGACATATGTTTATCCTGTCTGTTCGATCGTCGCAGCTATTTGGCACTTCAGGTCGGGCTAACATGGATATTTCAACGTCACGTACATGCATTCAGTAGGGAAACTAATGCATTCCTTCCAAACAGTTATAGCAACTGTTCTCAACGTTTAAAGACAGTGGGACTGTCTTATCAGGTTTTGACATATGTTTATCCTGTCTGTTCGATTGTCGCAGCCATTAGGCACTTCAGGTCGGGCTAACATGGATATTTCAACGTCACGTACATGCATTCAGTAGGGAAACTAATGCATTCCTTCCAAACAGTTATAGCAACTGTTCTCAACATTTGAAGACAGTGGGACTGTCTTATTAGGTTTTGACATATGTTTATCCTGTCTGTTCGATCGTCGCAGCTATTTGGCACTTCAGGTCGGGCTAACATGGATATTTCAACGTCACGTACATGCATTTAGTCGGGAAAATAATGCATTCCTTCCAAACAGTTATAGCAACTGTTCCCAACATTTAAAGACAGTGGGACTGTCTTATTAGGTTTTGACATATGTTTATTCTGTCTGTTCGATTGTCGCAGCCATTAGGCACTTCAGGTCGGGCTAACATGGATATTTCAACGTCACGTACATGCATTTAGTAGGGAAAATAATGCATTCCTTCCAAACAGTTATAGCAACTGTTCCCAACATTTAAAGACAGTGGGACTGTCTTATTAGGTTTTGACATATGTTTATTCTGTCTGTTCGATTGTCGCAGCCATTAGGCACTTCAGGTCGGGCTAACATGGATATTTCAACGTCACGTACATGCATTTAGTCGGGAAAATAATGCATTCCTTCCAAACAGTTATAGCAACTGTTCCCAACATTTAAAGACAGTGGGACTGTCTTATTAGGTTTCGACAGATGTTTATCCTGTCTGTTTGATCGTCGCAGCCATTAGGCACTTCAGGTCGGGCTAACATGGATATTTCAACGTCACATACATGCATTCAGTAGGGAAAATAATGCATTCCTTCCAAACAGTTATAGCAACTGTTATCAACATTTAGAGACAGTGGGACTGTCATCAGGTTTCGACATATGTTTATCCTGTCTGTTCGATCGTCGCAGCTATTTGGCACTTCAGGTCAGGCTAACATGGATATTTCAACGTCACGTACATGCATTTAGTAGGGAAAATAATGCATTCCTTCCAAACAGTTCTAGCAACTGTTATCAACATTTAGAGACAGTGGGACTGTCATCAGGTTTTGACATATGCTTATCCTGTCTGTTCGATCGTCGCAGCCATTAGGCACTTCAGGTCGGGCTAACATGGATATTTCAACGTCACGTACATGCATTTAGTAGGGAAAATGGTGCATTCCTTCCAAACAGTTATAGCAACTGTTCTCAACATTTAAAGACAGTGGGACTGTCTTATTAGGTTTTGACATATGTTTATCCTGTCTGTTCGATCGTCGCAGCCATTAGGCACTTCAGGTCGGGCTAACATGGATATTTCAACGTCACATACATGCATTCAGTAGGGAAAATAATGCATTCCTTCCAAACAGTTATAGCAACTGTTATCAACATTTAGAGACAGTGGGACTGTCATCAGGTTTCGACATATGTTTATCCTGTCTGTTCGATCGTCGCAGCCATTAGGCACTTCAGGTCGGGCTAACAGGGATATTTCAACGTCACGTACATGCATTCAGTAGGGAAAATAATGCATTCCTTCCAAACAGTTATAGCAACTGTTCTCAAAATTTGAAGACAGTGGGACTGTCTTATTAGGTTTTGACATATGTTCATCCTGTCTGTTCGATCGTCGCAGCCATTAGGCACTTCAGGTCGGGCTAACAGGGATATTTCAACGTCACGTACATGCATTTAGTAGGGAAAATAATGCATTCCTTCCAAACAGTTATAGCAACTGTTCTCAAAATTTGAAGACAGTGGGACTGTCTTATTAGGTTTTGACATATGTTTATCCTGTCTGTTCGATCGTCGCAGCTATTTGGCACTTCAGGTCGGGCTAACATGGATATTTCAACGTCACGTACATGCATTCAGTGGGGAAACTAATGCATTCCTTCCAAACAGTTATAGCAACTGTATAATTAGAGACAGTGGGACTGTCTTATCAGGGTTTGACATATGTTTATCCTGTCTGTTCGATCGTCGCAGCTATTTGGCACTTCAGGTCGGGCTAACATGGATATTTCAACGTCACGTACATGCATTCAGTGGGGAAACTAATGCATTCCTTCCAAATAGTTATAGCAACTGTATAATTAGAGACAGTGGGACTGTCTTATCAGGGTTTGACATATGTTTATCCTGTCTGTTCGATCGTCGCAGCTATTTGGCACTTCAGGTCGGGCTAACATGGATATTTCAACGTCACGTACATGCATTTAGTGGGGAAACTAATGCAATCCTTCCAAACAGTTATAGCAACTGTTATCAATATTTAGAGACAGTGGGACTGTCTTATCAGGTTTTGACATATGTTTATCCTGTCTGTTCGATCGTCGCAGCTATTTGGCACTTCAGGTCGGGCTAACATGGATATTTCAACGTCACGTACATGCATTCAGTGAAGAAACTAATGCATTCCTTCCAAACAGTTATAGCAACTGTATAATTAGAGACAGTGGGACTGTCTTATCAGGGTTTGACATATGTTTATCCTGTCTGTTCGATCGTCGCATCTATTTGGCACTTCAGGTCGGGCTAACATGGATATTTCAACGTCACGTACATGCATTCAGTGGGGAAACTAATGCATTCCTTCCAAACAGTTTTAGCAACTGTATAATTAGAGACAGTGGGACTGTCTTAAAAGGTTTTGGCATATGTTTATCCTGTCTGTTCGATCGTCGCAGCTATTTGGCACTTCAGGTCGGGCTAACATGGATATTTCAACGTCACGTACATGCATTCAGTGAGGAAACTAATGCAATCCTTCCAAACAGTTATAGCAACTGTTATCAATATTTAGAGACAGTGGGACTGTCTTATCAGGTTTTGACATATGTTTATTCTGTCTGTTCGATCGTCGCATCTATTTGGCACTTCAGGTCGGGCTAACATGGATATTTCAACGTCACGTACATGCATTCAGTGAAGAAACTAATGCATTCCTTCCAAACAGTTATAGCAACTGTATAATTAGAGACAGTGGGACTGTCTTATCAGGGTTTGACATATGTTTATCCTGTCTGTTCGATCGTCGCATCTATTTGGCACTTCAGGTCGGGCTAACATGGATATTTCAACGTCACGTACATGCATTCAGTGGGGAAACTAATGCATTCCTTCCAAACAGTTATAGCAACTGTATAATTAGAGACAGTGGGACTGTCTTAAAAGGTTTTGGCATATGTTTATCCTGTCTGTTCGATCGTCGCAGCTATTTGGCACTTCAGGTCGGGCTAACATGGATATTTCAACGTCACGTACATGCATTCAGTAGGGAAACTAATGCATTCCTTCCAAACAGTTATAGCAACTGTATAATTAGAGACAGTGGGACTGTCTTATCAGGGTTTGACATATGTTTATCCTGTCTGTTCGATCGTCGCATCTATTTGGCACTTCAGGTCGGGCTAACATGGATATTTCAACGTCACGTACATGCATTCAGTGGGGAAACTGATGCATTCCTTCCAAACAGTTATAGCAACTGTATAATTAGAGACAGTGGGACTGTCTTATCAGGGTTTGACATATGTTTATTCTGTCTGTTCGATCGTCGCAGCTATTTGGCACTTCAGGTCGGGCTAACATGGATATTTCAACGTCACGTACATGCATTCAGTGGGGAAACTAATGCATTCCTTCCAAACAGTTATAGCAACTGTATAATTAGAGACAGTGGGACTGTCTTATCAGGGTTTGACATATGTTTATCCTGTCTGTTCGATCGTCGCAGCTATTTGGCACTTCAGGTCGGGCTAACATGGATATTTCAACGTCACGTACATGCATTCAGTGGGGAAACTAATGCAATCCTTCCAAACAGTTCTAGCAACTGTTATCAATATTTAGAGACAGTGGGACTGTCTTATCAGGTTTTGACATATGTTTATCCTGTCTGTTCGATCGTCGCAGCTATTTGGCACTTCAGGTCGGGCTAACATGGATATTTCAACGTCACGTACATGCATTCAGTGGGGAAACTAATGCATTCCTTCCAAACAGTTATAGCAACTGTATAATTAGAGACAGTGGGACTGTCTTATCAGGTTTTGACATATGTTTATCCTGTCTGTTCGATCGTCGCAGCTATTTGGCACTTCAGGTCGGGCTAACATGGATATTTCAACGTCACGTACATGCATTTAGTGGGGAAACTAATGCAATCCTTCCAAACAGTTATAGCAACTGTTATCAATATTTAGAGACAGTGGGACTGTCTTATCAGGTTTTGACATATGTTTATCCTGTCTGTTCGATCGTCGCAGCTATTTGGCACTTCAGGTCGGGCTAACATGGATATTTCAACGTCACGTACATGCATTCAGTGGGGAAACTGATGCATTCCTTCCAAACAGTTATAGCAACTGTATAATTAGAGACAGTGGGACTGTCTTATCAGGGTTTGACATATGTTTATCCTGTCTGTTCGATCGTCGCAGCTATTTGGCACTTCAGGTCGGGCTAACATGGATATTTCAACGTCACGTACATGCATTTAGTAGGGAAACTAATGCATTCCTTCCAAACAGTTATAGCAACTGTATAATTAGAGACAGTGGGACTGTCTTATCAGGGTTCGACATATGTTTATCCTGTCTGTTCGATCGTCGCATCTATTTGGCACTTCAGGTCGGGCTAACATGGATATTTCAACGTCACGTACATGCATTCAGTGGGGAAACTGATGCATTCCTTCCAAACAGTTATAGCAACTGTATAATTAGAGACAGTGGGACTGTCTTATCAGGGTTTGACATATGTTTATCCTGTCTGTTCGATCGTCGCAGCTATTTGGCACTTCAGGTCGGGCTAACATGGATATTTCAACGTCACGTACATGCATTTAGTAGGGAAACTAATGCATTCCTTCCAAACAGTTATAGCAACTGTATAATTAGAGACAGTGGGACTGTCTTATCAGGGTTTGACATATGTTTATTCTGTCTGTTCGATCGTCGCAGCTATTTGGCACTTCAGGTCGGGCTCACATGGATATTTCAACGTCACGTACATGCATTCAGTGGGGAAACTAATGCATTCCTTCCAAACAGTTATAGCAACTGTATAATTAGAGACAGTGGGACTGTCTTATCAGGGTTTGACATATGTTTATCCTGTCTGTTCGATCGTCGCAGCTATTTGGCACTTCAGGTCGGGCTAACATGGATATTTCAACGTCACGTACATGCATTCAGTGGGGAAACTAATGCATTCCTTCCAAACAGTTATAGCAACTGTATAATTAGAGACAGTGGGACTGTCTTATCAGGGTTTGACATATGTTTATCCTGTCTGTTCGATCGTCGCAGCTATTTGGCACTTCAGGTCGGGCTAACATGGATATTTCAACGTCACGTACATGCATTCAGTGGGGAAACTAATGCAATCCTTCCAAACAGTTATAGCAACTGTTATCAATATTTAGAGACAGTGGGACTGTCTTATCAGGTTTTGACATATGTTTATCCTGTCTGTTCGATCGTCGCAGCTATTTGGCACTTCAGGTCGGGCTAACATGGATATTTCAACGTCACGTACATGCATTCAGTGGGGAAACTAATGCATTCCTTCCAAACAGTTATAGCAACTGTATAATTAGAGACAGTGGGACTGTCTTATCAGGTTTTGACATATGTTTATCCTGTCTGCTCGATCGTCGCAGCTATTTGGCACTTCAGGTCGGGCTAACATGGATATTTCAACGTCACGTACATGCATTTAGTGGGGAAACTAATGCAATCCTTCCAAACAGTTATAGCAACTGTTATCAATATTTAGAGACAGTGGGACTGTCTTATCAGGTTTTGACATATGTTTATCCTGTCTGTTCGATCGTCGCAGCTATTTGGCACTTCAGGTCGGGCTAACATGGATATTTCAACGTCACGTACATGCATTCAGTGGGGAAACTAATGCATTCCTTCCAAACAGTTATAGCAACTGTATAATTAGAGACAGTGGGACTGTCTTATCAGGGTTTGACATATGTTTATCCTGTCTGTTCGATCGTCGCATCTATTTGGCACTTCAGGTCGGGCTAACATGGATATTTCAACGTCACGTACATGCATTCAGTGGGGAAACTAATGCATTCCTTCCAAACAGTTATGGCAACTGTATAATTAGAGACAGTGGGACTGTCTTATCAGGGTTTGACATATGTTTATCCTGTCTGTTCGATCGTCGCATCTATTTGGCACTTCAGGTCGGGCTAACATGGATATTTCAACGTCACGTACATGCATTCAGTGAAGAAACTAAAGCATTCCTTCCAAACAGTTATGGCAACTGTATAATTAGAGACAGTGGGACTGTCTTATCAGGGTTTGACATATGTTTATCCTGTCTGTTCGATCGTCGCATCTATTTGGCACTTCAGGTCGGGCTAACATGGATATTTCAACGTCACGTACATGCATTCAGTGAAGAAACTAATGCATTCCTTCCAAACAGTTTTAGCAACTGTATAATTAGAGACAGTGGGACTGTCTTAAAAGGTTTTGGCATATGTTTATCCTGTCTGTTCGATCGTCGCAGCTATTTGGCACTTCAGGTCGGGCTAACATGGATATTTCAACGTCACGTACATGCATTCAGTGGGGAAACTAATGCAATCCTTCCAAACAGTTATAGCAACTGTTATCAATATTTAGAGACAGTGGGACTGTCTTATCAGGTTTTGACATATGTTTATCCTGTCTGTTCGATCGTCGCAGCTATTTGGCACTTCAGGTCGGGCTAACATGGATATTTCAACGTCACGTACATGCATTCAGTGGGGAAACTAATGCATTCCTTCCAAACAGTTATAGCAACTGTATAATTAGAGACAGTGGGACTGTCTTATCAGGGTTTGACATATGTTTATCCTGTCTGTTCGATCGTCGCATCTATTTGGCACTTCAGGTCGGGCTAACATGGATATTTCAACGTCACGTACATGCATTCAGTGGGGAAACTAATGCATTCCTTCCAAACAGTTTTAGCAACTGTATAATTAGAGACAGTGGGACTGTCTTAAAAGGTTTTGGCATATGTTTATCCTGTCTGTTCGATCGTCGCAGCTATTTGGCACTTCAGGTCGGGCTAACATGGATATTTCAACGTCACGTACATGCATTCAGTGAGGAAACTAATGCAATCCTTCCAAACAGTTATAGCAACTGTATAATTAGAGACAGTGGGACTGTCTTATCAGGGTTTGACATATGTTTATTCTGTCTGTTCGATCGTCGCAGCTATTTGGCACTTCAGGTCGGGCTAACATGGATATTTCAACGTCACGTACATGCATTCAGTGGGGAAACTAATGCATTCCTTCCAAACAGTTATAGCAACTGTATAATTAGAGACAGTGGGACTGTCTTATCAGGGTTTGACATATGTTTATCCTGTCTGTTCGATCGTCGCATCTATTTGGCACTTCAGGTCGGGCTAACATGGATATTTCAACGTCACGTACATGCATTCAGTGGGGAAACTAATGCATTCCTTCCAAACAGTTATAGCAACTGTATAATTAGAGACAGTGGGACTGTCTTATCAGGTTTTGACATATGTTTATCCTGTCTGTTCGATCGTCGCAGCTATTTGGCACTTCAGGTCGGGCTAACATGGATATTTCAACGTCACGTACATGCATTCAGTAGGGAAACTAATGCATTCCTTCCAAACAGTTATAGCAACTGTTATCAATATTTAGAGACAGTGGGACTGTCTTATCAGGTTTTGACATATGTTTATCCTGTCTGTTCGATCGTCGCAGCTATTTGGCACTTCAGGTCGGGCTAACATGGATATTTCAACGTCACGTACATGCATTCAGTGGGGAAACTAATGCATTCCTTCCAAACAGTTTTAGCAACTGTATAATTAGAGACAGTGGGACTGTCTTATCAGGGTTTGACATATGTTTATCCTGTCTGTTCGATCGTCGCATCTATTTGGCACTTCAGGTCGGGCTAACATGGATATTTCAACGTCACGTACATGCATTCAGTGGGGAAACTAATGCATTCCTTCCAAACAGTTATAGCAACTGTATAATTAGAGACAGTGGGACTGTCTTATCAGGGTTTGACATATGTTTATCCTGTCTGTTCGATCGTCGCAGCTATTTGGCACTTCAGGTCGGGCTAACATGGATATTTCAACGTCACGTACATGCATTCAGTGGGGAAACTAATGCAATCCTTCCAAACAGTTATAGCAACTGTTATCAATATTTAGAGACAGTGGGACTGTCTTATCAGGTTTTGACATATGTTTATCCTGTCTGTTCGATCGTCGCAGCTATTTGGCACTTCAGGTCGGGCTAACATGGATATTTCAACGTCACGTACATGCATTCAGTGGGGAAACTAATGCATTCCTTCCAAACAGTTATAGCAACTGTATAATTAGAGACAGTGGGACTGTCTTATCAGGGTTTGACATATGTTTATCCTGTCTGTTCGATCGTCGCATCTATTTGGCACTTCAGGTCGGGCTAACATGGATATTTCAACGTCACGTACATGCATTCAGTGGGGAAACTAATGCATTCCTTCCAAACAGTTTTAGCAACTGTATAATTAGAGACAGTGGGACTGTCTTAAAAGGTTTTGACATATGTTTATCCTGTCTGTTCGGTCGTCGCAGCTATTTGGCACTTCAGGTCGGGCTAACATGGATATTTCAACGTCACGTACATGCATTCAGTAGGGAAACTAATGCAATCCTTCCAAACAGTTATAGCAACTGTTATCAATATTTAGAGACAGTGGGACTGTCTTAAAAGGTTTTGGCATATGTTTATCCTGTCTGTTCGATCGTCGCAGCTATTTGGCACTTCAGGTCGGGCTAACATGGATATTTCAACGTCACGTACATGCATTCAGTAGGGAAACTAATGCATTCCTTCCAAACAGTTATAGCAACTGTTATCAATATTTAGAGACAGTGGGACTGTCTTATCAGGTTTTGACATATGTTTATCCTGTCTGTTCGATCGTCGCATCTATTTGGCACTTCAGGTCGAGCTAACATGGATATTTCAACGTCACGTACATGCATTCAGTGGGGAAACTAATGCATTCCTTCCAAACAGTTATAGCAACTGTATAATTAGAGACAGTGGGACTGTCTTATCAGGGTTTGACATATGTTTATCCTGTCTGTTCGATCGTCGCAGCTATTTGGCACTTCAGGTCGGGCTAACATGGATATTTCAACGTCACGTACATGCATTCAGTGAGGAAACTAATGCAATCCTTCCAAACAGTTATAGCAACTGTTATCAATATTTAGAGACAGTGGGACTGTCTTATCAGGTTTTGGCATATGTTTATCCTGTCTGTTCGATCGTCGCAGCTATTTGGCACTTCAGGTCGGGCTAACATGGATACTTCAACGTCACGTACATGCATTCAGTGGGGAAACTAATGCAATCCTTCCAAACAGTTATAGCAACTGTTATCAATATATAGAGACAGTGGGACTGTCTTAAAAGGTTTTGGCATGTGTTTATCCTGTCTGTTCGATCGTCGCAGCTATTTGGCACTTCAGGTCGGGCTAACATGGATATTTCAACGTCACGTACATGCATTCAGTAGGGAAACTAATGCATTCCTTCCAAACAGTTATAGCAACTAATTAGAGACAGTGGGACTGTCTTAAAAGGTTTTGGCATATGTTTATCCTGTCTGTTCGATCGTCGCAGCTATTTGGCACTTCAGGTCGGGCTAACATGGATATTTCAACGTCACGTACATGCATTCAGTGGGGAAACTAATGCAATCCTTCCAAACAGTTATGGCAACTGTATAATTAGAGACAGTGGGACTGTCTTATCAGGGTTTGACATATGTTTATCCTGTCTGTTCGATCGTCGCATCTATTTGGCACTTCAGGTCGGGCTAACATGGATATTTCAACGTCACGTACATGCATTCAGTGGGGAAACTAATGCATTCCTTCCAAACAGTTATAGCAACTGTTATCAATATTTAGAGACAGTGGGACTGTCTTATCAGGTTTTGACATATGTTTATCCTGTCTGTTCGATCGTCGCAGCTATTTGGCACTTCAGGTCGGGCTAACATGGATATTTTAACGTCACGTACATGCATTCAGTGAGGAAACTAATGCAATCCTTTCAAACAGTTATAGCAACTGTTATCAATATTTAGAGACAGTGGGACTGTCTTATCAAGTTTTGGCATATGTTTATCCTGTCTGTTCGATCGTCGCAGCTATTTGGCACTTCAGGTCGGGCTAACGTGGATATTTCAACGTCACGTACATGCATTCAGTGGGGAAACTAATGCATTCCTTCCAAACAGTTATAGCAACTGTTATCAATATTTAGAGACAGTGGGACTGTCTTATCAGGTTTTGGCATATGTTTATCCTGTCTGTTCGATCGTCGCAGCTATTTGGCACTTCAGGTCGGGCTAACATGGATATTTCAACGTCACGTACATGCATTCAGTGAGGAAACTAATGCAATCCTTCCAAACAGTTATAGCAACTGTTATCAATATTTAGAGACAGTGGGACTGTCTTATCAGGTTTTGGCATATGTTTATCCTGTCTGTTCGATCGTCGCAGCTATTTGGCACTTCAGGTCGGGCTAACATGGATACTTCAACGTCACGTACATGCATTCAGTGGGGAAACTAATGCAATCTTTCCAAACAGTTATAGCAACTGTTATCAATATTTAGAGACAGTGGGACTGTCTTATCAGGTTTTGGCATATGTTTATCCTGTCTGTTCGATCGTCGCAGCTATTTGGCACTTCAGGTCGGGCTAACATGGATATTTCAACGTCACGTACATGCATTCAGTAGTGAAACTAATGCAATCCTTCCAAACAGTTATAGCAACTGTATAATTAGAGACAGTGGGACTGTCTTAAAAGGTTTTGGCATATGTTTATCCTGTCTGTTCGATCGTCGCAGCTATTTGGCACTTCAGGTCGGGCTAACATGGATATTTCAACGTCACGTACATGCATTCAGTAGGGAAACTAATGCATTCCTTCCAAACAGTTATAGCAACTGTTATCAATATTTAGAGACAGTGGGACTGTCTCATCAGGTTTTGACATATGTTTATCCTGTCTGTTCGATCGTCGCAGCTATTTGGCACTTCAGGTCGGGCTAACATGGATATTTCAACGTCACGTACATGCATTCAGTGGGGAAACTAATGCATTCCTTCCAAACAGTTATAGCAACTGTATAATTAGAGACAGTGGGACTGTCTTATCAGGGTTTGACATATGTTTATCCTGTCTGTTCGATCGTCGCAGCTATTTGGCACTTCAGGTCGGGCTAACATGGATATTTCAACGTCACGTACATGCATTCAGTGGGGAAACTAATGCATTCCTTCCAAACAGTTATAGCAACTGTATAATTAGAGACAGTGGGACTGTCTTAAAAGGTTTTGGCATATGTTTATCCTGTCTGTTCGATCGTCGCAGCTATTTGGCACTTCAGGTCGGGCTAACATGGATATTTCAACGTCACGTACATGCATTCAGTAGGGAAACTAATGCATTCCTTCCAAACAGTTATAGCAACTAATTAGAGACAGTGGGACTGTCTTAAAAGGTTTTGGCATATGTTTATCCTGTCTGTTCGATCGTCGCAGCTATTTGGCACTTCAGGTCGGGCTAACATGGATATTTCAACGTCACGTACATGCATTCAGTGGGGAAACTAATGCAATCCTTCCAAACAGTTATGGCAACTGTATAATTAGAGACAGTGGGACTGTCTTATCAGGGTTTGACATATGTTTATCCTGTCTGTTCGATCGTCGCATCTATTTGGCACTTCAGGTCGGGCTAACATGGATATTTCAACGTCACGTACATGCATTCAGTGGGGAAACTAATGCAATCCTTTCAAACAGTTATAGCAACTGTTATCAATATTTAGAGACAGTGGGACTGTCTTATCAGGTTTTGACATATGTTTATCCTGTCTGTTCGATCGTCGCAGCTATTTGGCACTTCAGGTCGGGCTAACATGGATATTTTAACGTCACGTACATGCATTCAGTGAGGAAACTAATGCAATCCTTTCAAACAGTTATAGCAACTGTTATCAATATTTAGAGACAGTGGGACTGTCTTATCAAGTTTTGGCATATGTTTATCCTGTCTGTTCGATCGTCGCAGCTATTTGGCACTTCAGGTCGGGCTAACGTGGATATTTCAACGTCACGTACATGCATTCAGTGGGGAAACTAATGCATTCCTTCCAAACAGTTATAGCAACTGTTATCAATATTTAGAGACAGTGGGACTGTCTTATCAGGTTTTGGCATATGTTTATCCTGTCTGTTCGATCGTCGCAGCTATTTGGCATTTCAGGTCGGGCTAACATGGATATTTCAACGTCACGTACATGCATTCAGTGGGAAAACTAATGCAATCCTTCCAAACAGTTATAGCAACTGTAATCAATATTTAGAGACAGTGGGACTGTCTTATCAGGTTTTGACATATGTTTATCCTGTCTGTTCGATCGTCGCAGCTATTTGGCACTTCAGGTCGGGCTAACATGGATATTTCAACGTCACGTACATGCATTCAGTGGGGAAACTAATGCATTCCTTCCAAACAGTTATAGCAACTGTATAATTAGAGACAGTGGGACTGTCTTAAAAGGTTTTGGCATATGTTTATCCTGTCTGTTCGATCGTCGCAGCTATTTGGCACTTCAGGTCGGGCTAACATGAAAATTTCAACGTCACGTACATGCATTCAGTGGGGAAACTAATGCATTCCTTCCAAACAGTTATAGCAACTGTATAATTAGAGACAGTGGGACTGTCTTAAAAGGTTTTGGCATATGTTTATCCTGTCTGTTCGATCGTCGCAGCTATTTGGCACTTCAGGTCGGGCTAACATGGATATTTCAACGTCACGTACATGCATTCAGTGGGGAAACTAATGCATTCCTTCCAAACAGTTATACCAACTGTATAATTAGAGACAGTGGGACTGTCTTAAAAGGTTTTGGCATATGTTTATCCTGTCTGTTCGATCGTCGCAGCTATTTGGCATTTCAGGTCGGGCTAACATGGATATTTCAACGTCACGTACATGCATTCAGTGGGAAAACTAATGCAATCCTTCCAAACAGTTATAGCAACTGTTATCAATATTTAGAGACAGTGGGACTGTCTTAAAAGGTTTTGGCATATGTTTATCCTGTCTGTTCGATCGTTGCAGCTATTTGGCACTTCAGGTCGGGCTAACATGGATATTTCAACGTCACGTACATGCATTCAGTAGGGAAACTAATGCAATCCTTCCAAACAGTTATAGCAACTGTATAATTAGAGACAGTGGGACTGTCTTATCAGGGTTTGACATATGTTTATCCTGTCTGTTCGATCGTCGCAGCTATTTGGCACTTCAGGTCGGGCTAACATGGAAATTTCAACGTCACGTACATGCATTCAGTGGGGAAACTAATGCATTCCTTCCAAACAGTTATAGCAACTGTATAATTAGAGACAGTGGGACTGTCTTAAAAGGTTTTGGCATATGTTTATCCTGTATGTTCGATCGTCGCAGCTATTTGGCACTTCAGGTCGGGCTAACATGGATATTTCAACGTCACGTACATGCATTCAGTGGGGAAACTAATGCAATCCTTCCAAACAGTTATAGCAACTGTTATCAATATTTAGAGACCGTGGGACTGTCTTATCAGGTTTTGACATATGTTTATCCTGTCTGTTCGATCGTCGCAGCTATTTGGCACTTCAGGTCGGGCTAACATGGGTATTTCAACGTCACGTACATGCATTCAGTGGGGAAACTAATGCAATCCTTCCAAACAGTTATAGCAACTGTTATCAATATTTAGAGACAGTGGGACTGTCTTATCAGGTTTTGACATATGTTTATCCTGTCTGTTCGATCGTCGCAGCTATTTGGCACTTCAGGTCGGGCTAACATGGATATTTCAACGTCACGTACATGCATTCAGTGGGAAAACTAATGCATTCCTTCCAAACAGTTATAGCAACTGTATAATTAGAGACAGTGGGACTGTCTTAAAAGGTTTTGGCATATGTTTATCCTGTCTGTTCGATCGTCGCAGCTATTTGGCACTTCAGGTCGGGCTAACATGGATATTTCAACGTCACGTACATGCATTCAGTAGGGAAACTAATGCAATCCTTCCAAACAGTTATAGCAACTGTATAATTAGAGACAGTGGGACTGTCTTATCAGGGTTTGACATATGTTTATCCTGTCTGTTCGGTCGTCGCAGCTATTTGGCACTTCAGGTCGGGCTAACATGGATATTTCAACGTCACGTACATGCATTCAGTAGGGAAACTAATGCATTCCTTCCAAATAGTTATAGCAACTGTTATCAATATTTATAGACAGTGGGACTGTCTTAAAAGGTTTTGGCATATGTTTATCCTGTCTGTTCGATCGTCGCATCTATTTGGCACTTCAGGTCGGGCTAACATGGATATTTCAACGTCACGTACATGCATTCAGTAGGGAAACTAATGCAATCCTTCCAAACAGTTATAGCAACTGTATAATTAGAGACAGTGGGACTGTCTTGAAAGGTTTTGGCATATGTTTATCCTGTCTGTTCGATCGTCGCATCTATTTGGCACTTCAGGTCGGGCTAACATGGATATTTCAACGTCACGTACATGCATTCAGTGGGGAAACTAATGCATTCCTTCCAAACAGTTATAGCAACTGTATAATTAGAGACAGTGGGACTGTCTTATCAGGGTTTGACATATGTTTATCCTGTCTGTTCGATCGTCGCATCTATTTGGCACTTCAGGTCGGGCTAACATGGATATTTCAACGTCACGTACATGCATTCAGTGGGGAAACTAATGCATTCCTTCCAAACAGTTATAGCAACTGTATAATTAGAGACAGTGGGACTGTCTTATCAGGGTTTGACATATGTTTATCCTGTCTGTTCGATCGTCGCAGCTATTTGGCACTTCAGGTCGGGCTAACATGGATATTTCAACGTCACGTACATGCATTCAGTGGGGAAACTAATGCAATCCTTCCAAACAGTTATAGCAACTGTTATCATTATTTAGAGACAGTGGGACTGTCTTATCAGGTTTTGACATATGTTTATCCTGTCTGTTTGATCGTCGCAGCTATTTGGCACTTCAGGTCGGGCTAACATGGATATTTCAACGTCACGTACATGCATTCAGTAGGGAAACTAATGCATTCCTTCCAAATAGTTATAGCAACTGTTATCAATATTTATAGACAGTGGGACTGTCTTAAAAGGTTTTGGCATATGTTTATCCTGTCTGTTCGATCGTCGCATCTATTTGGCACTTCAGGTCGGGCTAACATGGATATTTCAACGTCACGTACATGCATTCAGTGGGGAAACTAATGCATTCCTTCCAAACAGTTATAGCAACTGTATAATTAGAGACAGTGGGACTGTCTTATCAGGGTTTGACATATGTTTATCCTGTCTGTTCGATCGTCGCATCTATTTGGCACTTCAGGTCGGGCTAACATGGATATTTCAACGTCACGTACATGCATTCAGTGGGGAAACTAATGCATTCCTTCCAAACAGTTATAGCAACTGTATAATTAGAGACAGTGGGACTGTCTTATCAGGGTTTGACATATGTTTATCCTGTCTGTTCGATCGTCGCAGCTATTTGGCACTTCAGGTCGGGCTAACATGGATATTTCAACGTCACGTACATGCATTCAGTGGGGAAACTAATGCAATCCTTCCAAACAGTTATAGCAACTGTTATCATTATTTAGAGACAGTGGGACTGTCTTATCAGGTTTTGACATATGTTTATCCTGTCTGTTTGATCGTCGCAGCTATTTGGCACTTCAGGTCGGGCTAACATGGATATTTCAACGTCACGTACATGCATTCAGTGGGGAAACTAATGCATTCCTTCCAAACAGTTATAGCAACTGTATAATTAGAGACAGTGGGACTGTCTTAAAAGGTTTTGGCATATGTTTATCCTGTCTGTTCGATCGTCGCAGCTATTTGGCACTTCAGGTCGGGCTAACATGGATATTTCAACGTCACCTACATGCATTCAGTAGGGAAACTAATGTATTCCTTCCAAACAGTTATAGCAACTGTATAATTAGAGACAGTGGGACTGTCTTAAAAGGTTTTGGCATATGTTTATCCTGTCTGTTCGATCGTCGCAGCTATTTGGCACTTCAGGTCGGGCTAACATGGATATTTCAACGTCACGTACATGCATTCAGTAGGGAAACTGATGCAATCCTTCCAAACAGTTATAGCAACTGTATAATTAGAGACAGTGGGACTGTCTTATCAGGGTTTGACATATGTTTATCCTGTCTGTTCGATCGTCGCAGCTATTTGGCACTTGAGGTCGGGCTAACATGGATATTTCAACGTCACGTACATGCATTCAGTAGGGAAACTAATGCAATCCTTCCAAACAGTTATAGCAACTGTTATCAATATTTAGAGACAGTGGGACTGTCTTAAAAGGTTTTGGCATATGTTTATCCTGTCTGTTCGATTGTCGCAGCTATTTGGCACTTCAGGTCGGGCTAACATGGATATTTCAACGTCACGTACATGCATTCAGTAGGGAAACTAATGCATTCCTTCCAAACAGTTATAGCAACTGTTATCAATATTTAGAGACAGTGGGACTGTCTTGTCAGGTTTTGACATATGTTTATCCTGTCTGTTCGATCGTCGCAGCTATTTGGCACTTCAGGTCGGGCTAACATGGATATTTCAACGTCACGTACATGCATTCAGTGGGGAAACTAATGCATTCCTTCCAAACAGTTATAGCAACTGTATAATTAGAGACAGTGGGACTGTCTTATCAGGGTTTGACATATTTTTATCCTGTCTGTTCGATCGTCGCATCTATTTGGCACTTCAGGTCGGGCTAACATGGATATTTCAACGTCACGTACATGCATTCTGTGGGGAAACTAATGCATTCCTTCCAAACAGTTATAGCAACTGTATAACTAGAGACAGTGGGACTGTCTTAAAAGGTTTTGGCATATGTTTATCCTGTCTGTTCGATCGTCGCAGCTATTTGGCACTTCAGGTCGGGCTAACATGGATATTTCAACGTCACGTACATGCATTCAGTAGGGAAACTAATGCAATCCTTCCAAACAGTTATAGCAACTGTTATCAATATTTAGAGACAGTGGGACTGTCTTATCAGGGTTTGACATATGTTTATCCTGTCTGTTCGATCGTCGCCGCTATTTGGCACTTCAGGTCGGGCTAACATGGATATTTCCACGTCACGTACATGCATTCAGTGGGGAAACTAATGCATTCCTTCCAAACAGTTATAGCAACTGTATAATTAGAGACAGTGGGACTGTCTTATCAGGGTTTGACATATGTTTATCCTGTCTGTTCGATCGTCGCAGCTATTTGGCACTTCAGGTCGGGCTAACATGGATATTTCAACGTCACGTACATGCATTCAGTAGGGAAACTAATGCAATCCTTCCAAACAGTTATAGCAACTGTTATCAATATTTAGAGACAGTGGGACTGTCTTATCAGGTTTTGGCATATGTTTATCCTGTCTGTTCGATCGTCGCAGCTATTTGGCACTTCAGGTCGGGCTAACATGGATATTTCAACGTCACGTACATGCATTCAGTAGGGAAACTAATGCATTCCTTCCAAACAGTTATAGCAACTGTATAACTAGAGACAGTGGGACTGTCTTAAAAGGTTTTGGCATATGTTTATCCTGTCTGTTCGATCGTCGCCGCTATTTGGCACTTCAGGTCGGGCTAACATGGATATTTCCACGTCACGTACATGCATTCAGTGGGGAAACTAATGCATTCCTTCCAAACAGTTATAGCAACTGTATAATTAGAGACAGTGGGACTGTCTTATCAGGGTTTGACATATGTTTATCCTGTCTGTTCGATCGTCGGAGCTATTTGGCACTTCAGGTCGGGCTAACATGGATATTTCAACGTCACGTACATGCATTCAGTAGGGAAACTAATGCAATCCTTCCAAACAGTTATAGCAACTGTTATCAATATTTAGAGACAGTGGGACTGTCTTATCAGGGTTTGACATATGTTTATCCTGTCTGTTCGATCGTCGCCGCTATTTGGCACTTCAGGTCGGGCTAACATGGATATTTCCACGTCACGTACATGCATTCAGTGGGGAAACTAATGCATTCCTTCCAAACAGTTATAGCAACTGTTATCAATATTTAGAGACAGTGGGACTGTCTTGTCAGGTTTTGACATATGTTTATCCTGTCTGTTCGATCGTCGCAGCTATTTGGCACTTCAGGTCGGGCTAACATGGATATTTCAACGTCACGTACATGCATTCAGTGGGGAAACTAATGCATTCCTTCCAAACAGTTATAGCAACTGTATAATTAGAGACAGTGGGACTGTCTTATCAGGGTTTGACATATGTTTATCCTGTCTGTTCGATCGTCGCATCTATTTGGCACTTCAGGTCGGGCTAACATGAATATTTCAACGTCACGTACATGCATTCAGTGGGGAAACTAATGCATTCCTTCCAAACAGTTATAGCAACTGTATAACTAGAGACAGTGGGACTGTCTTAAAAGGTTTTGGCATATGTTTATCCTGTCTGTTCGATCGTCGCAGCTATTTGGCACTTCAGGTCGGGCTAACATGGATATTTCAACGTCACGTACATGCATTCAGTAGGGAAACTAATGCAATCCTTCCAAACAGTTATAGCAACTGTTATCAATATTTAGAGACAGTGGGACTGTCTTATCAGGGTTTGACATATGTTTATCCTGTCTGTTCGATCGTCGCCGCTATTTGGCACTTCAGGTCGGGCTAACATGGATATTTCCACGTCACGTACATGCATTCAGTGGGGAAACTAATGCATTCCTTCCAAACAGTTATAGCAACTGTATAATTAGAGACAGTGGGACTGTCTTATCAGGGTTTGACATATGTTTATCCTGTCTGTTCGATCGTCGCAGCTATTTGGCACTTCAGGTCGGGCTAACATGGATATTTCAACGTCACGTACATGCATTCAGTAGGGAAACTAATGCAATCCTTCCAAACAGTTATAGCAACTGTTATCAATATTTAGAGACAGTGGGACTGTCTTATCAGGGTTTGACATATGTTTATCCTGTCTGTTCGATCGTCGCCGCTATTTGGCACTTCAGGTCGGGCTAACATGGATATTTCCACGTCACGTACATGCATTCAGTGGGGAAACTAATGCATTCCTTCCAAACAGTTATAGCAACTGTTATCAATATTTAGAGACAGTGGGACTGTCTTATCAGGTTTTGGCATATGTTTATCCTGTCTGTTCGATCGTCGCCGCTATTTGGCACTTCAGGTCGGGCTAACATGGATATTTCAACGTCACGTACATGCATTCAGTGGGGAAACTAATGCATTCCTTCCAAACAGTTATGGCAACTGTATATTTAGAGACAGTGGGACTGTCTTAAAAGGTTTTGGCATATGTTTATCCTGTCTGTTCGATCGTCGCAGCTATTTGGCACTTCAGGTCGGGCTAACATGGATATTTCAACGTCACGTACATGCATTCAGTAGGGAAACTAATGCAATCCTTCCAAACAGTTATAGCAACTGTTATCAATATTTAGAGACAGTGGGACTGTCTTATCAGGTTTTGGCATATGTTTATCCTGTCTGTTCGATCGTCGCCGCTATTTGGCACTTCAGGTCGGGCTAACATGGATATTTCAACGTCACGTACATGCATTCAGTGGGGAAACTAATGCATTCCTTCCAAACAGTTATGGCAACTGTATAATTAGAGACAGTGGGACTGTCTTAAAAGGTTTTGGCATATGTTTATCCTGTCTGTTCGATCGTCGCAGCTATTTGGCACTTCAGGTCGGGCTAACATGGATATTTCAACGTCACGTACATGCATTCAGTAGGGAAACTAATGCAATCCTTCCAAACAGTTATAGCAACTGTTATCAATATTTAGAGACAGTGGGACTGTCTTATCAGGTTTTGGCATATGTTTATCCTGTCTGTTCGATCGTCGCCGCTATTTGGCACTTCAGGTCGGGCTAACATGGATATTTCAACGTCACGTACATGCATTCAGTAGGGAAACTAATGCATTCCTTCCAAACAGTTATAGCAACTGTATAACTAGAGACAGTGGGACTGTCTTAAAAGGTTTTGGCATATGTTTATCCTGTCTGTTCGATCGTCGCAGCTATTTGGCACTTCAGGTCGGGCTAACATGGATATTTCAACGTCACGTACATGCATTCAGTAGGGAAACTAATGCAATCCTTCCAAACAGTTATAGCAACTGTTGTCAATATTTAGAGACAGTGGGACTGTCTTATCAGGGTTTGACATATGTTTATCCTGTCTGTTCGATCGTCGCATCTATTTGGCACTTCAGGTCGGGCTAACATGGATATTTCAACGTCACGTACATGCATTCAGTGGAGAAACTAATGCATTCCTTCCAAACAGTTATAGCAACTGTATAACTAGAGACAGTGGGACTGTCTTAAAAGGTTTTGGCATATGTTTATCCTGTCTGTTCGATCGTCGCAGCTATTTGGCACTTCAGGTCGGGCTAACATGGATATTTCAACGTCACGTACATGCATTCAGTAGGGAAACTAATGCAATCCTTCCAAACAGTTATAGCAACTGTTATCAATATTTAGAGACAGTGGGACTGTCTTATCAGGGTTTGACATATGTTTATCCTGTCTGTTCGATCGTCGCCGCTATTTGGCACTTCAGGTCGGGCTAACATGGATATTTCCACGTCACGTACATGCATTCAGTGGGGAAACTAATGCATTCCTTCCAAACAGTTATAGCAACTGTTATCAATATTTAGAGACAGTGGGACTGTCTTATCAGGTTTTGGCATATGTTTATCCTGTCTGTTCGATCGTCGCAGCTATTTGGCACTTCAGGTCGGGCTAACATGGATATTTCCACGTCACGTACATGCATTCAGTGGGGAAACTAATGCATTCCTTCCAAACAGTTATAGCAACTGTATAATTAGAGACAGTGGGACTGTCTTATCAGGGTTTGACATATGTTTATCCTGTCTGTTCGATCGTCGCAGCTATTTGGCACTTCAGGTCGGGCTAACATGGATATTTCAACGTCACGTACATGCATTCAGTAGGGAAACTAATGCAATCCTTCCAAACAGTTATAGCAACTGTTATCAATATTTAGAGACAGTGGGACTGTCTTATCAGGGTTTGACATATGTTTATCCTGTCTGTTCGATCGTCGCCGCTATTTGGCACTTCAGGTCGGGCTAACATGGATATTTCCACGTCACGTACATGCATTCAGTGGGGAAACTAATGCATTCCTTCCAAACAGTTATAGCAACTGTTATCAATATTTAGAGACAGTGGGACTGTCTTATCAGGTTTTGGCATATGTTTATCCTGTCTGTTCGATCGTCGCCGCTATTTGGCACTTCAGGTCGGGCTAACATGGATATTTCAACGTCACGTACATGCATTCAGTGGGGAAACTAATGCATTCCTTCCAAACAGTTATGGCAACTGTATAATTAGAGACAGTGGGACTGTCTTAAAAGGTTTTGGCATATGTTTATCCTGTCTGTTCGATCGTCGCAGCTATTTGGCACTTCAGGTCGGGCTAACATGGATATTTCAACGTCACGTACATGCATTCAGTAGGGAAACTAATGCAATCCTTCCAAACAGATATAGCAACTGTTATCAATATTTAGAGACAGTGGGACTGTCTTATCAGGGTTTGACATATGTTTATCCTGTCTGTTCGATCGTCGCCGCTATTTGGCACTTCAGGTCGGGCTAACATGGATATTTCCACGTCACGTACATGCATTCAGTGGGGAAACTAATGCATTCCTTCCAAACAGTTATAGCAACTGTTATCAATATTTAGAGACAGTGGGACTGTCTTATCAGGTTTTGGCATATGTTTATCCTGTCTGTTCGATCGTCGCAGCTATTTGGCACTTCAGGTCGGGCTAACATGGATATTTCAACGTCACGTACATGCATTCAGTAGGGAAACTAATGCATTCCTTCCAAACAGTTATAGCAACTGTATAACTAGAGACAGTGGGACTGTCTTAAAAGGTTTTGGCATATGTTTATCCTGTCTGTTCGATCGTCGCAGCTATTTGGCACTTCAGGTCGGGCTAACATGGATATTTCAACGTCACGTACATGCATTCAGTAGGGAAACTAATGCAATCCTTCCAAACAGTTATAGCAACTGTTGTCAATATTTAGAGACAGTGGGACTGTCTTATCAGGGTTTGACATATGTTTATCCTGTCTGTTCGATCGTCGCATCTATTTGGCACTTCAGGTCGGGCTAACATGGATATTTCAACGTCACGTACATGCATTCAGTGGAGAAACTAATGCATTCCTTCCAAACAGTTATAGCAACTGTATAACTAGAGACAGTGGGACTGTCTTAAAAGGTTTTGGCATATGTTTATCCTGTCTGTTCGATCGTCGCAGCTATTTGGCACTTCAGGTCGGGCTAACATGGATATTTCAACGTCACGTACATGCATTCAGTAGGGAAACTAATGCAATCCTTCCAAACAGTTATAGCAACTGTTATCAATATTTAGAGACAGTGGGACTGTCTTATCAGGGTTTGACATATGTTTATCCTGTCTGTTCGATCGTCGCCGCTATTTGGCACTTCAGGTCGGGCTAACATGGATATTTCCACGTCACGTACATGCATTCAGTGGGGAAACTAATGCATTCCTTCCAAACAGTTATAGCAACTGTTATCAATATTTAGAGACAGTGGGACTGTCTTATCAGGTTTTGGCATATGTTTATCCTGTCTGTTCGATCGTCGCAGCTATTTGGCACTTCAGGTCGGGCTAACATGGATATTTCAACGTCACGTACATGCATTCAGTAGGGAAACTAATGCATTCCTTCCAAACAGTTATAGCAACTGTATAACTAGAGACAGTGGGACTGTCTTAAAAGGTTTTGGCATATGTTTATCCTGTCTGTTCGATCGTCGCAGCTATTTGGCACTTCAGGTCGGGCTAACATGGATATTTCAACGTCACGTACATGCATTCAGTAGGGAAACTAATGCAATCCTTCCAAACAGTTATAGCAACTGTTGTCAATATTTAGAGACAGTGGGACTGTCTTATCAGGGTTTGACATATGTTTATCCTGTCTGTTCGATCGTCGCATCTATTTGGCACTTCAGGTCGGGCTAACATGGATATTTCAACGTCACGTACATGCATTCAGTGGAGAAACTAATGCATTCCTTCCAAACAGTTATAGCAACTGTATAACTAGAGACAGTGGGACTGTCTTAAAAGGTTTTGGCATATGTTTATCCTGTCTGTTCGATCGTCGCAGCTATTTGGCACTTCAGGTCGGGCTAACATGGATATTTCAACGTCACGTACATGCATTCAGTAGGGAAACTAATGCAATCCTTCCAAACAGTTATAGCAACTGTTATCAATATTTAGAGACAGTGGGACTGTCTTATCAGGGTTTGACATATGTTTATCCTGTCTGTTCGATCGTCGCCGCTATTTGGCACTTCAGGTCGGGCTAACATGGATATTTCCACGTCACGTACATGCATTCAGTGGGGAAACTAATGCATTCCTTCCAAACAGTTATAGCAACTGTATAATTAGAGACAGTGGGACTGTCTTATCAGGGTTTGACATATGTTTATCCTGTCTGTTCGATCGTCGCAGCTATTTGGCACTTCAGGTCGGGCTAACATGGATATTTCAACGTCACGTACATGCATTCAGTAGGGAAACTAATGCAATCCTTCCAAACAGTTATAGCAACTGTTATCAATATTTAGAGACAGTGGGACTGTCTTATCAGGGTTTGACATATGTTTATCCTGTCTGTTCGATCGTCGCCGCTATTTGGCACTTCAGGTCGGGCTAACATGGATATTTCCACGTCACGTACATGCATTCAGTGGGGAAACTAATGCATTCCTTCCAAACAGTTATAGCAACTGTTATCAATATTTAGAGACAGTGGGACTGTCTTATCAGGTTTTGGCATATGTTTATCCTGTCTGTTCGATCGTCGCAGCTATTTGGCACTTCAGGTCGGGCTAACATGGATATTTCAACGTCACGTACATGCATTCAGTGGGGAAACTAATGCATTCCTTCCAAACAGTTATGGCAACTGTATAATTAGAGACAGTGGGACTGTCTTAAAAGGTTTTGGCATATGTTTATCCTGTCTGTTCGATCGTCGCAGCTATTTGGCACTTCAGGTCGGGCTAACATGGATATTTCAACGTCACGTACATGCATTCAGTAGGGAAACTAATGCAATCCTTCCAAACAGTTATAGCAACTGTTATCAATATTTAGAGACAGTGGGACTGTCTTATCAGGGTTTGACATATGTTTATCCTGTCTGTTCGATCGTCGCCGCTATTTGGCACTTCAGGTCGGGCTAACATGGATATTTCCACGTCACGTACATGCATTCAGTGGGGAAACTAATGCATTCCTTCCAAACAGTTATAGCAACTGTTATCAATATTTAGAGACAGTGGGACTGTCTTATCAGGTTTTGGCATATGTTTATCCTGTCTGTTCGATCGTCGCAGCTATTTGGCACTTCAGGTCGGGCTAACATGGATATTTCAACGTCACGTACATGCATTCAGTAGGGGAACTAATGCATTCCTTCCAAACAGTTATAGCAACTGTATAACTAGAGACAGTGGGACTGTCTTAAAAGGTTTTGGCATATGTTTATCCTGTCTGTTCGATCGTCGCAGCTATTTGGCACTTCAGGTCGGGCTAACATGGATATTTCAACGTCACGTACATGCATTCAGTAGGGAAACTAATGCAATCCTTCCAAACAGTTATAGCAACTGTTGTCAATATTTAGAGACAGTGGGACTGTCTTATCAGGGTTTGACATATGTTTATCCTGTCTGTTCGATCGTCGCCGCTATTTGGCACTTCAGGTCGGGCTAACATGGATATTTCCACGTCACGTACATGCATTCAGTGGGGAAACTAATGCATTCCTTCCAAACAGTTATAGCAACTGTATAATTAGAGACAGTGGGACTGTCTTATCAGGGTTTGACATATGTTTATCCTGTCTGTTCGATCGTCGCCGCTATTTGGCACTTCAGGTCGGGCTAACATGGATATTTCCACGTCACGTACATGCATTCAGTGGGGAAACTAATGCATTCCTTCCAAACAGTTATAGCAACTGTTATCAATATTTAGAGACAGTGGGACTGTCTTATCAGGTTTTGGCATATGTTTATCCTGTCTGTTCGATCGTCGCAGCTATTTGGCACTTCAGGTCGGGCTAACATGGATATTTCAACGTCACGTACATGCATTCAGTGGGGAAACTAATGCATTCCTTCCAAACAGTTATGGCAACTGTATAATTAGAGACAGTGGGACTGTCTTAAAAGGTTTTGGCATATGTTTATCCTGTCTGTTCGATCGTCGCAGCTATTTGGCACTTCAGGTCGGGCTAACATGGATATTTCAACGTCACGTACATGCATTCAGTAGGGAAACTAATGCAATCCTTCCAAACAGTTATAGCAACTGTTGTCAATATTTAGAGACAGTGGGACTGTCTTATCAGGGTTTGACATATGTTTATCCTGTCTGTTCGATCGTCGCCGCTATTTGGCACTTCAGGTCGGGCTAACATGGATATTTCCACGTCACGTACATGCATTCAGTGGGGAAACTAATGCATTCCTTCCAAACAGTTATAGCAACTGTTATCAATATTTAGAGACAGTGGGACTGTCTTATCAGGTTTTGGCATATGTTTATCCTGTCTGTTCGATCGTCGCAGCTATTTGGCACTTCAGGTCGGGCTAACATGGATATTTCAACGTCACGTACATGCATTCAGTGGGGAAACTAATGCATTCCTTCCAAACAGTTATGGCAACTGTATAATTAGAGACAGTGGGACTGTCTTAAAAGGTTTTGGCATATGTTTATCCTGTCTGTTCGATCGTCGCAGCTATTTGGCACTTCAGGTCGGGCTAACATGGATATTTCAACGTCACGTACATGCATTCAGTAGGGAAACTAATGCATTCCTTCCAAACAGTTATAGCAACTGTTATCAATATATAGAGACAGTGGGACTGTCTTATCAGGTTTTGACATATGTTTATCCTGTCTGTTCGATCGTCGCAGCTATTTGGCACTTCAGGTCGGGCTAACATGGATATTTCAACGTCACGTACATGCATTCAGTAGGGAAACTAATGCAATCCTTCCAAACAGTTATAGCAACTGTTATCAATATTTAGAGACAGTGGGACTGTCTTATCAGGGTTTGACATATGTTTATCCTGTCTGTTCGATCGTCGCCGCTATTTGGCACTTCAGGTCGGGCTAACATGGATATTTCCACGTCACGTACATGCATTCAGTGGGGAAACTAATGCATTCCTTCCAAACAGTTATAGCAACTGTTATCAATATTTAGAGACAGTGGGACTGTCTTATCAGGTTTTGGCATATGTTTATCCTGTCTGTTCGATCGTCGCAGCTATTTGGCACTTCAGGTCGGGCTAACATGGATATTTCAACGTCACGTACATGCATTCAGTGGGGAAACTAATGCATTCCTTCCAAACAGTTATGGCAACTGTATAATTAGAGACAGTGGGACTGTCTTAAAAGGTTTTGGCATATGTTTATCCTGTCTGTTCGATCGTCGCAGCTATTTGGCACTTCAGGTCGGGCTAACATGGATATTTCAACGTCACGTACATGCATTCAGTAGGGAAACTAATGCAATCCTTCCAAACAGTTATAGCAACTGTTATCAATATTTAGAGACAGTGGGACTGTCTTATCAGGGTTTGACATATGTTTATCCTGTCTGTTCGATCGTCGCCGCTATTTGGCACTTCAGGTCGGGCTAACATGGATATTTCCACGTCACGTACATGCATTCAGTGGGGAAACTAATGCATTCCTTCCAAACAGTTATAGCAACTGTTATCAATATTTAGAGACAGTGGGACTGTCTTATCAGGTTTTGGCATATGTTTATCCTGTCTGTTCGATCGTCGCAGCTATTTGGCACTTCAGGTCGGGCTAACATGGATATTTCAACGTCACGTACATGCATTCAGTAGGGGAACTAATGCATTCCTTCCAAACAGTTATAGCAACTGTATAACTAGAGACAGTGGGACTGTCTTAAAAGGTTTTGGCATATGTTTATCCTGTCTGTTCGATCGTCGCAGCTATTTGGCACTTCAGGTCGGGCTAACATGGATATTTCAACGTCACGTACATGCATTCAGTAGGGAAACTAATGCAATCCTTCCAAACAGTTATAGCAACTGTTGTCAATATTTAGAGACAGTGGGACTGTCTTATCAGGGTTTGACATATGTTTATCCTGTCTGTTCGATCGTCGCCGCTATTTGGCACTTCAGGTCGGGCTAACATGGATATTTCCACGTCACGTACATGCATTCAGTGGGGAAACTAATGCATTCCTTCCAAACAGTTATAGCAACTGTATAATTAGAGACAGTGGGACTGTCTTATCAGGGTTTGACATATGTTTATCCTGTCTGTTCGATCGTCGCCGCTATTTGGCACTTCAGGTCGGGCTAACATGGATATTTCCACGTCACGTACATGCATTCAGTGGGGAAACTAATGCATTCCTTCCAAACAGTTATAGCAACTGTTATCAATATTTAGAGACAGTGGGACTGTCTTATCAGGTTTTGGCATATGTTTATCCTGTCTGTTCGATCGTCGCAGCTATTTGGCACTTCAGGTCGGGCTAACATGGATATTTCAACGTCACGTACATGCATTCAGTGGGGAAACTAATGCATTCCTTCCAAACAGTTATGGCAACTGTATAATTAGAGACAGTGGGACTGTCTTAAAAGGTTTTGGCATATGTTTATCCTGTCTGTTCGATCGTCGCAGCTATTTGGCACTTCAGGTCGGGCTAACATGGATATTTCAACGTCACGTACATGCATTCAGTAGGGAAACTAATGCAATCCTTCCAAACAGTTATAGCAACTGTTATCAATATTTAGAGACAGTGGGACTGTCTTATCAGGGTTTGACATATGTTTATCCTGTCTGTTCGATCGTCGCAGCTATTTGGCACTTCAGGTCGGGCTAACATGGATATTTCAACGTCACGTACATGCATTCAGTGGGGAAACTAATGCATTCCTTCCAAACAGTTATAGCAACTGTTATCAATATTTAGAGACAGTGGGACTGTCTTATCAGGTTTTGGCATATGTTTATCCTGTCTGTTCGATCGTCGCAGCTATTTGGCACTTCAGGTCGGGCTAACATGGATATTTCAACGTCACGTACATGCATTCAGTAGGGGAACTAATGCATTCCTTCCAAACAGTTATAGCAACTGTTTAACTAGAGACAGTGGGACTGTCTTAAAAGGTTTTGGCATATGTTTATCCTGTCTGTTCGATCGTCGCAGCTATTTGGCACTTCAGGTCGGGCTAACATGGATATTTCAACGTCACGTACATGCATTCAGTAGGGAAACTAATGCAATCCTTCCAAACAGTTATAGCAACTGTTGTCAATATTTAGAGACAGTGGGACTGTCTTATCAGGGTTTGACATATGTTTATCCTGTCTGTTCGATCGTCGCCGCTATTTGGCACTTCAGGTCGGGCTAACATGGATATTTCCACGTCACGTACATGCATTCAGTGGGGAAACTAATGCATTCCTTCCAAACAGTTATAGCAACTGTTATCAATATTTAGAGACAGTGGGACTGTCTTATCAGGTTTTGGCATATGTTTATCCTGTCTGTTCGATCGTCGCAGCTATTTGGCACTTCAGGTCGGGCTAACATGGATATTTCAACGTCACGTACATGCATTCAGTGGGGAAACTAATGCATTCCTTCCAAACAGTTATGGCAACTGTATAATTAGAGACAGTGGGACTGTCTTAAAAGGTTTTGGCATATGTTTATCCTGTCTGTTCGATCGTCGCAGCTATTTGGCACTTCAGGTCGGGCTAACATGGATATTTCAACGTCACGTACATGCATTCAGTAGGGAAACTAATGCATTCCTTCCAAACAGTTATAGCAACTGTTATCAATATATAGAGACAGTGGGACTGTCTTATCAGGTTTTGACATATGTTTATCCTGTCTGTTCGATCGTCGCAGCTATTTGGCACTTCATGTCGGGCTAACATGGATATTTCAACGTCACGTACATGCATTCAGTAGGGAAACTAATGCAATCCTTCCAAACAGTTATAGCAATTGTTATCAATATTTAGAGACAGTGGGACTGTCTTATCAGGTTTTGTTATATGTTTATCCTGTCTGTTCGATCGTCGCAGCTATTTGGCACTTCAGGTCGGGCTAACATGGATATTTCAACGTCACGTACATGCATTCAGTGGGGAAACTATTGCATTCCTTTCAAACAGTTATGGCAACTGTATAATTAGAGACAGTGGGACTGTCTTAAAAGGTTTTGGCATATGTTTATCCTGTCTGTTCGATCGTCGCAGCTATTTGGCACTTCAGGTCGGGCTAACATGGATATTTCAACGTCACGTACATGCATTCAGAGGGGAAACTAATGCAATCCTTCCAAACAGTTATAGCAACTGTATAATTAGAGACAGTGGGACTGTCTTATCAGGGTTTGACATATGTTTATCCTGTCTGTTCGATCGTCGCAGCTATTTGGCACTTCAGGTCGGGCTAACATGGATATTTCAACGTCACGTACATGCATTCAGTGGGGAAACTAATGCATTCCTTCCAAACAGTTATAGCAACTGTATAATTAGAGACAGTGGGACTGTCTTATCAGGGTTTGACATATGTTTATCCTGTCTGTTCGATCGTCGCATCTATTTGGCACTTCAGGTCGGGCTAACATGGATATTTCAACGTCACGTACATGCATTCAGTGGGGAAACTAATGCATTCCTTCCAAACAGTTATAGCAACTGTATAATTAGAGACAGTGGGACTGTCTTATCAGGGTTTGACATATGTTTATTCTGTCTGTTCGATCGTCGCAGCTATTTGGCACTTCAGGTCGGGCTAACATGGATATTTCAACGTCACGTACATGCATTCAGTGGGGAAACTAATGCAATCCTTCCAAACAGTTATAGCAACTGTTATCAATATTTAGAGACAGTGGGACTGTCTTATCAGGTTTTGACATATGTTTATCGTGTCTGTTCGATCGTCGCAGCTATTTGGCACTTCAGGTCGGGCTAACATGGATATTTCAACGTCACGTACATGCATTCAGTGGGGAAACTAATGCATTCCTTCCAAACAGTTATAGCAACTGTATAATTAGAGACAGTGGGACTGTCTTATCAGGGTTTGACATATGTTTATCCTGTCTGTTCGATCGTCGCATCTATTTGGCACTTCAGGTCGGGCTAACATGGATATTTCAACGTCACGTACATGCATTCAGTGGGGAAACTAATGCATTCCTTCCAAACAGTTATAGCAACTGTATAATTAGAAACAGTGGGACTGTCTTATCAGGGTTTGACATATGTTTATCCTGTCTGTTCGATCGTCGCCGCTATTTGGCACTTCAGGTCGGGCTAACATGGATATTTCAACGTCACGTACATGCATTCAGTAGGGAAACTAATGCAATCCTTCCAAACAGTTATAGCAACTGTTATCAATATTTAGAGACAGTGGGACTGTCTTATCAGGGTTTGACATATGTTTATCCTGTCTGTTCGATCGTCGCCGCTATTTGGCACTTCAGGTCGGGCTAACATGGATATTTCAACGTCACGTACATGCATTCAGTAGGGAAACTAATGCAATCCTTCCAAACAGTTATAGCAACTGTTATCAATATTTAGAGACAGTGGGACTGTCTTATCAGGGTTTGACATATGTTTATCCTGTCTGTTCGATCGTCGCAGCTATTTGGCACTTCAGGTCGGGCTAACATGGATATTTCAACGTCACGTACATGCATTCAGTAGGGAAACTAATGCAATCCTTCCAAACAGTTATAGCAACTGTTATCAATATTTAGAGACAGTGGGACTGTCTTATCAGGGTTTGACATATGTTTATCCTGTCTGTTCGATCGTCGCCGCTATTTGGCACTTCAGGTCGGGCTAACATGGATATTTCCACGTCACGTACATGCATTCAGTGGGGAAACTAATGCATTCCTTCCAAACAGTTATAGCAACTGTTATCAATATTTAGAGACAGTGGGACTGTCTTATCAGGTTTTGGCATATGTTTATCCTGTCTGTTCGATCGTCGCAGCTATTTGGCACTTCAGGTCGGGCTAACATGGATATTTCAACGTCACGTACATGCATTCAGTAGGGAAACTAATGCATTCCTTCCAAACAGTTATAGCAACTGTATAACTAGAGACAGTGGGACTGTCTTAAAAGGTTTTGGCATATGTTTATCCTGTCTGTTCGATCGTCGCAGCTATTTGGCACTTCAGGTCGGGCTAACATGGATATTTCAACGTCCCAACATGCATTCAGTAGGGAAACTAATGCAATCCTTCCAAACAGTTATAGCAACTGTTGTCAATATTTAGAGACAGTGGGACTGTCTTATCAGGGTTTGACATATGTTTATCCTGTCTGTTCGATCGTCGCCGCTATTTGGCACTTCAGGTCGGGCTAACATGGATATTTCCACGTCACGTACATGCATTCAGTGGGGAAACTAATGCATTCCTTCCAAACAGTTATAGCAACTGTATAATTAGAGACAGTGGGACTGTCTTATCAGGGTTTGACATATGTTTATCCTGTCTGTTCGATCGTCGCCGCTATTTGGCACTTCAGGTCGGGCTAACATGGATATTTCCACGTCACGTACATGCATTCAGTGGGGAAACTAATGCATTCCTTCCAAACAGTTATAGCAACTGTTATCAATATTTAGAGACAGTGGGACTGTCTTATCAGGTTTTGGCATATGTTTATCCTGTCTGTTCGATCGTCGCAGCTATTTGGCACTTCAGGTCGGGCTAACATGGATATTTCAACGTCACGTACATGCATTCAGTAGGGAAACTAATGCATTCCTTCCAAACAGTTATAGCAACTGTTATCAATATATAGAGACAGTGGGACTGTCTTATCAGGTTTTGACATATGTTTATCCTGTCTGTTCGATCGTCGCAGCTATTTGGCACTTCATGTCGGGCTAACATGGATATTTCAACGTCACGTACATGCATTCAGTAGGGAAACTAATGCAATCCTTCCAAACAGTTATAGCAATTGTTATCAATATTTAGAGACAGTGGGACTGTCTTATCAGGTTTTGTTATATGTTTATCCTGTCTGTTCGATCGTCGCAGCTATTTGGCACTTCAGGTCGGGCTAACATGGATATTTCAACGTCACGTACATGCATTCAGTAGGGAAACTAATGCATTCCTTCCAAACAGTTATAGCAACTGTATAACTAGAGACAGTGGGACTGTCTTAAAAGGTTTTGGCATATGTTTATCCTGTCTGTTCGATCGTCGCAGCTATTTGGCACTTCAGGTCGGGCTAACATGGATATTTCAACGTCACGTACATGCATTCAGTAGGGAAACTAATGCAATCCTTCCAAACAGTTATAGCAACTGTTGTCAATATTTAGAGACAGTGGGACTGTCTTATCAGGGTTTGACATATGTTTATCCTGTCTGTTCGATCGTCGCCGCTATTTGGCACTTCAGGTCGGGCTAACATGGATATTTCCACGTCACGTACATGCATTCAGTGGGGAAACTAATGCATTCCTTCCAAACAGTTATAGCAACTGTATAATTAGAGACAGTGGGACTGTCTTATCAGGGTTTGACATATGTTTATCCTGTCTGTTCGATCGTCGCCGCTATTTGGCACTTCAGGTCGGGCTAACATGGATATTTCCACGTCACGTACATGCATTCAGTGGGGAAACTAATGCATTCCTTCCAAACAGTTATAGCAACTGTTATCAATATTTAGAGACAGTGGGACTGTCTTATCAGGTTTTGGCATATGTTTATCCTGTCTGTTCGATCGTCGCAGCTATTTGGCACTTCAGGTCGGGCTAACATGGATATTTCAACGTCACGTACATGCATTCAGTAGGGAAACTAATGCATTCCTTCCAAACAGTTATAGCAACTGTTATCAATATATAGAGACAGTGGGACTGTCTTATCAGGTTTTGACATATGTTTATCCTGTCTGTTCGATCGTCGCAGCTATTTGGCACTTCATGTCGGGCTAACATGGATATTTCAACGTCACGTACATGCATTCAGTAGGGAAACTAATGCAATCCTTCCAAACAGTTATAGCAATTGTTATCAATATTTAGAGACAGTGGGACTGTCTTATCAGGTTTTGTTATATGTTTATCCTGTCTGTTCGATCGTCGCAGCTATTTGGCACTTCAGGTCGGGCTAACATGGATATTTCAACGTCACGTACATGCATTCAGTGGGGAAACTATTGCATTCCTTTCAAACAGTTATGGCAACTGTATAATTAGAGACAGTGGGACTGTCTTAAAAGGTTTTGGCATATGTTTATCCTGTCTGTTCGATCGTCGCAGCTATTTGGCACTTCAGGTCGGGCTAACATGGATATTTCAACGTCACGTACATGCATTCAGAGGGGAAACTAATGCAATCCTTCCAAACAGTTATAGCAACTGTATAATTAGAGACAGTGGGACTGTCTTATCAGGGTTTGACATATGTTTATCCTGTCTGTTCGATCGTCGCAGCTATTTGGCACTTCAGGTCGGGCTAACATGGATATTTCAACGTCACGTACATGCATTCAGTGGGGAAACTAATGCATTCCTTCCAAACAGTTATAGCAACTGTATAATTAGAAACAGTGGGACTGTCTTATCAGGGTTTGACATATGTTTATCCTGTCTGTTCGATCGTCGCAGCTATTTGGCACTTCAGGTCGGGCTGACATTGATATTTCAACGTCACGTACATGCATTCAGTGGGGAAACTAATGCATTCCTTCCAAACAGTTATAGCAACTGTATAACTAGAGACAGTGGGACTGTCTTATCAGGGTTTGACATATGTTTATCCTGTCTGTTCGGTCGTCGCAGCTATTTGGCACTTCAGGTCGGGCTAACATGGATATTTCAACGTCACGTACATGCATTCAGTAGGGAAACTAATGCAATCCTTCCAAACAGTTATAGCAACTGTATAATTAGAAACAGTGGGACTGTCTTATCAGGGTTTGACATATGTTTATCCTGTCTGTTCGATCGTCGCAGCTATTTGGCACTTCAGGTCGGGCTGACATTGATATTTCAACGTCACGTACATGCATTCAGTGGGGAAACTAATGCATTCCTTCCAAACAGTTATAGCAACTGTATAACTAGAGACAGTGGGACTGTCTTATCAGGGTTTGACATATGTTTATCCTGTCTGTTCGGTCGTCGCAGCTATTTGGCACTTCAGGTCGGGCTAACATGGATATTTCAACGTCACGTACATGCATTCAGTAGGGAAACTAATGCAATCCTTCCAAACAGTTATAGCAACTGTTATCAATATTTAGAGACAGTGGGACTGTCTTATCAGGTTTTGGCATATGTTTATCCTGTCTGTTCGATCGTCGCAGCTATTTGGCACTTCAGGTCGGGCTAACATGGATATTTCAACGTCACGTACATGCATTCAGTGGGGAAACTAATGCATTCCTTCCAAACAGTTATAGCAACTGTATAATTAGAGACAGTGGGACTGTCTTATCAGGGTTTGACATATGTTTATCCTGTCTGTTCGATCGTCGCAGCTATTTGGCACTTCAGGTCGGGCTGACATTGATATTTCAACGTCACGTACATGCATTCAGTGGGGAAACTAATGCATTCCTTCCAAACAGTTATAGCAACTGTTATCAATATTTAGAGCAAGTGGGACTGTCTTATCAGGTTTTGGCATATGTTTATCCTGTCTGTTCGATCGTCGCAGCTATTTGGCACTTCAGGTCGGGCTAACATGGATATTTCAACGTCACGTACATGCATTCAGTAGGGAAACTAATGCATTCCTTCCAAACAGTTATAGCAACTGTTATCAATATTTAGAGACAGTGTGACTGTCTTATCAGGTTTTGACATATGTTTATCCTGTCTGTTCGATCGTCGCAGCTATTTGGCACTTCAGGTCGGGCTAACATGGATATTTCAACGTCACGTACATGCATTCAGTGGGGAAACTAATGCATTCCTTCCAAACAGTTATAGCAACTGTATAATTAGAGACAGTGGGACTGTCTTAAAAGGTTTTGGCATATGTTTATCCTGTCTGTTCGATCGTCGCAGCTATTTGGCACTTCAGGTCGGGCTAACATGGATATTTCAACGTCACGTACATGCATTCAGTGGGGAAACTAATGCATTCCTTCCAAACAGTTATAGCAACTGTATAATTAGAGACAGTGGGACTGTCTTATCAGGGTTTGACATATGTTTATCCTGTCTGTTCGATCGTCGCAGCTATTTGGCACTTCAGGTCGGGCTGACATTGATATTTCAACGTCACGTACATGCATTCAGTGGGGAAACTAATGCATTCCTTCCAAACAGTTATAGCAACTGTATAACTAGAGACAGTGGGACTGTCTTATCAGGGTTTGACATATGTTTATCCTGTCTGTTCGGTCGTCGCAGCTATTTGGCACTTCAGGTCGGGCTAACATGGATATTTCAACGTCACGTACATGCATTCAGTAGGGAAACTAATGCAATCCTTCCAAACAGTTATAGCAACTGTTATCAATATTTAGAGACAGTGGGACTGTCTTATCAGGTTTTGGCATATGTTTATCCTGTCTGTTCGATCGTCGCAGCTATTTGGCACTTCAGGTCGGGCTAACATGGATATTTCAACGTCACGTACATGCATTCAGTGGGGAAACTAATGCATTCCTTCCAAACAGTTATAGCAACTGTATAATTAGAGACAGTGGGACTGTCTTATCAGGGTTTGACATATGTTTATCCTGTCTGTTCGATCGTCGCAGCTATTTGGCACTTCAGGTCGGGCTGACATTGATATTTCAACGTCACGTACATGCATTCAGTGGGGAAACTAATGCATTCCTTCCAAACAGTTATAGCAACTGTTATCAATATTTAGAGCAAGTGGGACTGTCTTATCAGGTTTTGGCATATGTTTATCCTGTCTGTTCGATCGTCGCAGCTATTTGGCACTTCAGGTCGGGCTAACATGGATATTTCAACGTCACGTACATGCATTCAGTAGGGAAACTAATGCATTCCTTCCAAACAGTTATAGCAACTGTTATCAATATTTAGAGACAGTGTGACTGTCTTATCAGGTTTTGACATATGTTTATCCTGTCTGTTCGATCGTCGCAGCTATTTGGCACTTCAGGTCGGGCTAACATGGATATTTCAACGTCACGTACATGCATTCAGTGGGGAAACTAATGCATTCCTTCCAAACAGTTATAGCAACTGTATAATTAGAGACAGTGGGACTGTCTTAAAAGGTTTTGGCATATGTTTATCCTGTCTGTTCGATCGTCGCAGCTATTTGGCACTTCAGGTCGGGCTAACATGGATATTTCAACGTCACGTACATGCATTCAGTAGGGAAACTAATGCATTCCTTCCAAACAGTTATAGCAACTGTATAATTAGAGACAGTGGGACTGTCTTAAAAGGTTTTGGCATATGTTTATCCTGTCTGTTCGATCGTCGCAGCTATTTGGCACTTCAGGTCGGGCTAACATGGATATTTCAACGTCACGTACATGCATTCAGTAGGGAAACTAATGCAATCCTTCCAAACAGTTATAGCAACTGTTATCAATATTTAGAGACAGTGTTATCGGAACTATCGTCCGATTCATTTCTGTGATATATGATGTCAACTATATTTTCCATTTGTCTAAGTAGTATGCTCATACCCTTTTTTACAATTCAATATATACGCGGGTGTCATCTAATCTAATAAGTCAATTTATATGCATGCCTTCATTTAATCTAATAACTCAATCTAAATGCGTGCCACCTCGTCACATGCTTTTAAGGGTATTGCTCCGCCTTACCATATCCATATATAAGTCGTATTGCTGTTGTATTATTGCTTTCCTTTTTCATTTGAATAAAGATTATAAAACTGAACCCCGACGCAACATTTGGTGCATCTGACCAAACTCTCACGGTGAGTCTCCAATTTTTTTTTCCTTTTACCACTTGTGTTCAACCACAAGTTGAGATTGCAAGAGGCAACTCGCTAAAGAGGCGAATCAAAAACTTATTATAAACAGACCACAGGTCTATTAAGTAAAAAACTACCCAATACAGAAACTTAAGAAGCATTACTAAGAAAGCCATATTTAACCACCAAAAAATCAACCAAACCACCAAAAAATCAACCAAAAAATCAAAAACCCATAAAAAATAAAAAATAAAAAATAAAAAACTAAAAAAGCTTTAAAAATCCCTAAGAATTGAAAAAAGAATATGTCCGATATTCAGGAAATAAGAGAAGAATTAGACGAACTGTACAATGCCTTTAAGAAAAGTTTACACGACACAATAAATTCAACTTTCCGATTGGTCCCTAAAAAAGAATTAGTCGAAAGCGGTCAAACATTAGAAGAATATGTTGACAATTATGGAATCAAATTAACTAATAGCGAAGCACAACTCCAAAGAGAATACATAGAATACATAAAAGAAACAGACAGAGAACTCGAACGCCTAGGTAGTATTCCGAATAATATCACAAAAGGAAAAATAGCCGAACAAACTATTAATGATATCTATGTATCCAAAACAGAACTTAAAAAATTAGCCAAATCAAATGAAGAAAGACTACAAAAGAGATTTGAAGAAATTAATAAACTTGCATTAGACGAAGGCATCCCTCTTTTAACTGATCGTACATTCACTATAATTCCAAAAAGAACCGAAAAACTGATTTTCGTACCTCAGACCATAGACGAAAAAAGTAACGTTATGATGACTAATACCACTAGCCAAAACAAACTCACTCCATCAATCGGTTTTAAGCATTTAACCCTCCAGACTTTTTACGGAGATCTTGATTCATGGAAAGCATTCTTCAAAATTTTTGAAAAAGCTGTCATAAATAATGATGATTACGACTCGACCATGAAGCATAATATTCTTTTAAATCATTTGAAGGGAAAACCGTTGGAGTTGATAAAACCTTTTGTAACGGACGGCACCGAGTTTAACACGGCTATTGAGAGACTTAAGAAAATTTATGACCAAAAAGAGGCCCAATATGAAAATCTCTGGCAAAAATTAAATAGCCTCACCCTTTCTAAAGAAAATGCGGAAAATCTCAGAAGTTTACATAATCATATGTTAGCAGCTATCAATGGGCTAAAAGCTTATGGAGATGTAGACGCTCATATGTTTCAAACAATTATCAAAAACAAATTACCAAAAAGAATACTTTCGGAATGCCTCAAAATGAAACCCACTAGTACCACAGAATTACTCAAAGTATTAGATGAAGTAATTGATAGAGAAGAAGATGTTGAACGATTGAAAAAATTTGGTGAAAAAGAAGAAAAAATAGTCCTTTCTATCAAAACTAATAATAATCAAAAACAAGCGCTACGCCCATGTGCATTTTGTAATCGAACCAATCATACTTCAAGAGAATGCAAGAAAATTGCAACAATTCAAGAGAGAAAAGAATTCATACAACAGAATAAACTATGCTTTAATTGTTTGAAAGCCAATCACAGAATCCAAGAATGCAAAGCTAAATTTTGTTTCAATTGTAATAAAAAACACAACACTGCTATTTGTAATGCCACTGACATGAACAGAAACATGAATCAGACAAAACAGTACAATTTCCCACAGCATGGAAATAATCAGTTCAGAAACTACAACAATCAGAATTCAAATCAGAATACAAAACAGAAACAATACAGCAATCAACAGAACAGTTCAAATACAAACTACAGTAAAAGAAACTACAACCAAGCTCAGAAATATAATGCAAATCACAATCAGAATCAAAGCTACCAGCAACTAAACTCAAATTACCAGGCAACCAATCGAAATCAGAATCAGAATCAAAACTTCAGTCAGTTCAACCAGAATCAAAAAGCTAATTTCAAACCCCATTTTACACCTAATCAAAATTATCAAAGTTACCCACAACAAAATTATCAACCAAACTATCAACAGAAAAACAACTCACTCAGTAACCAAACTAATAAACCTAATTTCAGATCCAATATCAATACTGTAAACACAATGATACACCCACCATCGGAAGAGGAATGTCAACTTGAGAATGAGCAACAAGAAACTTCACAGGTGAGAAATTATTCAGTTTTATCATGTCCGACCTCGCTAATGATATTAGATGCCCCTATTGTATATAAAGAAACTATTAAAACCATCCCTGTTTTACTAGACACGGGTGCAGATCAATCTTTCATAACTGAAGAGTACGCAAATGAACATAAGCTAAAAGTAATCAAAGAAAATGTATCAATCGATTTAACTGTTTTCGGGAAAGAATCATCAATTTTAAAAACCAGAAAAGTAGAATTCGAAATCTTAACCAACAAAGGTACCATCCCAGTAGTCGCTGTAACAGTCCCAGAAATAACTTCTATACTTGAACCCATTGAATTCTCAGATGATGAGAAAGAATTTTTGAATATAAATAATTGTAAGACAGTAAATATCAAAACACCAGCCGCACCAGTTGCACTTCTCGGATGTGACGTATTTTGGAAATTAATGGCCAACCAAGATAAAATTCAACTTCCATCAGGGAGGTACTTAATCCCAACACATATCGGTCACCTTATTTGTGGAAAAACTGAAAAACAAGAAAATGCCTCAACGCATCATGCCTTAATGACTAGAATTAAAGAATTAGAGAATGAAGTTTTCACGGAAACGTCTCTCTCTGAATATTTCGAAATGAGTAATGTAGGAATAACCCCCGAACCAGAAGATTTGACCAATGAAGAAGTTATGAAATTCTTCCACAAAACCGTGAAAATCACCAATGAAAACCGTATATCAGTTTCGCTACCATGGAAAACAAATCAAAAAACCAGACTCGCCAATAATAAGCAGTTAGCTTTCTGCCAACTTCAACAACAGTATTTCATCAATAGAGAAAAAGAGTCCTGGAAAAAGTTAATTGATAGTATGAAAACTATGGAAAAAACTGGAATAATTGAGGAAGTTAGAGACCACCCCGAGCTAGGTTATTTTATTCCGTTTAATCAAGTATATAATCCAAATAGTATGACAACACCGATCCGAACGGTTTTTAATGCTTCAAGCAGAATGAGAAAAGAAATTAGCCTCAATAATGCCCTTCATCAAGGTCCCTCGCTATTACCACAGCTTCAAGGAATCCTATTGAGATTAAGGAAAGGTCGTTACATTATTATCGGAGATATTGAGAAGGCTTTTCATCAGGTTGAGGTAAACGAAGATGACCGTGACTATCTGAGATTCCTATGGTTAGTAGATCCTGAATTACCTCCTACTCCAGAGAACATTCGAATTATGAGATTCAAACGATTACCATTTGGTGTAAACTGCTCTCCTTATCTTTTGTCCATGGCCATAAAATATGGTATTCAAACTTATGATGCTCCAGAAAACTTGAAACAAGCTATTGAACACATGTGCTATGTTGATAATATTTTCTTCACCTCTGATGATTATGACGAAATTGTTCAATTCTATAAGCAAGCAAAACTTTACTTCAAAAAACTTGGAATGAACATCAGAGAATTTAGTGTTAATACCGATGATAGTTTTATTCCTGATGAGGATAAGGCAAAAAACAGAGAAAACATCAAAATACTAGGATATAAATATAATCTTGATAATGACACTCTTTCGGTACGTCAACCAAAACGTGAATACAAATTCGATTGTATCCCAAAATGGACTAAACGACAAGCAGTTAGTGAATTTGCAATCTATTTTGATCCACTTCAATACTATGCACCACTTTATCATGACTCAAAAATGATAATGAGACTAATCTGTGATAACAAAATGAAATGGAACGAATTAGTACCCGAAATAATAGTAAAACGAATAATTTGGTATCAACAAAAAATTTCAATTGCAGACTTGACATTCAAGAGAAACATCAAACCAAAGGAACCGATTAAGTTGGCAATTTTTTCTGATGCATCGGAAAATACATACGCGTGCTGTGCATATATGATCGTGGAGAATGAACGCGGTAAGTCGACTTCCGAACTCCTCATGTGTAAACAAAGAATTGCTCCAAAAGATGTTAATATGACTATCCCAAAATTAGAATTGCTAGGCCTTTTGATCGGTATCCGATCATTGAAGTACATCATGAAAGAATTACAGCTTAATATAAAAAACATAGAAATCTATACTGACTCTACAATAATAATTCACCAAATTGATAACTATAATAAGCACTCAGGAACCAAACTACCTATTTTCGTGTTTAATAGATGTAAAGAAATATGGGATACGATACATGATATCAAAGATTGTAATAAGGAAATTGAAATTGACATCTTCCATGTAGACTCAAGAGACAACGCAGCTGATATAATAACTCGAGGAAAAGATAATATTGGTGAATTGGAATATAATAACTTCTTTACGGGACCAGAATGGTTAACCGATACATGGCACCCAGATCATCCTAAGAATTATAGTTCATTCAACTTATTCCTAGAATTACCAACTGAAAGTGAAAGACATTACACTAATGTAGTTGCTAATATCAAAAATAGTAAACCCAAAGATACTTCAAGGAAAGACTTAGAGAATGCTATTATCCCGTATGAAAGAGTGAACGATATCAGTAAGATTGAAAGAATTATGGCATACGTTTTGAGATTCGTCAAACACAGAGTCTATGATAGAGTAACTGAGGATATGCAATCATACATGCTTTATCACGTACCAGAACTAACTAATTACGATAGAAAGATTGATACTAATGGAAGAATCAGACTCAATGAAATAAGACTAATCCTAAATTTACTCATTCGTAGACATCAAGAAATTTATAACATAACGAACTTCAGTAAGAATTATCTTTATAACAGACAATTGAATCCACAAGCTGATATAGTTTACCAACATTTCAGAGTTCATGAGATTAGTGAAAAACCAGTAATCGATACTACCTCCTCATTAGCAAGATTAATTGTCGAGAGAATACACAGAACAAATTATCACGCGGGTCCAGCTAGTACACTAGGACTTGTCTTAGATAAATTCGCTGGATCATGGAAAAGAATAGTGAAGAAAACTGTAAGAAATTGTAATGCTTGTAAGAGAAAAAATTTCCATCCATATCCCGAAGCATCTCCTGGATACATTCCAGAACGAAGAACTCAAGAAAGTAGACCATTCCAACATATAGGTTTAGACTTCGCGGGTCCCATTAAGTTGAAAAAGAAATATAGTAATGAAGTTTGTGTTGCATATATAGCATTATTCACATGTGCTGTTACCAGACTAATACATTTAGAAGTTGTTCGAAATCTTAGCACTGATCAATTCCTATTAGCAATGTCACGATTCATCTCTCGTAGAGGATGTCCTGATACCGTAACTAGTGATAACGCTGCTACTTTTGTTCTAACTGCAAAAATAATGGAACGTTGTCAGAGAATCGTTACACACCCATTAGAAACGCTGGAATTATCAAAAATAAGTGATGAGAAATCAAAATATGAAGCTAAGCAAATTAATGAGATAGAACAACAACTAGCATCAAAAGGAATGAAATGGTATTTTAACACTGCATTATCACCATGGCAAGGTGGATTTTTCGAAAGACTCGTAGGATTAATCAAAAAAGCCTTAAAACATGCTCTTGGTGAAGAAGAATTTGAAGCAGAAAATTTAGACACAATAATTATTGAATGTGAATCCATTGTAAATAGAAGACCATTGACATATATTGATGAAGGTAACGAAGATGTTATGCTTCTTCGTCCTATTGATATTATAACGCCAAAGTTCACATCAGCAGAATTCAATGAGAAAACTATGGAGAATGAATATGCCACATATACCTCCAACTTTCGAGACACTAGACAACATATCAGAAGATTTTGGCTCATATTCCAAAGAGACTATTTAAAACAAAACAAAAACTTCCAAATGATAGCACAAACAAAAAGAGCTTACTCAGCACAAGATGTTCCTATTCTAGGAGAAGTAGTTTTACTAGTTGATCATGACAAACCACGAGAAATGTGGAAATTAGGAATAATCAAGAAATTATTGCATGGTAGAGATGGATTAGTTCGATCTGCTATTGTTCGAACGACTCTTAAGAAAACATTCAGAGATGGAACACTACCTTATAAACAATCCACGATAGTTAATATTACTAGACCATTACAACTTATGATCCCATTAGAATTACGCCCATCAGAAATCGAAGTTACGAATGATCAAAAAGCAACAGCTACATTAGCTATAGGTCCATCACCACCACCCTTCCGAAGAGTTACAAGTGGGAGATTTACCCCTGAAACAGAATCAGATGATGATGAAACACCTTATATGGAACTAGCCACTATTGAGAAAAACATGTATGCTACAGTTAAGGAAAATGAACAACGTAGTAAAAGACAACGAGATAGAATTATAAGAGAAGACCTAAAAAGACATCAGGAACACATTCAACCAATAAAAAGACCTCCTAATAGTATGTTCTACTTAGCGATTATGTTCTTATTATGTCTTTTTGGCACAATGTCAGCAGTAGAAATTGATGCAAATACTAGAGATCTATTCAATACCGGTGTAGGCAGAACATTGAATTATGCTCCAGTTACACCAGAAATTACCACAACAAATATTCCCACAACTACAGTTAGACCAACTACAAAAACCACCAAGAAAACTAGTACTCCAAAAGTTACAACAACAATGCCACTTACAACTGAATTGACAACTGTTAAGACCACTACCACTACAACTAGACAACCCACGACAAGAACTAGCACTCAGAAAGTTATGATAACCACAAGGATTCCGCCCAGTAGCACGACAACCCCGAAATTCAACGATGATCAACAAGAACAAAATCCTGATGAGAAACTATTACAGTCATCAGTAGTGAAAACAGCAAATTTACCCGATCCACAAAAACGTAGAGTGCATTATATCAATGCAAAAGAACCTACAACTAGTCCAGATAGTAATAGTAATAATGAGGAAATAAAAGAAATTAAATTAACCACCACTACTTCTATTCCAAAAAATCCCCCTAATACAAAAGATGTGATTGAAATTACAGAAGATATGATGGAAACCACAACGATGATTGAATCCACATCGACAACAACAATTAATGATCATCATGAACAACTTCAACATGTTGAAAGTAAGTCAAAAATTGAATGTACCACTCGTGGAGTAACATTAGTTGACGAAGAAGATATGCGTAATTCCTCAAATTCAGTTTGTACGGAAAATTGGTGTAATCATAATATAATTACATCACAAAGACTTACATTAATTGACATCCCACCAGAATATACCGCTCATAAGTACATTATTTTATGGAAAAAGGCAGTCGAAAACAGATATACTGTATTAACAACAACCTGCCCAGCAGTCGATTTCTGTACAAAGATGAAACTTAGAAGAATAGATAACTGTATTTTCTGTCGGAGATTTATTTTTAACACTCATTGCCACCCAAAAATGACTAGGTTTAGTAATTCTCATACTAATTATACCAATCAAAATTTGCATTTCGATTCATCAACGAAAAAAGATTAGTACACTTATACAGAGTCTAATATGTTGTAAACGTAGACGTAGTAGTAACTCTAATGATGAAAACCAACAAAACATTGAACTAGTAGAAATTAAAAATGAAATTGAAACTGACCAAGAAAACAAAAACCCAACCCTGTTTGGTAAAATAAGGAATAGAGTATCCAATAAAAATCGAAGACGATTAAGATCAAAAATGCCCACCAGAAACTTATTAGTTCACACTAAGCCAAGAAAAAGAACTTTTGAGGTAACCACTGTAATTGAAGACGGACAACGAAAAACTCAAATTAATAAAACTAGCTCAAAATCTCCGTCCCCAACAACTAGCTTAACACTCATAGCAGCAGTAATTTTCACATTAATCAATATTACACAATCAGATGTATGTGACAAAATAGTGCCAATAACCCATGATGAAATTTCTTGTAATAATCGTAACAGTTGCCACATTGAGAGAACAGAAGAAATATTTTACACCCCTGAGACAAAAACGGCGTGCATACAATTAACAGCTCAAAATCAAGTTTTAGCCAAAATTAAAATCACGATAGATCATAACTTTAGACGTTGCGAGAAAGGACCAATAATGTATACCAAAAATGTAACAGTACAATCAGTTAGTTCCAAAAGATGTCACGGTATGAGTGAATGTGTAGATAGGAAATGTTTAGATATCGGACCTAACTCAAAATTAGTTGAATTCGTTGAAGAGAATAAGTACCCTGGTATAACTTATTGTACCACCAGTTGTGGTGGATTATGGTGTAAATGTTTATTGCCAACAGAAGGATGTTTGTTTTATAGAACATACGCTACCCCTACATCTGATGACAAATATCAAATTTACTCGTGTGACGCATGGTCCAATAAGATAGCCTTTGAGACTATTACAACTGTTAATAATTCTATCCATTCTGAATCATTCGTACTCCGCCAAGGAGGTGAAAAATTCCTTTCCTATAACCAAGAAAACTTGAAAATCAACTTGAAACTTCTCGATATTTCTGAAGAAACAGGATTAAGTGTATTAGGTAAGAAGTTCATACAGAAAAATGATAAAATAGCATTAGCATCGATAACTAATGAAATCTTCCCATTAGAATGTAATGAAATTGGAAAATGTGAATACCGAGAAACATGTACTTGCCAAGCAGCAGATGAAGCCGTGAATTGCGGATGTAAAGTCCCAGACTTAGAAAAAATTCTTGAGGATAAAACTCATAACCTACCAATTATTACGGAAAGATACTACCTCGGAATTTCTAATGATAATGTACCGTCTATTAAAATGAGACATAGTAAACTTCATATTCAAGTCACCATAGATAAAAAATATCAAGTAGAAAGTATTGAATCGATTATTGATTGTAGTATAACTCAACAAACAAAATACACGGGTTGTTATAACTGCTTTAAAGGTGCTACCCAAAATGTAACTTGTCGTTCTCGAGAAAAGACACACGCTAAACTTTCATGTGATAATGATGATTTTGTAGATATCCTAACATGTGATAAAAACGGACGAATCAACGAGATCCATCGGAAGTTCAATTCATCAAAACCAGTAGGAGTTTGCACAGTAACATGTGGAAAGAAAAGAAATTCGTATAAAATCGAAGGTGAGTTAATCTTTGTATCACACGACTCATTGAACGATTACTTCAATGGAGTCATGAATAATGATAAAAGTATTACAGATATTAACCCATCCATATTACCCGATATAGGAAGTTGGTTGGATACCCTTTCTAAAGGAGCCGTTACTATTATTTCCTCACTAATTATTCTATTGGTAGTAGCCGTAGCTACCTATTTATGTTGTATTCCAGCTATTATTCGTATCCTCACCGGAGGAGTATTTGCCAGACGAACGTCGAATAGACGTTAGACACTTCATCTTAGACACGTAGAAATTCTATTAGTAGACCATATTCAATAGTCATATTTCAGTAGTAAACTAGCAAGTGCAATCTATCTTAATCTTAATCTATCTCAATCTATCGATATTCAATCTCACAATTACCGTCTTTTAATTAATCGCGTACAACAAGTGACACCATATAATAGATAGCATATTTCAGTAATGGCCAAAAGAGCAAGAATTGAAGATGAATCCGAAAAAATCGAAGACAAGGAACTCAATGATCAAGTCAAGGTCACATTAGTATCATTGATGGCAACTAAAAAGGTCGCTGAAGATCAAAGAAAGATACAAAGGGCTAAGCGAATGGAAGCCTATGAGAAACGAAAGGCATTGAAACAACCATCGACGATTTGTTATATATGCAAGTAAGATAATCCTAAAATGACTGTCATACAAAACCTCTTTATCATTCAGCCAACGAGGGCATGAGGCGAGAATGTGTACTCATAAATCGGGAAAAACAAGATTCGAAATCGCCATATCGAAGTCACTTTGTGTCGCTTGTCTCGGAAAGGCGAATCACCTCTTTCCAAACTGTTGGGCCATAAAGAAATACGAGGCAGCAAACGAACTTTGCCTGAACCTATCGTGCTCGGAAGAACGTAACATCCATCATAAAAACGTTTGCTACAGAATGACTACCATCGAAGACGAGCTCGACATTGAACAGTTCCTCTTGGAGCAAACAACTGCATCTACATCAGCATCCAATGCTCCAGGACCTTCTTCTTCACAGAAGAACAAGAAACTATAACTTTCTTCATAATAAAGTCCTCAAACCGAGGCAGCTGCCATGATTGATTTATTTCGATTGTACAGCCAGTTAAAATAAAAACCATGTTAATAAGAAACTTTGATCTCAATTACAGAGACACAAGAAGTGAATAGGAAAATGAAAAAGATACAGGTGTTCACAAATATAAGGTACAGAATTAGTCCATAACCTCTATCCTCAGTCGTAGAACATTCAGAGAAAGAAGTAGTAATCAAAATCTCCGGCAAAGGAGTGGTAAGTACGATTTCAGAAACGGTATTAGGAGTTACAACCTCTGACGAATCAGTACTATTTGATATATCAAATGGAGAAATTGTTTCGGTTTCCGGAGAAAGAATGAAGTCCGTGGTAACGACAGGTGACGTAGATACAATGGTAGTAGTTATGGTTGTTCCAATCGTGGTCGTTTCCAAACAAGTGCTAGCCAATTCAACCGATAGAGTTTTTCGAACGTCACATGGAATGTCTCCAACATTATACACACAAAAGTGAGGAGAATCATGTCTAGAAATTACGAAATTACAGAGACACTATTAAACGATGAACATACCCCTTCAACATCAAACAGTACGGACAATCTCCGCACTCTCCCACCAATTCCCACCCAGGAAGAACAGAAGAATAACCAATTGAGAGTAAGACGAAAAAATAAATAATTTTCAGCATCTAGATCACGGAAATCTCCACTGTGGAGGCCGGAAGAATGACACAAGTGTCATTTTTTAATATCCCCTTTTTTCCCTTTTCTTATCATTGTCATTCTTTGTTGTTCCCCTTCCCCCTTCTCCTACCTTCCCTTATTATTAAATTCCTTCACTTCACTTCCTGCTACCTTCTATCAACTGCACTGGTCAATTATCAAATTTACACTGGTATACTATTCAACTGCACTGGTCAATTATCAAATTTACACTGGTATACTATTCAACTGCACTGGTCAATTATCAAATTTACACTGGTATACTATTCAACTGCACTGGTCATTTATAAAATTTACACTGGTCCAATATTCAACTACATTGGTATTTTACAATGGTATTCTTATCAATTGCAATTACAACTGCTTTCTACAATTCTATGCCGCCGGCCAGTATCGGAACTATCGTCCGATTCATTTCTGTGATATATGATGTCAACTATATTTTCCATTTGTCTAAGTAGTATGCTCATACCCTTTTTTACAATTCTATATATACGCGGGTGTCATCTAATCTAATAAGTCAATTTATATGCATGCCTTCATTTAATCTAATAACTCAATCTAAATGCGTGCCACCTCGTCACATGCTTTTAAGGGTATTGCTCCGCCTTACCATATCCATATATAAGTCGTATTGCTGTTGTATTATTGCTTTCCTTTTTCATTTGAATAAAGATTATAAAACTGAACCCCGACGCAACAAGTGTGACTGTCTTATCAGGTTTTGACATATGTTTATCCTGTCTGTTCGATCGTCGCAGCTATTTGGCACTTCAGGTCGGGCTAACATGGATATTTCAACGTCACGTACATGCATTCAGTGGGGAAACTAATGCATTCCTTCCAAACAGTTATAGCAACTGTATAATTAGAGACAGTGGGACTGTCTTAAAAGGTTTTGGCATATGTTTATCCTGTCTGTTCGATCGTCGCAGCTATTTGGCACTTCAGGTCGGGCTAACATGGATATTTCAACGTCACGTACATGCATTCAGTAGGGAAACTAATGCATTCCTTCCAAACAGTTATAGCAACTGTATAATTAGAGACAGTGGGACTGTCTTATCAGGGTTTGACATATGTTTATCCTGTCTGTTCGATCGTCGCATCTATTTGGCACTTCAGGTCGGGCTAACATGGATATTTCAACGTCACGTACATGCATTCAGTAGGGAAACTAATGCATTCCTTCCAAACAGTTATAGCAACTGTATAATTAGAGACAGTGGGACTGTCTTAAAAGGTTTTGGCATATGTTTATCCTGTCTGTTCGATCGTCGCAGCTATTTGGCACTTCAGGTCGGGCTAACATGGATATTTCAACGTCACGTACATGCATTCAGTAGGGAAACTAATGCATTCCTTCCAAACAGTTATAGCAACTGTATAATTAGAGACAGTGGGACTGTCTTAAAAGGTTTTGGCATATGTTTATCCTGTCTGTTCGATCGTCGCAGCTATTTGGCACTTCAGGTCGGGCTAACATGGATATTTCAACGTCACGTACATGCATTCAGTAGGGAAACTAATGCATTCCTTCCAAACAGTTATAGCAACTGTATAATTAGAGACAGTGGGACTGTCTTAAAAGGTTTTGGCATATGTTTATCCTGTCTGTTCGATCGTCGCAGCTATTTGGCACTTCAGGTCGGGCTAACATGGATATTTCAACGTCACGTACATGCATTCAGTGGGGAAACTAATGCAATCCTTCCAAACAGTTATGGCAACTGTATAATTAGAGACAGTGGGACTGTCTGATCAGGGTTTGACATATGTTTATCCTGTCTGTTCGATCGTCGCATCTATTTGGCACTTCAGGTCGGGCTAACATGGATATTTCAACGTCACGTACATGCATTCAGTGGGGAAACTAATGCAATCCTTCCAAACAGTTATAGCAACTGTTATCAATATTTAGAGACAGTGGGACTGTCTTATCAGGTTTTGACATATGTTTATCCTGTCTGTTCGATCGTCGCAGCTATTTGGCACTTCAGGTCGGGCTAACATGGATATTTCAACGTCACGTACATGCATTCAGTGGGGAAACTAATGCATTCCTTCCAAACAGTTATAGCAACTGTATAATTAGAGACAGTGAGACTGTCTTATCAGGGTTTGACATATGTTTATCCTGGCTGTTCGATCGTCGCATCTATTTGGCACTTCAGGTCGGGCTAACATGGATATTTCAACGTCACGTACATGCATTCAGTGGGGAAACTAATGCATTCCTTCCAAACAGTTATAGCAACTGTATAACTAGAGACAGCGGGACTGTCTTAAAAGGTTTTGGCATATGTTTATCCTGTCTGTTCGATCGTCGCAGCTATTTGGCACTTCAGGTCGGGCTAACATGGATATTTCAACGTCACGTACATGCATTCAGTGGGGAAACTAATGCATTCCTTCCAAACAGTTATGGCAACTGTATAATTAGAGACAGTGGGACTGTCTTATCAGGGTTTGACATATGTTTATCCTGTCTGTTCGATCGTCGCAGCTATTTGGCACTTCAGGTCGGGCTAACATGGATATTTCAACGTCACGTACATGCATTCAGTGGGGAAACTACTGCATTCCTTCCAAACAGTTATAGCAACCGTATAATTAGAGACAGTGGGACTGTCTTATCAGGGTTTGACATATGTTTATCCTGTCTGTTCGATCGTCGCAGCTGTTTGGCACTTCAGGTCGGGCTATCATGGATATTTCAACGTCACGTACATGCATTCAGTAGGGAAACTAATGCATTCCTTCCAAACAGTTATAGCAACTGTTATCAATATTTAGAGACAGTGTGACTGTCTTATCAGGTTTTGACATATGTTTATCCTGTCTGTTCGATCGTCGCAGCTATTTGGCACTTCAGGTCGGGCTAACATGGATATTTCAACGTCACGTACATGCATTCAGTAGGGAAACTAATGCATTCCTTCCAAACAGTTATAGCAACTGTTATCAATTTATAGAGACAGTGGGACTGTCTTATCAGGTTTTGACATATGTTTATCCTGTCTGTTCGATCGTCGCAGCTATTTGGCACTTCAGGTCGGGCTGACATTGATATTTCAACGTCACCTACATGCATTCAGTGGGGAAACTAATGCATTCCTTCCAAACAGTTATAGCAACTGTATAATTAGAGACAGTGGGACTGTCTTAAAAGGTTTTGGCATATGTTTATCCTGTCTGTTCGATCGTCGCAGCTATTTGGCACTTCAGGTCGGGCTAACATGGATATTTCAACGTCACGTACATGCATTCAGTAGGGAAACTAATGCATTCCTTCCAAACAGTTATAGCAACTGTATAATTAGAGACAGTGGGACTGTCTTAAAAGGTTTTGGCATATGTTTATCCTGTCTGTTCGATCGTCGCAGCTATTTGGCACTTCAGGTCGGGCTAACATGGATATTTCAACGTCACGTACATGCATTCAGTGGGGAAACTAATGCATTCCTTCCAAACAATTATAGCAACTGTATAACTAGAGACAGTGGGACTGTCTTAAAAGGTTTTGGCATATGTTTATCCTGTCTGTTCGATCGTCGCAGCTATTTGGCACTTCAGGTCGGGCTAACATGGATATTTCAACGTCACGTACATGCATTCAGTGGGGAAACTAATGCAATCCTTCCAAACAGTTATGGCAACTGTATAATTAGAGACAGTGGGACTGTCTGATCAGGGTTTGACATATGTTTATCCTGTCTGTTCGATCGTCGCATCTATTTGGCACTTCAGGTCGGGCTAACATGGATATTTCAACGTCACGTACATGCATTCAGTGGGGAAACTAATGCAATCCTTCCAAACAGTTATAGCAACTGTTATCAATATTTAGAGACAGTGGGACTGTCTTATCAGGTTTTGACATATGTTTATCCTGTCTGTTCGATCGTCGCAGCTATTTGGCACTTCAGGTCGGGCTAACATGGATATTTCAACGTCACGTACATGCATTCAGTGGGGAAACTAATGCATTCCTTCCAAACAGTTATAGCAACTGTATAATTAGAGACAGTGAGACTGTCTTATCAGGGTTTGACATATGTTTATCCTGGCTGTTCGATCGTCGCATCTATTTGGCACTTCAGGTCGGGCTAACCTGGATATTTCAACGTCACGTACATGCATTCAGTGGGGAAACTAATGCATTCCTTCCAAACAGTTATAGCAACTGTATAACTAGAGACAGCGGGACTGTCTTAAAAGGTTTTGGCATATGTTTATCCTGTCTGTTCGATCGTCGCAGCTATTTGGCACTTCAGGTCGGGCTAACATGGATATTTCAACGTCACGTACATGCATTCAGTGGGGAAACTAATGCATTCCTTCCAAACAGTTATGGCAACTGTATAATTAGAGACAGTGGGACTGTCTTAAAAGGTTTTGGCATATGTTTATCCTGTCTGTTCGATCGTCGCAGCTATTTGGCACTTCAGGTCGGGCTAACATGGATATTTCAACGTCACGTACATGCATTCAGTAGGGAAACTAATGCAATCCTTCCAAACAGTTATAGCAACTGTTATCAATATTTAGAGACAGTGTGACTGTCTTATCAGGTTTTGACATATGTTTATCCTGTCTGTTCGATCGTCGCATCTATTTGGCACTTCAGGTCGGGCTAACATGGATATTTCAACGTCACGTACATGCATTCAGGGGGGAAACTAATGCATTCCTTCCAAACAGTTATAGCAACTGTTATCAATATTTAGAAATAGTGGGACTGTCTTATCAGGTTTTGACATATGTTTATCCTGTCTGTTCGATCGTCGCAGCTATTTGGCACTTCAGGTCGGGCTAACATGGATATTTCAACGTCACGTACATGCATTCAGTAGGGAAACTAATGCATTCCTTCCAAACAGTTATGGCAACTGTATAATTAGAGACAGTGGGACTGTCTTAAAAGGTTTTGACATATGTTTATCCTGTCTGTTCGATCGTCGCAGCTAACTGGCACTTCAGGTCGGGCTAACATGGATATTTCAACGTCACGTACATGCATTCAGTAGGGAAACTAATGCATTCCTTCCAAACAGTTATAGCAACTGTTATCAATATTTAGAAATAGTGGGACTGTCTTATCAGGTTTTGACATATGTTTATCCTGTCTGTTCGATCGTCGCAGCTATTTGGCACTTCAGGTCGGGCTAACATGGATATTTCAACGTCACGTACATGCATTCAGTAGGGAAACTAATGCATTCCTTCCAAACAGTTATAGCAACTGTATAATTAGAGACAGTGAGAGAAGTGTGGGGGGTTACTTGAACAAAGTTTGACCTTTGAACCCTAAGGACCGGAAGGGTATGACTCATCATTTCGATGGGTGGCTCCTATGTTTACATAGTCTCCCCCGCCATTATAGTTAATTGAGTTTACCGCAACTCGAAAATGATTTTATTACACTGTGTTGTGGGCAATCAACTTCTGGAATTTTTAATTGGTGACCGTGGCCTAACTTTTTGTGACCGTGGCCTAACTCTCCGCGCGTATGCAAGTGCGCTCTTCTGTACTTTTTATTTCTCCGAATTAATTGACACTTTTCCTAATTAGTTCACTTGTTTTAATTAGTTATTGCTAATTATTGATTTTTTAGAATTTATATTTTATTTATTTATTTGTATTTTATTTAAATTTAAATTGGACAAACAAAAATAACAAAAAAGGAATTTTATTCAGGAAGAAAAACAAACAAAGAAGAAGAAAGTTCTGGAAAATTATTCAAAATTTCTTCCAGCAAGCTCCACCATCTCGATCCATTCAGCCTGGCCGTCCGGAATGTAATCAGCTGGCTTTTCGAAAAATACCCGGGTTGTGTACAGCTCAGCTTCTGATGGACCAGCGGATCCACTTGATGGTGAAATGGATTCTGAAAACAATAATTCTAGAAAAAAAAAGCATCAATTTAAAAAATACCTCGTTTCGGAGAAACTGCTTCCTTTTTGATTACAGGGAGCTCCATATCCAGCCACCAAGGAGTAACCACCTCGTTCTTTACTTTCTTTTCTTCTACTGGAATAATGAAAATTAAATAAATAAAATCGGTACAGGGCACTTACCTTTCTTCTTCTGATCGTTGGCTTCCTTTTCAATTTCATTCCAAATATTTTCAATTTCGGCTTGTAGCAGCAACCCTTGTCCGTCAGTAATCGAAGTCATTAGAAAATTAGATTATTTAGGAAAAAAAAAACTTGGATGAAACTGGTGAGCAATGCACATTGACAATGTGTAAAGTTATTTACACTGTTTAATATAACACACAATCAATTGTGTGGGAACAGGCCGATGGACCCTACCCTGACGTCATATGTAGATTTGAATAGATATCACGATAAATCTTAATGGTACCGACCAAAGTCAAATTCTTGAGAGAATCATCTTGAAGCGGCAACATCAGTGGATATCCGGTGTGAGCACCACGATCAGGTGGCGGATAAGGAAAAGATTTTTGAGCTCGAACATTTTCCTCTTCCTCGTGTTGAGAAACAGGAGTTCCAGGAGGCAGCGGAATACCGTCAACTTGCTCGTCAGACATTTTGTAAGAATGAATGAGTTTCACGTTTCAGTGGTTGATATACTCGACTTTCACAATTTTTCAAATGTGTTTTGACCAACTTTACTACGAAATCATCATTTTTCGGTAAATTAGCAGTGAACGGCTTCCTTATCATCTTATTCGATTGTTTTTTACTTTTTTGTAGCAGAAAGTAAATACAATAGTAGCCACAAACATTAGAAAGTAGACCTTGTGTCGGCTTCTGAAGTACTTTTTTCCATTTACAACAGTTTTCTTTGAAAAAAGAGATAAATTCCGGTTGTGGTTCACATCCACTGCTATCGAAGAAATATCCATAGTTCCTTTCATCTATCCATAAGGCTACCCAATGATCACCGATTTCGGTACTTGGTGCAGTATTCCATATGAAAGAACATGGTCGCTTGATTATGTTTGGTTTGCGGTCACTTGGGTAAACACCACAAAAACTTTCTCTTGTGGTGCGGCAAGAAGATAGGAAATTCTCTAGTTGAATAGTAGAAAGTGCCATTGAAAGTAAATTTATTGAAATAAACAATTAATAAACACGAATTCGGGCCCAGACAGTTTCAAGAGGATACATACGACCCGCTGAGTCACGGAGAAGGGGAGAATGGGGATAAGACAACTTAATTTTATATTTGTTATTGAAATATTTGAGTACGTTGATATGGTGGAGTTTGGGGAATTGACCAACTTTCGTTACTGTATTGATGAAGCTGAAGTTTTTCGGCGTAGCATCCCTAAATGAATAAAATTAACTTAAATCTAAATTTTCCAAATTCTGAGAAACTTACAAGCTGATTGCTGCACCGGTTTCAATAAGCATCCCGTTGCATGAGTTCCACATCATTACTGGCTTCAGGTTTTGAAGATGATCTTTTATTTCACGACAGCACTTGGGTGGAACGTGGTCAATATTTCCAAACTTTTCCAAGAAACGAGATCCGAGACAAACATCAACGAACTAAAATATAAAAATATTAATGAAATAAATGAGTAGATTTTTAAAAATTAAACTTACTCCTCGGGGTGGTGGTGCATAATTTTCTGGAACGAGAATTGGAAGTTTGCTTCCTGGTAGCATATCGTATGGTGAAGTTCAACGAAGAGGAAGAAGTGATGAGAGTGACGGAAAGAATGACGGAGTGGTCAGCTTTAACGTTGATTGTGCACAGTAACATTTCGGAATGCATCAATTTCGAAACTCCCATCGTATTGTGACAGAACTAAAACATTTAGCCCTCCTGACGGTGTTTTCTTCTTAAATCGCATTAAAAGCTGTGTACTGCCGGTTTGGACCAATTCCCACGAATTGGATGAATCCATGGGGGAAAGGTTGAAAACGAAGAAAGCACAGCCATTACGGAACATATCATAAGTGATCTTTGGACAGGAATTGTTTGTAATGCATCCGAGTTCATCATACATCCGAGCAAAAGCTTGTGCATAATTTTTGTCATCAAAATTACATGGAATCGGTTGAGGTGGATACATGGTACCGCCAGCATCCAGTTGAATTTCGGAAAGGTTATGATGACCAAAGTGTAGAGAATCTTTAGTGACACCAAGATCTTGCTCTAGTATACCAATTATAATTCTTCTTGGAATGAAGTCATGATACAAAGTGTTGTAGGGCAATTCCAATCGTCCTTCAGGAATCGCAATCAGCTTCACTTTTGTAACAGTAAAAGGATATTGAGCAGGGGATTTTCGTAGACGAGTTTCCATAGCAATTGTGGCTGATGAGATGACATCAATTGCTTTCATATGAAGTTTCAGATCAGAAATCACGAGCTCGGCTTTCGACGGAGTTTTACTTTGCAGACAGAAGCTGTTTCGATTTCGGTAAAGTACAAGTTGGATGTTAATATGGGGAATCAGAAGTCGTTCAGTTTGAAATGGTTCCAGGAGTAATGGTGCATAAAAATCACGCTCTCTCCCCTCTTTCATAACTCTTTCACTATCTTCTTCACACCAACCAGCTGCAGACAAAACTCCTTTTTTGGTTTCTTGATTTTCACCAAGAAGGGTTTGAATGTAACTTTTGTATGCATAATAATCGGAATCGTAAACAAGTACATTGTTGAAAGAAAGTTTCACCTGATTGAAAAAGGTTGCTCCAATGAAGTTAGTATGACCGACAGTGATCTCCTCTTGTCCAGCACCAGCCTTTTCCAAATTCTTGATTTTTAGCTTGAAACTCACATAAGTTTTGTTGAGTTGGAAGAAATGAGCGCTATCGAAAACATTGAAAGTGTATGGTCCTTCTGAATCAACAGCATTTGTTGGAGAAAATGTCATCCATTTTCCCTTATTGAAGGCGACTTGACTTGGAGGAGTATCAAAAAGACAGAGGTTAGATGGTGCACTGGGTTGGCTTTTCGATTCGATTAGTTTAGCCATTTCCCGAATATATCTCTCTTCTTGGAAGCAGATTTAGGCAAACTTCTTTTCTTCGTAGTCTTCCGTTTAGCAGGTTTCTTCTTCTTCACAACTTTCTTGGGTTTCCGAGATTTTCCAGCCTTTTTGATAGCAGGAGACTTAGTTTTTGTTTTTCTGCGACGACCACCAGATTGGTCGATTTTGGCAATAGCACGATTGACAAGAGTATTGTACGAATTGGAAGCGTTTTTCGACAGAGACTGTTTGAATGAGTCACCAGCCACAACGTCGTTAGCAACACGAAGTGACGAATCCATGACTTCTCGACCAACAGAAACACCCATACGTTTTAGCAGAGGAACAGCTGAGATAAAGAGTTTTCCGAGTAATTGCGAGAATGGGCCGTTTCCTCTTTGATATAGACTTCCGGCACGAAATCCATTGGATCCTGACTGGTTTTGATCAATTTCGAAAAAGTGATCCCAATCAACAGAATTATCAGGATCAAAGTAAACAAACATTTTAGTAGAGAATAGGTGAGAGTTGAAGTGAAATTGGATCGGGTCTCAACCATCAAATGAGTACTTGATGGGACGGAAGTGGAGAACAATGACAATCTTCCCAGAGTTGAATGAAATGAAATGATCGCGATCGTCCTTAATTTGTATTCCGATACTATTGATCTCTTTCACCCTAATTGGTACATATAGAGGGTTTGTGAACGTTTGGTCAATATTTCCACCTTTTCCAGCAGTTATAGTCATAACCTTTAGAATTGGTGCTTTTATATGACTTATTGTTTGAGGATCCACAAGTCCTTCCGAATAGATGTACATGAGCTCCGATCCAGAAAACATTGAGTATTGACCTTCTGTTGGAAATTTGGTCAAAGTTTTGTCAACTCCGAGAAAGTAACTCAATCTATCTGAGAGTTCCAAACGTGAAATGTTGTTTGACTTTTGGATGATCACAGTCTTGAACAGACTATTGTAGGTGAATACATCAATTACCTTATCCGTCGTGTTTGTCATGCTCTTGAATGTTTTTGAAAAACAATAGTTCAAAATTTCCACTAGTTGTTGAGGCGAGGAAAATGAACAATTTGGCACTTTACACTTGTAAACCTTCTTTTCAAGCCAAACAGTGAATTCGTTTTCATATTTTCCATCTGATTCCAAGTTATTTGTGATCAAATCATGTGAATTGGGATAAATAATCGACGTCAATGCAACTTCATAGGGCTGATTGAAGTGTAGAGAAGAAGCCAGCGGACTTTTGAAATTTGAAATTGTAGAATCAGCCTGAGCGTTACTGACTAGAGTAACATAATAGTCAGTCATCCTTGATTTTAGGGTTCGGCAGCAAATATCCGATACAAGAACCAAGAACAATTAGCCACTGTTGTTGTTGAGGATAATCAAGGGTACAAATTTTATATAAAGCAACAAAACTGACAATATAAATAATCAAAACTTGAGAGACAAATACAAGTAAAGCTTTGGAGCAGTGTGTGTTTCCACAGGACCACTTGGGGCTATCCATTGAATGAAAGTAATGTAAACAATTGAACAAACACAAATAAAGTACAAGTAAATAAATTATCTTTTCCTTCGTTTTCCCGCAACAGTGCCACTTTTTGTTGAAACTTCAGGTTTCCTGTATAATACCATCTCTTCTTCGTACCAAATACCATCCAACTCAGTTTTCGTTTCATCTGCCAGAATATATACAGGAATGTCATAATCGAGCACTTTGATGATTTCAAACACCTCTTCACTCCATTTAGCACGAGTTCCTTTCGCGAAAGGTGAATTTTCCATTAAAATTCTGATGGTGTCCCCAATCCTGAACTTTGGCGCATGTGACGGAGAAGAACCGTACAAGCGCTGCCATATCTTTTGCGCATTATCCCAAGTTACTTTCTCTGGCGATGTTCCGAGGGAGTCCATATAAGTTGAATTCAATCCTTCTATTATTTCAGGTAAAACAGTAATCCAATCAAACTGTTTTGTTACAGTGAACCATTTCTCCAACTTATTCTTTATCCGCATAATTGCATTCTCAGCATAACATGCCTTGACATTAGTGTTTTTAGGATTCATATGAATAATTGCAAACTCATCACATAAATTTCTGAATGGCTTGCCCATGAACTCCGTGCCTGAAAAAAAAAAAAAAAAGTTTTTGAAAAATTTGTCTTAATTACCTTTATCAGTATACAAACGCTTTGGAACACGTAGTGTAGTCTTCAGGATATCATCATAAGCATTTGTGACAGTCAGAGATTCCTTGTTTTTCAAAGGACGCGCAAACACATAACGACTGAACACATCAACGACCACAAGAATATAGCAAAATCCTTTGTTCTTCTTTTTCAATGTAGGTAACATTGCGAGATCAGCCATGTGATGACTATCAGGACCGGAAGCAACCCAGGGATTGTGCTGGATATTCTTCACTTTAGGGAAATGGCGAGTATACGCTTCGTTTGTATGGAGGTATGAAACAACATCTCTTCTTCTTATACTTGGATTAGTTTTCTTAGCTTGATTATACAAAGTAGTGACTCCACGCAGACCTGACTTTGGATTATGATACAGCTTCTCAATACTTTCGACCATTTTTGGTTCCGCCGTGACTCCAACGTCGTGTATTAAAAGTTCTTATACTCGATCTGAGCGGATATTTCCGGATTGAGTTGAGAATATACTTTTCAGGAAAATCAGTTTCCAACAAATAATCTGTCACAGCACGAAGTCCTGGATATGCACCTGATATTGGAATTTCGTTCGAAAAATCGTTGAGTAGTCTCGATATATTGCAGCCGTCTAGTTTTCGATCTCTGATGAAAAAGTTTCCCGATGCCTTGTCAATGCGAAACACTGTTGGATGAGCAAGAAAATGAGCTAACAGCTTCTTTTTTGATTTGGCGGGGGTGATCGCTTGAGGAAGTGGTGAAAGATTAAGACGCGCTCTGCCAAATGCGGGAGGGGAAAACGCCGGTGGTGTAGTTGGAGTTTGAATGGAAAGAGCTGCCAAGGGTACCACTGCCTGCTGAGGTGGTAATTCAGTCTGCATGTCAATACTTTTCACTTTGGGAGGGACCTCATCATATCTGAACGGGTCATCTTCGGCTTTTCTTAATTTTTCCAGAGATTCGACATTCTTCTCGTTATTTCGGTTATTGACCAATTTTGCCAGTTTGTCTTGTAAGTGAGCAAGTTTGACATCATCAGCCATCGGTTTATCCAATAAGCCTTTAAAGGGGTCTTGACTCACGTTTTGTTTTGAAATGAGATCCTCGTGTTCTTCAACAGAGAGTAGTACATATTTACCGTAGGACATGTTCCAAAATAGCAGAAGCAGCAGAAATCAGAACAGGGAAAAGTACAGCAATCGGAGCACCACCAGTTTGGACGAGAAATTGTTTTGCTTCGTCAACGTTTCTTATTGTTGACAGACGACGTAGATTGTTTGAATGAGGTTGAAGACGATGAACATGAGTCCGTGAGACATTGACTGATCCGTTTATTATATTAAAGACCAACTCTACTAAACAAATGAGAGTTTTGTCAGAAAGTGAATTAATTAGCTCAATTCGTCGATTTTCATCACGAGTAGAAGAAAGTGCCATAATTTCGTGGAAAGTATCCAAATCCCATTCTCCACAGTTATTTTGGAATGAAGACATGAGTTACTTTTTCCGGAAGAATGTTATCACGGTAGCGAATTTCGTCAGGACAGTTTTTGTGAAGGTCAATCAGCAAATATGTGTACGGCTCACTTGTTGCAGCGGTGTAAATAGAAAGAAATGCGTTACAGGAACCAGGCATCAGCTGTGAACCCAAACAACGGACACTTGACTTGTCAGCATTGTTTTTGAACAGAATTATGTAACTTGCTTGTAATCGCAAGTTTCTGATCACTTTTGAATAGAAAATGGTATGAAGTAGAAACATTACGGTCATATTGTAGTGATGAGCCAAAACAGACACAAGTCGTTCCATTCCAGAGTTTTGATCGATCTTCGTCATTAAATCATCAATCACAATCATAGCCTGATGACTTTTGTATTTCTTCAGTTCCTCAAGATTGGGCAATCCTTCGCGTAGCATAACATCTTTTCGATTTTTTAACGAATCCGGCACACTTTCGAAAGTATCATAATACCAGAAACATACTTTGCTTTCAGCATCAAATATTGCGTTCCGATCCTCCACAATTTTCCGAGCCAAAGTGCTTTTTCCTTGACCACTGGGACCAACAATAAGAATAGTACTCTGCCACGCAAGTTTCATGATTGAAATGAATGAATACCATTCCTCTTTGCAGAAAATTTCTTCCTTGAAAATGGTCAGTTTCGTCGATTTTTTCTAAAATTCCTACTTTTGCAGAGTATCACACAAAGTCACCACGCACCGCGACAACTTAGCTGGGGGAAGTTTCTAGATTCCGTGTTGGAGTTGTTGAGTATTTTCTTCAAGATGATTTGCTTTTTTACAGAATGGATAGGTTTTTTCTTAGCAGAGCCTTTTCTCTCCATTCTCATTGTTCTTTCTCTGCTTTTATCTTTCTTATTCTTCTTCTTGTTTCTGGTCCAAGAAACCATAATGTACTTGGTACAAAAATTTTCATTGTTAAGAATTTATTTAAAGAATTGTTTTAAAACGGAAGAGTGCTAGATCATCGGAAACTCTATTGTAAATAAATACATATGTACATATTGTATTTGAACTCTTTTAATACACGTATAACATATTTAACATTTTTTGTATCCAAATGGCAAGGTCGTTCCATCACTCAATACCCGACGTTTGTTGAAAGTGTAACGAAGAGCCTTCGTGCTATTCTTCGCGAAAACCTGGTGCTCCCGATTCCGACGCATTGTGAACTGAGGGACACGAACGGTGGTTCTTTCAGCTACTCCTTCCAAGGCTTCATCCACAAGCTTTGCCATTTTGTCGAAAGTGACCAAGTGATCGGCTGCCGAATTTAGAGTAATTCCCTTTGCTTTTCGAACAACCTGCAAACCAATAGTTATACATTTTTCTCAACATAGAATTCGAATTTACCTTGATTTCACCATTTTCCATCAACTCCTTATAGGCATAGGATTTTCCACCAGTCGATACAAAGTCAATCATCTGACCACTACACTCGTTAGTGAGATTACCAAGAAACTCTCCGAGGAACTTTGCCAATGGATCTTCCTTTCCGGGGGGAACAGCATAAATAATGGAGTCAGTATCTGAAAAGAAGATTATTTGAAGTTCTTTCTCTGTTATATTTACCTGTATAGATAATATTTTCAGCACCAACAAGCTCCATGAGAGAGTAGAGGAAGAGACGGCCATACGATGGCACATAGGCCGCAATGTGCATTGCACTTGTCTTCAGACTAGACAAAGTTTCAGCACGCTGACGGAATTTCACTATGAGCACATCGTTGACAGGCCTTACATCAAGGAGAACAATGGCCTTGTTGTGATACAGCTTGTAAAACTTGCAAGGGTCGATGATGATTTGTGTACACTCTCGACCAACTCTTTGGGCAAATTTTCCCCACTGAAATCGGAAACTTAATTTCAAGCAAATAATTCCGTTTGAACTTACAAGAGAATTGACAGTGAGCTTCGAAGAAGCTCTCCTACCAACATTCTTGACAAATCGGGAGAGGTCACTGACATCAATTTGTTCTTTCTCCATGTATGCCTCCACGAAAGCCTTCTTATCCTCCTCTGTTTTCACATGCTTGGGAAGACCACTGCTGTACTGAAAATAATGGAAATGTTTTTTGTCTTTGGTATGATTCAGCCTTACGATTTTCTCAGTCATCATCTCGTTCATAAATGATGTGAATAGTCCACCTTGACCATTCACATTTTCCGCCCAATACTGATATTTTACAGCCTACAAATAAAATTTATATTTTTCGAACCATTTTAAACTCTTACGTGATATACTTCCGTGATGACGTAGCCAAGCGTGAGAGCTTTTTTCAATTCTTCAGTCGTGTAGACTCCACTGAAAGCACGATCATCTTCATCATGCTCACATTCTCCCTGATTCTCCTCTCGAATGCAAGCTGAACTTATTGAAACCAATTTTGAAATTAATGATGACAAAACCCTACCTTTGCAAAGACCGAACACCAACTTTCCAGTGGAGTTGTCAGGTATCAGAGGAAGGAGCAAGTCTTGAGGGGCAACAATTTTACATTTGAGGAATCCATCAATCAAGAGATCTTCAGGCTTTGTTATTGGAACTATGAATTCTTTTCGATTCACATTTTCTGGCGCACCAATTGGGAAGGCACCACGCTTCATCACCGTTGGATATAAACTAAAATAGGAGAATTAAGCTTGCTGCCAAGAAAACAAATTCAATTACCTTACGACATCCACATAGATGTAACGTGTTCCGTCTTGTTTGACACGAAGCTTGAAAACTTCGGTTCTTCCGCCCATTAGCGCTCGCGAAAACAACAATATGTCCTGAAAACAAATTCAACAATCTGAAAAATTAGAAAAAACTTACTCTCGCTTCGTAATTCTTGTAGAATTTCGCCATATCCGGATTTATTCGGAGTTCTTCACGTGCTTCACACTCCCAAATGACACGAACAGGGTACTCTTTACCAATTTCCTCAAGCCTCTTTTTGTCTCTTTTCCGAATTTCACTGACCGGTACTCCATCGATGACCGACTCAGCAGAATAAGTACAGTCGTGTCCGTGCCAGTAACAGCCCTGAAACAAACCTGATTAGTTATTTAAAATTCGCAAAGACTTACGTTGAACTCAATCACTTGTCCTTTTGGATATTTTGGACATGGTTCGATGAAGCCATCCACCCGGTACCCAGCAACCTATAAGTAATTATTAAGGAACAGTTCATTATTAAGTAAAATACCTTTTTCTCGCCATATGTTGTAGAGATGTTGATTTGGACGTTTTCCTCGTGACCAATCCAGGCCAGAAGTTTCTGACTGGCAACTGAGCAATTGATGGTCTCCGATGGTTTAGCATCCAAAACAATTGGAAGACAAGGGTCCAGATGTTTTCTTCGGAACACTTTCACAGCAGCTGATGCAGCCGTGGCAGACTCCTAAATGATGGAGACTTAGAGACGAAAGAAAGTTTTCCCGTTCACATGAAGGGACACACACAAACAAAAGAGACGAGAGGGTGAGATTTAGAGACGAAAGAAACTTACCTCTAAGAGACACACTTGAGTCATAGCTTCGAATTCTCTCTCGAATGTTGTCATAGCTGATGAAAGGATGTAGACATCGTTGTAACAGTACTTCACAATTTCTTGATAAAAGTTGAAGATTCTGTTTGGATCCTCTCTTTCAGTTTTCAAGAAGTCGACAAGTTTTTTTCTTGCTTCAGTACTTTTGTTATCGAGAGCGTAGTATTTGTCAGAAGGAACTTTTCCAATGTAGTCAAAATTTTCAGGCTTTATGAAGAGAACAGGGAAATCTCTGAAATAACAAATTTGCGAGATCAAATATTTATTTAAACTTACCCTTTGAGGGAGTCAATTTCAAAAGCTTTGCCAACAGCACTCAAACTCATATTTAGGAATTTCAACGAGTCCACCAGTCTCACTTTCCGATGTTTGAGATAGATAAGCTTAGTACCATCAAGACAAATTTGAGGAGCTGATTTGTTACTGGCGATCAAATTTTCCAGAATAAATTGACTGTCGTACCTAAATTTCATATTATACATTACTTCTTGTTTCAATTTTCATACCCTGAGCCATTATGAGCTACAGCAACAAATCCTTCATGCTCAGTTGAGAAAAGCCATTCGACCATTTCAGAAGAAACATCCACACCACGATTTCCTTCGCTTATGCATTCGATAATCTTGAGACGTGAAACTTCTTTGGAACAATTCACACATGTTGCATTGAGAAGTTCAGCGTGATCCTTTGGAATGTGAGAAGAGCAAGAAGGACAGCAGCGAAGACCAACGAACAAGACTGGTACTTGTTTTCCAGTGCTTTCATCAACACGACTTTGTACTTATTACTTTTTTTAGATAAACAAAACAAAGTTTACCTCAATATCGAAGAACACACGCTTTCGAGTCAAGTTTTTCGGCTTTTCACAGACAGTCATTCGACAATGATGATCCTCTTCAGCCATACATTGACATCTTTGGCAGAATCTGTGACCACATACGTGTGGGAGGCTTTTCTTGTTCGTGTAATACGCACGCTCACACTTTGTGCAGTACTTCGTGTGATCACATCTACTCTTCCCTCCTCTTGGTCCTATAAATCTAAGCTTTTTATCGAGTTCCAACCATTTTTATTTTACCTTTTTCTTTGTGGTTATCATAGCATTGCTTTGAAGGAAACGAAATTTTGCAAGTGTCACATAGCACTACTTCATCTCCATCCTCTGTCTGACCACATTCTTTGCCGCAAAGATAGTGAATTAGCTTGCATTTGTAGTGCGAAGCCGCATCACGGTATCTTGATTGGCACATGGAACAGTAATATGAAGTGCTCAGAAGGTTACAGACATTTCTGACTCCACTGAAATGACCATCAGCCAAATAGACGGTCAAAACTTTCTCCTTTCCCACATAGGTACCACAGTAGAACGGAATAGTCGAATTCTTTTCAAAAACAAGAATTTGGTAAGAATTACCAAAGACTTTCTTCTGGATTTCATCGACATCATACCAATCAAAATTAGTCTTCTTAGTTATTCCAGCATCCTAAAGTATATTTCCTAACTAATGTTTACACAAAATGACTCACCTTTTTCATCTGCTTGACAGCTAGGAAAACGGATTGGCAATTGTCTCTTTTGTTTTCGTTCTTGTTCAAGGTACGACGATACTCATTTTTGTTCTCGGGAGTGGAAGAATATTTCAGTTTATTATAGGCCAAAGATTGATAGATAGCATGAAAAAGACAGTCTTCCGTCACTGAAAATGGCAGACTTTCCCACAAAGAAAAACACTTACACTTACCATTATTTTTCATAACATTGGTGCTTCCTTTTGAAACACGTATTGGACCAGCTTCTTCTTCATCTTCTTCTTCCTCATCTTCCAGATCTTCATCTTCTTCACCTTCACAGCAGTCATCAAAAAAGTCTTCCGATTCACTCGACGATTTCTTTGATCGTTTCCGCCCCATGTTTGGAATTTCCAAAATGTGACTAGTATCAAAAGCCCTTTTTCTACCACCATAAACTTTTCTTTTGATGGCAGGAGGTGAAATTCCAGATCCAGTAGGGGGAGTGATGTATGTGATACGAACTGAAATCCGAGGCACTTCCAATTGGAGAGGATTTTTGTTGGACTGAGACATGTCTGCCATATTTTGCACGATATCTTCAGCTCTCAACTTTTTGATATCCTTGAATGGGAGACCAACACATTCAGTCATTTCTTCAGAAGAAAAATTCATTCCAACACGTGTAGCACGAGCTCTCTGGGCTGGGGCATACTTTTTTGCCAAGGAAATCAAGCTCTCGGCAAATAATTCAGGTCCCTCGGGGTCGATAGTGATTCTTTTTGGAATTACTAGATCCAATTTCACATTTTTAATGACACCTTTGAACCAGCGTTTTCCGTTATCAACATCCTCTTTCAAAACTTTAAGTGAAGCACCGCCCATTTGATCCTAATAAAATGTACTTAAAGAGAACATTTCCCGCAATATGACTCACTCTTTCTTCTTTGTCTGCCTCCGGTTCGGTGACCTCTTGCAACTCTTCTGATTTTTCCTTTTCCTCTTCTTGAACGACATCTTGGACCATGTCCTCAATCAATTTCTTGACAACTTCCAGATTGTCACTCATCACGGATCAAGTTTCTGGAAAATGAATTCTACGAATTATGTTGCGAAGAAAACAATGAACGAAAACAATTCAGCATATTTTCTACCCACCCCAGTGGAACACTTCGAACAAACAGTGAGTTTGGAAACTAATTTAAATTGAATTTAAAAAATTCTAGATAACTTCTACGAATGAACCAATGATGTTTACACAGCAAAACAATTCAAAAAATGAGAAGAAAGCCGAAAGTTTCGTACTTAACTTTGCCAAGGGCTCATCACCTACCATCAATATATATAAAAAAGAGACATGAAGTTTCCCATGGCCCTTCCCAAATTTTGTGTAATGTTTTGATAACACCCCATCTATCATTTCAACCCTGAGCAAAAAGCCATTCCGTTTGAAGTTTTGAACCCACTTACTTAATTAAATTTCGATGACTCATCATATTTTTCGAAATTATTCGAAATTCCACAAATTGAATCCGAACTCCACCTATTTTTTCGTACCATTTGGCCCATCATTTCATCCATTCTTCATTCATTTTCTCTTATGTTTTGTTTTTATTTCTCTCTCCCGCTCGCTTTTCTTCCTCCTTCCGCGTTTGCGTCTTACTGTAAGCAAATAAATTTGTTATAGAAGATGACTCCTACTCGTAACGAATCTGAGAAAAAAGTTGTTGAACATGTCAAACCAAATTCGAAGAAGTCTATCAAAGAATCAGAAGAAAAGAAGATCCTTCCGCTTCCGAAAACTTCAATCAAACGGAAACATGAAGAGGCAGAAATTGAGGGGCCGGATGCCAAGAAGATGGTTAGTTTTAATTTTTTAAAAATGTTTTTCAATCCAAGTTAAATGGACAAAATTGCTCATTTTTCTAGGATTGGCTCAAGACAAAAGCAAAAGAAGCGGTCATTCCTGAAGAGAAGAATGCAAAACTCAAGCCAGAATTTCTTTTTAAAGAAAAAGGACCTCTCATCATCCACCTATGTAGCACCTGCAAGTCTTACAACAGTTCTCGCCAGGCTGAAACTATCGAGCAAGGAATGATTCAATTACGTAAGTTGAAATTCTTTGTTTTCAATTTTTAAATTACGAAAATTTCAGCTCTTGCAATGTGCAGCGTCTGCCGTCATCATCTGAACCAGCAAAGAAACCTTCGCTTCTTCCACCACGAACTCCCGTCTTTGAAGAAGAACTATCAACTTTAATTTTATCATATATATTTTTTCTTTTTACCATGATCAAGTCTTTTGTTTTGAAAAATTTTTGTGCTGAAAAACCAATTCATTTTTGTTTCAAAATTAATTAGATAAAAGAAAGCCTGATCTTGGAACCATATAATTTTGGAATCATAACACTATATTTAAGAGAGTTGAATAAATATTACTGATTGTAAAAACTGTGTTTTCTCTATTTCTCTTTCAGGGACCAAGAGGAGCAACGCCTGTGTAACAGTCTTCTTCTATTGGACATGACGAATACCGTGGGAAGATACTTTGTTGGTTCAACACAATTGTAGACCAGTTTGTGTCACAATTTGGCTTATTTTTTCTAAAGTTTTGCTCCGCCGTTTTCATTACTCAAGTTCAGTTTTTAAAAATTCTTAGGAATACCCGACGTCATGTCTGCCGTTTCCGCTGTTGAGTCCACTTCCATGAGAGTCTCGGAGGAGCCAACGCTCAATAAGAGACAGGGAAACATTCGTGAATTCTTCAGAAAAAGACTTCTCACAATTGAGGTTAGTTTGGAAAACACTATTTTTAGAAAAAGAAAATAATTATTTAGAACACACCGTTCCATTATTTGATTAATGGTCCAGGAGGCTGTGGGAAGTCTGTGCTTCTCAGAGCCATACGGGACGATATCCGGAAGTTCTTCGCTTGTGACGGGGCGTGCATTGTCACAGCGGCCACTGGAGGAGCTGCACACAATGTGCAAGGACTGACAATCCACGCAGCTATGGGAATCTCTGTAAGTTTTAAGAATTTTCATTTAGCAAAAGGCAAAAATAAAAAATTTTAGCCCAATGAAGCCGACACATTTACCATGAAATTGTCGGCCTTCATGTTCATGAAGACGAAGAGCCAGTTAGAGAATTTGAAAGTACTCTTCATAGAGGAAATCAGTCTCCTGGACGCCGTGCTGTTTGCGCAGCTTTCGGCTCATCTTCAAATTTTCAAGGAGAGCCCAGAGCCCTTCGGGGGAGTGTCGGTCATTGCCTTCGGAGACCTCATGCAGCTCTCTCCCTTCAAAGGAACGCCAGTGCTCGAAGGTAACATATTGTAGTTTTTAGCTTTTTTAAAAAATTGAAAACTTACAGCGTTACCAATGGAGTGGCGGCCGGCAAGAGACATCCTAGCACCATCGAAGACGGATGATTTGTGGGGCCTGTTCAAATGCTTCACACTGGTGAAGAATGAGCGAACAGCGGACGATCTGGAGGTCAAGATCCTAATGGAAATTCGAAGTGGATCGATTTCCATCGAGGCCGAAGCGTATCTCCGAAGATTCTGCCTCCTCCGAGACTCCTCGATCTCGGCAATCTTCAAAGAGTTCGACAAGTTGTGCCAGGAAAATCCGGGAAAGTCATTCACGATTCTCACAACAAAGAACGCGGATGCACGTATTCTGAATAATTTCGTAAGTTTATTAAGAAATTATTTTTAAAAATTACCAAAGCCTTGATTTCAGAGAATGCGTCAAATGACCGGAGTCAAACAATTCAGGCCACTGTATATTCCGAAGCCTGCCCAATCGGTAAGACAACCCCGACAGTCCACGGTCCCACCACAATACTTTCACCTGGCCCTAGGATCTCAGGTGATGCTGACACAAAACATGGATCTGCAAAATGGGTTGGTGAATGGAGCGATCGGAAAAATTACAGAATTCACCCTCGACACCATCAAAATAGAGTAAGTTAATCTAATAAAAAACTCACGGCAACGGATGTAATTGTTTCATTTCAGCTTCCCGCACTCCATGGACCCCGTTTCTATTGAACGCCAGACTTATGAAAGGTCTGGAAAGTACTGGAAACAGTTTCCACTTCGACCGGCAGAGGCGATGACGGTACATATAGCCCAAGGAAAGACGTATGATGGCGTCATCGTTCTTTCCGCGGATCTCTTCCAAGGAGGGCTAATGTATACGGCGTTGTCGCGGGCAAGGAGCCTCAAATTGTCGAGAATCACGAAGCTGGATGTGGAGAAATGGAAGTGTCCAGAGGGAGCAATGGAGGCATATGAAAAGTTGCGCAAACGACGCCATGAATAATTCTCACCGCTCTGTTACTGATCATCTGTGTTCTGAAATTCAAATTTATTATTGAACTCGCTTCAAGGAATAATTGTTCATCAAAGTAGTTTAGAAAATAGAATTAAAATATATACATATATCGAATGGAAATTTCAATAAATAATTCTTATTTAATTCTCAATTCCAAAAAGAAAAATTTATTTAATTAAATGAAATAAAACAGTAATACTAATTAGTATAAAAATCAATGAATTCTGAGAAGTAGTAATTAGTACGGAAGAGCGCACTTGCATATGCGCGGAGAGTTAGGCCAAGTCGGCCACGGCCACCAGTGTTTGCTCAGTACATACCCACCATAAGGATAGAGGAGACACACTCACCCCTTCCTCACAGCAGAACCTTCCTCACACTTAAACATCATTTACCCCTACCCTCCCGTCAGCACACTTAGTGTTTTGGTTAACATCGTCGTCTTTCATTCGACACCCGCGGGTACGGTTCCCCCTCGCGGCAAACAGTACAAACATGAGAGAGGGGGAGAGATAGGGCGAGAGAGTACACAGATCAGAGAGGTGAGAGAGAAGCTAGAGGGAGAGGTGAGAGAGTACACAGATGAGAGAGACGGTAGAGAGAGGGGGATGGTTAGACAAAAGCGAGAGAGTATGCAAACATGAGAGACGGTAGAGAGAGGGGGAGGTTAGACAAAAGATCAAATGAACTCGGGGCAGGGTGACGTCACAGAGATCAAAAGATCAAACTTTGTTCAAGTAACCCCCCACACTTCTCTACAGTGGGACTGTCTTATCAGGGTTTGACATATGTTTATCCTGTCTGTTCGATCGTCGCAGCTATTTGGCACTTCAGGTCGGGCTAACATGGATATTTCAACGTCACGTACATGCATTCAGTGGGGAAACTAATGCATTCCTTTCAAACAGTTATAGCAACTGTATAATTAGAGACAGTGGGACTGTCTTATCAGGGTTTGACATATGTTTATCCTGTCTGTTCGATCGTCGCAGCTATTTGGCACTTCAGGTCGGGCTAACATTGATATTTCAACGTCACGTACATGCATTCAGTGGGGAAACTAATGCATTCCTTTCAAACAGTTATAGCAACTGTATAATTAGAGACAGTGGGACTGTCTTATCAGGGTTTGACATATGTTTATCCTGTCTGTTCGATCGTCGCAGCTATTTGGCACTTCAGGTCGGGCTAACATGGATATTTCAACGTCACGTACATGCATTCAGTAGGGAAACTAATGCATTCCTTCCAAACAGTTATAGCAACTGTATAATTAGAGACAGTGGGACTGTCTTATCAGGGTTTGACATGTGTTTATCCTGTCTGTTCGATCGTCGCAGCTATTTGGCACTTCAGGTCGGGCTAACATGGATATTTCAACGTCACGTACATGCATTCAGTGGGGAAACTAATGCATTCCTTCCAAACAGTTATAGCAACTGTATAATTAGAGACAGTGGGACTGTCTTATCAGGGTTTGACATATGTTTATCCTGTCTGTTCGATCGTCGCAGCTATTTGGCACTTCAGGTCGGGCTAACATGGATATTTCAACGTCACGTACATGCATTCAGTGGGGAAACTAATGCATTCCTTCCAAACAGTTATGGCAACTGTATAATTAGAGACAGTGGGACTGTCTTAAAAGGTTTTGGCATATGTTTATCCTGTCTGTTCGATCGTCGCAGCTATTTGGCACTTCAGGTCGGGCTAACATGGATATTTCAACGTCACGTACATGCATTCAGTAGGGAAACTAATGCAATCCTTCCAAACAGTTATAGCAAATGTTATCAATATTTAGAGACAGTGGGACTGTCTTATCAGGTTTTGACATATGTTTATCCTGTCTGTTCGATCGTCGCAGCTATTTGGCACTTCAGGTCGGGCTAACATGGATATTTCAACGTCACGTACATGCATTCAGTGGGGAAACTAATGCATTCCTTCCAAACAGTTATGGCAACTGTATAATTAGAGACAGTGGGACTGTCTTATCAGGGTTTGACATATGTTTATCCTGTCTGTTCGATCGTCGCAGCTATTTGGCACTTCAGGTCGGGCTAACATGGATATTTCAACGTCACGTACATGCATTCAGTAGGTAAACTAATGCATTCCTTCCAAACAGTTATAGCAACTGTATAATTAGAGACAGTGGGACTGTCTTATCAGGGTTTGACATATGTTTATCCTGTCTGTTCGATCGTCGCAGCTATTTGGCACTTTAGGTCGGGCTAACATGGATATTTCAACGTCACGTACATGCATTCAGTAGGGAAACTAATGCATTCCTTCCAAACAGTTATAGCAACTGTTATCAATATTTAGAGACAGTGGGACTGTCTTTACAGGTTTTGACATATGTTTATCCTTTCTGTTCGATCGTCGCAGCTATTTGGCACTTCAGGTCGGGCTAACATGGATATTTCAACGTCACGTACATGCATTCAGTAGGTAAACTAATGCATTCCTTCCAAACAGTTATAGCAACTGTATAATTAGAGACAGTGGGACTGTCTTATGAGGTTTTGGCATATGTTTATCCTGTCTGTTCGATCGTCGCAGCTATTTGGCACTTTAGGTCGGGCCAACATGGATATTTCAACGTCACGTACATGCATTCAGTAGGGAAACTAATGCATTCCTTCCAAACAGTCATAGCAACTGTATAATTAGAGACAGTGGGACTGTCTTAAAAGGTTTCGGCATATGTTTATCCTGTCTGTTCGATCGTCGCAGCTACTTGGCACTTTAGGTCGGGCTAACATGGATATTTCAACGTCACGTACGTGCATTCAGTAGGGAAACTAATGCATTCCTTCCAAACAGTTATAGCAACTGTTATCAATATTTAGAGACAGTGGGACTGTCTTATCAGGGTTTGACATATGTTTATCCTGTCTGTTCCCTTTGGGCAGTCATTGAGCAGTGGGTGAAGTGGGTGGGAGAAGGCTATAAAAAATGAGACGCTTCGTTCGGTGCCTCTATTTTCGGTGACTACCTCAGTATTTAATTCTGTATAGAACAACAACGCTTGGATTGACATACATATGATTTATTGGATTAAAAATGTTATAGAAAAACATCCGAAACTGACAAATCCAAAACAAGATCAGCGGGGCAACAGTAATAACATATAATGACAAAATCAAACAAGAAGAGTGAGAATTGACATGAGGGAACAGAGAGAATCGTGTCAATGAGAGAAGAAAGAACAAGAATGATTTCTAAATTATGAAATTTTTCATGGGGAAAAAAGGTGCGGAAGTTCGCGAAGGTAGATACATCAGGTCAGTCGGTTAATTGGCAGTTTTCAAAGACAAGATGGAGTGTTGCATCTGGAAATTTCAGTCGTTGAAACCTGTCGGTTGAATTCAATCTATTACCTGCATGGGATGGAGTTCTTCTCAGTAAGTTTCCTTAGTTCGCTTATTTCTTATTACGAAATAGTCATTTCCTCGCCCAATTTGATTGGTTCGAGAGCGAAAACTTCAATCATTGGCAACAAAGGATCCGATTCCAGAAGTCGAGAATGGACTGGAACTAATACAGGGTGGCTCATAAGAATGGAGACTTTTGTTGCTGGGTATATTTCGAAAAGTAGAGTAGCAATATAGAAACCAAGGTGATTTTTTGATTGCTGCGATCCTAAGAAATAGTTAGGAAAAAAAATTTCGAAATCGGAAGTTTCCGCGGCGTTCCACGTCTCCTGACATGTAACCGCGAGACCCGCCTCTGCGGCGGAGGTTTCGATGGCTACTTCATGGTATAGCAGACGATGTATCTGACCAAATGACTTCAAAATTTAATCCGAGTAAGTTTGAACATCAGTTTCGAAGTACTTAAAAGTAGAAGACCGCCGGATGAAAATGAAGCCCATAGTGTGGTCCCAAACCTTGTTACCAAATAATTGAAGTTTGAATTTTTCGGCAGTGTTTTCGAAACTGAGCTTATGAGGCGGTCTCATAACATTGTGAGTGGTCAAAAATGACCAACTGGGGTGTTTATCAGTCCACAAAAACGGGTATTCGGTTAGCTCTTCTAGTGACCTGATGCCGGCACTTTTCCACATTGAGATTTTAGTGTTAAAAGACCTCCGCCGCAGTACCTGTGTTTTTGCGATTTTATTTTGGGAGAAAGCTCCCATAGTTTCGAGATGAGATCATATAATGAGTCCTACTCTTATTAGCAGTTACTACACTATTTGTACGTTAAAAATTTTCTGTTAGATCCCGTGTTTATGATCTGGCAGGTTGGCACAGAGCCAAAGTTCACCAGCACAAAAGTCTTCATACTTATGAGCCACCCTGTATTGCATTCGGCTCACAGCTATGACTCAGGACAAGGATAGCGTTCCGAGTGGTTCTTGCACCTATCTCCAACAGCAATATCGATATCGGCACGAAGAGTGAATCCTTTGTTCTCCTCACAAAAAATCTCCAAAGCTTCTGCTGGTCTCCACATGCGTCCGAACATTCAACACATGCGGCCGAACATTCAACAATGATTCGAGGTTCCTTTTCATCGAAGTTCGAAAAGTCCATCACGCCATTCTTGGTTTGGAGGCTCTAATCGCAATTTTCATTGTAGAGAAGTTCGTACTGCAAAAATTCAAATTTAGATAGTGAACTCCCTATAAATTAAGAATGAACTAACTCTTAAATGGCAGATACATTCTCTTGGATCCTCAGACCTCATAATGCAGACCTCATATGCATCTTTATCGATGATGTTCACAGTGGTGAACTGAAATAAAAATAATTAGAATAGCTTTGAAATCTTGAAATTCTACTGATGATGGCCCAAAAAATTATCTGAACTTTAGAAAACTTGCCTGATAACAAGGTGGCAATACAAAGATTTTCGTCCTTCTTCGAGCTCCAATAGCGCCTTGCTGCTCACATCTTGATCGAGCCAAAAGCGTGACGTCTTCTCAGAAGTCCATGTTGTTGGGCCCAAATTGCTTCTGGACATGATGTGTGGATGGAGGAGACATAGTTTCCGGAAAACTTGATTTTGTGATGACGAAGGTTCAGCAGTTGGTTGCAGGACAGATGCCAATGGCGACGGAGTGAGCAGCAACTGGAGCAACGATCCTGAAAAAAAGGAAATCACTCTGAGGGTCAGCTAACTGGGTTTGGGAATTTTGAGGTTCTTCGAAAACTGCATTCGCACTTTCTATCTATAAAAAATTACCTTCTTTCAGCATTGCTTCCTGTTGCCCAAAACTGGTCCTCTTTCTCTTTGAGCTCCTTTCGATAGTATTTGAAAGAATCTTAATACTTCCACTCGGACATCTTCTTTTCAACTTCGGCGTGACTTTGACATGGTTTCCGTCCGGCAATATGAATTTCGAGCTTTATTTTGATATACTGCAAAGGATAAATAATTCAGTGTTTCATAACAATTTTCTATTTTTCCAACATTTACCAAAACTCCCGTTAACCCATATAGAGCGGGTTTTTCTACTACATAAAAAATTTTTCATACAATTTTCAATTAAAAGAACTCACCTCTTTTTTTTTCCAAATCCATCGATAAAATCCAATAATTGATAGAAAAAAATGCTCCGAAAACTCAATTTAAAATCAAGTGAGCACCCAATACGAGGGTACAACACTTGACTTCCCAATAAATATAGTTAAATGATAGAAGTATTCAGAAAAATAATAAAGACCGGGTTACATTGCCAGTCTGGATTGAATAAAAGTTCAAAAAAATCAAAACTCCCAAGGTGTTTTTCTAACGGTTGAGACCCCTTGTCAAGTGGGGTCTTGGAGAAGGTGAACGAGTGGTAACCCGTGTTTCTTTTCTCCTCTTGTCGAGGAGAGAAGAGAAGAGAGGTTTAGGTGTCCTTCGGCCATTTTATGCAACGAATTGAAAAAAATAGAACGCTGAAGCAAGAGAAGTCAGAGAAGTGTATGGCGAGAGGGCAGAGATGCAAAGGAAGTTTCTTTGCGGGTGAACAAGGTGAGGAAGGGTGAGGGGCCGACTCTAACCAGGGATAGAACTCTTTTCACAAAGGGGGGGGGGGGGGCAAAAAAGGCTTACAGGGAAGGACGGAAAGAACTCCGGAGAAAACATGGGGCTTGAAAACATTTGAGTGAGGACCAAAAACGGATAGTTTTCAATTTATTTCATACGTAAAGAAATCCTCATTATTTTAGTCATTTTTGCCAGATTAAAATGACAAATACAGAGAAAAGACATAGGAACATTTGTAAATTGTTTGAATGATGATTGATTCATTAGTAAAACACGATTGAAATTCGACTATTGCTCCAGAAGCACGAGAAGCCATTAGCATCGTTGCTGAACCCACCATTGCTACTTTCACTGCTTAATCCATTCGCAATTTCTTTAACGCAATTGAGTAAGAAAAATAGCCATAAACCACTTCTTGCACCTTCTTACTGAAGGACAGTGCTCACAAAATTTGTGTTTTTGTGCAGATCATAGCTCATTTGTCTGTTTGAATCCCTTGTTAATGATGGTTTTTGTTTTTCAATGAAACAGTCAAAGTTGACGATGTCATAGCTCATTCTGTGTGTGTAACACACCCTACTAAGCACTCTTTTTCATCCATCTGTACGTTGACAGCTGTTTGATGAAAAAAAGAGATAAACATCAGATTGCCTGTGATTTGATGACAATTCAAAAATGATGACAATAAAATTATTTGAGATTAATTGCTCGTGATAGTCATCATCTGCACAGACAAAGTGTACTTCCTCTTCATTCTGTTATCTGCCATCTGGATTATTACACACAAATGATGACTAAAGAGGAGAAGACAGCTCGTTTTATTACACACCATTGGAACGCTACAAGGGGGCGGGGCCAAATGAAATGGTATAAAAGAATAGAGATGACTGGGAGAAATCATTCATTCTTTTCTTGCTGGCTACCATTGAAGGTTGGCTTACAACGTCTCATATTTTTCGGAATACTTTTTCAATTGATTCGATCGGATGTGAAGCTTCAATAACATGGTAAGTTTGTTTTGCTTAAAGTTTTTTTTCTGCTATTAGAGGGTTAGTTTATTCTTAGTTTATAGGGAGTTTACTCTCTTAATTTGAATTTTTGCAGTACGAACTTCTCTACAAAGAAAATTGCGATCAAAAACTCCAAACCAAAAATGGCGTGATGGACTTTTCGAACTTCGATGAAAAGGAATCCCGAATCATTGTTGAATGTTCGGACGCATGTTGCTGTAGTTCATTTTGCCCACGTCGTCATCTTCAAAGAGGTCAGCAGAAGCTCATGGTGGTTTTTCGTGAGGAGAACAAAGGATTCACTCTTCGTGCCTGTACCGATATTGTTGTTGGAGAGCTCACTGAGAGTACACTGGCCGTATGAAGTTCCTCAGAGACGGAGAGGATCAATCGTATGAAGCGGAATCAAACATCTCCCAGGATGTTCTAGTGATTTGTGCTAGAACCACTCGAAACGCAATCCGTTTCCTGAGTCATAGCTGTGGGCCGAATGCCATATTTGTTCCAGTCCATTCTCGACTTCTGGAATCCGATCCTCTGTCACCAAAGATTGGAGTTTTCGCTCTCAAACCAATCAAATTTGGAAATGACAATTTCGTATTATGAAAAAAGCGAACTATGGAAGCTTACTGAGAAGAATTCCATCCCATGCAGGTAATTGATTGAATTAAACCAATAGATTTCAATGACTAAAATTTTCAGATGCAACACTCCTTCATGTCTTGGAAAACTTCCAATCAACTGACCGACCTGATGTATCTACAGTCGCAAACTTCAGCACCACTTTTTGGCCCTTGAATATTTTTATAATTTAAAAGTCATTCTTGCTGTTTTTCTCTCTGTTCCCTCATGTCAATTCTTATGCTTCCTGTTTGATTTTGTCATTATATGTTATTAATGTTGCCCCGTTGATTTTGTTTTGGATTTGTCATTTGCCTTTTTTTTTCCTGCTAAATTTTTAATCCAATAAATCATATGTATGTCGTTCCAAACTTTGTTGCTCTATACGGACTAGAATACTAAGTAAGTCACCGAAAATAGAGGCACCGAAAAAAAGTGTCTCATTTTTCTATGCCGCCACCCACTGTTCACCCACTACATGACAGTTGAATTATCTATGTTAACCTGACTTAAAATGTCCTGATAGCTGCCATTAACATTTGTCTGAAAGTGAAAAAAAAAGAGCGAGTAGAGCATGTTTGTATAGGAAGACGCCTGATGGTTTATGGTTTCGGCGCCTGGGAATCTCCCATTTCCAAAGTTTTATTATTTCCGATTTTCTCAGCAAATAACTTTTGCATATATTTTGAACTGAAGTGAAATCGAAAAATGACATATTTATTTGGGGAAACGTTGAAAAAATGAACAAACCCTTATTCATAATTTATTAATTTTTCTTTATTTTACAGGAAAATTGAAAATTGAAAAAATATTTAACATCTTATTCGCATTCGCCACTTGCTTCTCTGGAGTCGGGATTTGGTCTGCTGCCATCTGGCCTTTCTGGATTTTCTTCACGGCTTCTTTAACATTAACATCGTAGTCCGACTCATAGACGAAAGTCATAAAATTCCTCTTCTCGTCTTTCTGAAATAAAATTTGTTTTTAGCGCATCAGGTTAGACTTCTTACAGTGATACTCTTTCTTGCTCACTTTGTTTTCAGCTTGTTGAGTGAAGTTTCAGAAAACTGTGTTGATGTGTTCCAAATGACGTCTAGTGAAGATCTCGATGATGGTTCCAATTCATCCTGAAATCTATCATTTTTTAAGGGAAATAATTTTCAATTCCACATACCAATGCTTCCGAAACTGGGTTCGGCGAGAGAACTGGCATGGTTGTCGGGTAGTCGAGATCCTCAAAATCCTCGTACTTGAAAATAAGAAAATTTCAAATAGAATTGAATCGAAATTTTACCTCTTTAACATCCTCAAAGACTTCAAAGATTTCGAAGGGTCCATTGGGACACCTGGAGTGTCGTAGTTTGGCACCGGTACCAACGGATAGAACGCCAAGCTGGCTAGACTCCAATCCTGAAACTTACAAATTATTGGTTTAGAATAAAAACTAAAGCACTAGCCATGTGGAAATCATCTGGAATTGGTTGCTGACCTTAGAAGTGAAATGTGTGCGGCGTGGCTACTTTCCATCTGAAATTATTTGTAGTTGATACTCTTTGAAAATTTTCAAAAACCTACTATATGTGATTCAGTAGCAATGGATAATGAAGGCAGCGGCAGGAAACCTCCATTCTTGATCGATGGATATTCCTGAAACATTGAGATTTAATGGTATGTACAACTAGACAAACGTACGGGCAACTGCAGTTCCAGATGACTCGCATGGTCGAGAAACGGCGAAGGACGGATCAGCCAGCCATAGTGAACCTTGAACTAAATGGGTTTAGACATAAATGAGTTTTCTTTTCATACCATCATAATCAGTATGCTTGAAGGTTACGTAGAATGGGGGAACTGATGAGCATGGTTGTCGGCCATTCCTGAATGAAATTTAATGAAAAATGTTCTCAAATGTAAAGATAAGAACAGTAAATGTTGATTTTTTGAGAAAAAATACGAATTTTTTTTTAGAAACTTTCAAGCCCCTAACAGTGGGCAAAGACTTTTTACATGGAGTTCTTTGCAAAATAATTTCTTTTTTCTGAAAACCTATTTTTTGGTCGAAATTTATTCAAAAAAAATGTTCGTTTTCAAAAAAAACTCCTTTCTTTTTTCACGCAAAAACCAAATATTCCCTTCAGCCTAATGAAAACCAATCAAAACAACTCACTTTTTCAAAAGATTTCTCAAATTTGAAATGCCATACACCATTAAAATAGAGAATATTGGAGAAAATCAATAATAAATATCAGGTCGCCATCCATTGGCATCCTTTGGAGAGAAGAATGAGGCTGTTGGGCCCTTTCACATAGGGGTGCACAGCTGCAGCTGCAGTCGAGGGGGGAGAGAGAAATGTTTACTTTATAGAGGGGAAGGTGTCCAATGAGTGGCAATGAGGTCACCTCTGTCGGCTTTTTGATATCTAAACACCGCTTTTCGGCAGACTTTCCGGCGGAAAAGTTTCAAAGAAATGAGTCACATTAGTCGGCTCCTTTTATCAAAGCAACATACCGACATCACAAATAAATTGAACTTCAGTTGGGTTCAGTCAGTATATTATATTTGGTAATGAAAAAAATGCAAAGTTTTTCCCTGGAAAAAATTTAGAAATTATTACTCGACGGTTCATGAAATTAAAAAAAAGCAGAGAAAATCGAGATTTATTCAAGATCAATAAATCAACAGAAATAACAGCTAATAACTGTAACAAAGTTGCGGATCTCGATCCTTTGTCTCCAAAAGGACTTGTTGAATGGCTTGGAAGGACCATCGCAAATGATAAATGATTGATTGGACTAATTTCTGAAAGAAATTGAAATTTTTCTTAGTTCTATTTCCATGTTTTTTTAACCTTTCTGCCTCTTCTTCTTTACATAAATCACCTTCTTTTCAGGATAATATACTGCCAGAGCACCTAAAATCCGTATTGCACCTGCAATCTTTAACAGCGCAAAAGCGCCATTTTTTTCTTGGACTTGACTTGATGATAAGCTAACAGACTCCAATTGCTCAAATTTCAAAAAAAAAAACATTTTTTTCAATGCTTTACAGGACAGATGAAGTGAGTTGTCAACTTCTTTTATGATGAGAATGCAGTGTCTAGTGCCTCACGAGCTTTTTTCCCTTTTTGCCATAATTTTTTGTTACCTTTGTATAGCTCGATAAAAAATTCATTGCCGTAATTTTTTTTTTCCTCATTCGATGTCACGGTTGTCCAAACTCAAAGTTCAAATGCATTCTGGTCGGTCTATGTTTTTTCTCTTTAGTCAACATCTATTTCTTGTCAAGGGCAAGTTAGCCAAATTCAAAAAATCTTTTATCCACATCCGTTTTTTGTCAAGGAGAGGTTGCTGTGCAAATGTGGTTGAGGATATAAGAATTGTTTTGACAAAAAAAGAGGAAAGTACACAATTTGAATGAATAGTTATTTCATCAAAGGGCACGCCCGACCCCCGCTATATAAAAAAGGAAACGGCCGCCAGACACTTCATTCCTTTTTTTTCTGGTACCCATTGGTGGGTTTGCCTTTCCCTATTTTTTCCGAATATCTGAAACTAAATATTCTACAGTAATCTGAAGTATAATTAATATAAAAAAGGTGAGTTTTCGAAAAAAAAAATATAGTAGACTATTCATGGAAACTCTGATTTATAAATTTATACTTTTGTATTTTCAGTTTGCCGAGATCAAAAGCTCACCGCAAAAGATTTCCTTCACCGAAAGCTCAATGCAATGAGGAAATATCATGAGTCATTCAAATATCGAGAGGAGATAAAAGAGGAAGAAGCACAGTTCTGGGCAAAAAAGAAGGTAGATTGCCTTTTCAAACTTTTTATGGGAGAATTCGATATTCACCAGTGCAATTCCCTAACCTCTGAAATAATAATTTTCTTTTTTTTTCAGAATCGTTGGAGCTCGTGGAAACGATGGCACCACGAAAATTCACGCTTTGGCTATGAGCGTGAATTTTAATCACCTCATTTTCATTACTCATTCTATTCATAAAAGGGAGGTCAATCATTTCTCATTCAAATTGATAACGAAATCAAATGTCAAAATCGAACAGTTTTGCATCTAAATCAGTTTTTCGTCAGGAACAAAATCATTTTCAAATTTTTTTGGATAGACAAGTATAGTAATTAAACAAAAAAGTACACAATTTGAAAAATTCAATAGTTTTTTTAAAGAATTGCATCCGACACAGAGGCACTCGGCAACTTCCTTTCAAGAAATCCTATTGGTGGGTTGCCTCTCCCTATTTATAATAATAATAAGTAACCATTCTCCATGAAATTTTCGAAAAAGTGAGCCAGATGCCAAATGGAGCTTTGACAATGCCGAATGAATTTGTGAAACAAATTGACAGTAACCAACATCTAAAAAAAACTGAAAATTTCTAAATTTTCTAATTTTTTCTTATGTAGAATTTATCCTATTCCATGAGCCGCCAAAGATTGTGCAACCAAAACTCGAGGTCGAAAAGGAGAAGGATGACGAAGACGTAGTGAAGAAGTTGACCAATGGATGGAGAACAAGAACCTCATCTTCCTAATCAGTCATATGACAAAGCCAAGGTGCAAATCAATATGATTTTATTTTCGAAATTTTTCTATTCTAATGGAATGTGTTGTGCAGCGAGGATTCCTTTCAAACACAAAAAAAACGCAATTTCTTGGATTATGAAACATTTTCAGAAAAACTTCGATATTCTATCCATTGTTCAGCGACGAAAGAAGCATTTTGTAGTTGTCAGAAGATGCAGACGTTTGATGATTCGGATCGGCTCCTTTCATTGTACACCGATTTCTTTGGCTCTCTTGTAGATGAGCGGTCCCCTGAAAACTGAATGGTCCCATATGAAATCGAACGGTCCCTCATAAAATTGGACGGCCCCCTTGGATATATAAAAGTCCTGCTAGAAACCGGATGGTCCCTTTAGACTTTCGATCCTGTCCTGAAAATTGAGAGGTCCCTTATATAATTGGACGGTCCCCTTGGAAATATAAAAGTCTTGCTAGAAATTGAGAGGTCCTCTAGAAATCAAATGGTCCCTCAAGACATTGCATAGTCACTGAACTTTAAATCTCTAAGCCTTTTTAAAGTTCCATTCATCAACGATGCTTCAGAAGTTATAATAGTTTTTCATTTGATCATTTTTTCTGTTTTATTTATTGAAAAAAAAACGCACACACAAATCTATAAGTTTCGTTCGAGAAAAAAAATTCGTGCCCTAATTTTTGCCTCCCTTGCTCGATTTTCCTCTCGTATGCGGAGTCCGTTAGTCCGTAGAAATTGTATCGTGTTTTCTTTTCGGTGCACCAGAAGGCTTAGGCACATTTGCAGAAAAAATCGAGGAGGATTTTGCGGCGGAAGCTTTGGAGGAAGCAACAGCCGGCTTCGCATCTGAGTTTGAAATACACTGTGTTCAGAAAGTTTAGGACCCCCCTTGATTTTGAGCCTCCAGCCAAAACTAAAACTGTTATGAAAAATTTGTGAATGCCATTCGATTTGGAATGTAAAATAACCCCCGGGAACAATTTTTCATGATCCTACCACTTTTCATACTCCCACAGCACAAAAATGTCACTTTTTCGACTGTTCAATAAGTTTAGGACCCCCTGAAATTTATGTGAAATCAAGATTTTTTCGAGGTTTCAATAGTTTAAAATGATTTATTTTTACTTTTAAGAACGTTTTATGGTGTTTCGGGAAACTTCCGACCACTTCTGACAAATATCAGAACTTGTCAAAATTCACTATTTTCACCAGAATACACTAAAACTGATTGAAGTCGATGGATCTGATTCTAAAATGGATTGTATCCTTCGGCGGGCGATTTAAATGTTCAGGCATGATGAAAACTGACAAAAATTTTGATTCTGAAGCTACAGGGGTCGTACCCATCTTGGAAAATCAACTGCTCTTTAGATTCATCGATTTTAGTCAGTTTTACTGTATTTTGGAAAAAATAGCGAATTTTGACAAATTGTGATATTTGTCAGAATCGGTCGGAAGTGTCCCGAAACACCATAAGACGTCCTTAAAAGTAAAAATGGATCATTTTGAACTATTGAAACCTCGAAAAAATCTTGATTTCACATAAATTGCCAGGGGGTCCTAAACTTATTGAACGGTCGAAAAAGTGACATTTTGGTGCTGTGGGAGTATGGAAAGTTGTAGGATCATGAAAAATTGTTCCCGGGGGTTATTTTACATTCCAAATCAAAAGGCATTTACAAATTTTTCATAATTGTTTTAGTTTTGGCTGGAGGCTCAAAATCAAGAGGGGTCCTAGTCATCTTCTCCTTCTTTTTTGTCGTCGACCATCAATTTGTTCGGAATAACTGGTAGATTATTCCAGCTATATTTGTTATTCCAGCTATATTTGAGAATTTTTTGCATTGAATTGGATTGATTCGCTTTCTGAATTTCATTTGCAAAACTTCCTGGGGAAAAGTTTCGTGTTCTAGAAATTGAAAATAAGAGTTTCCCAGTTCATTATAAATTGGGATTTTGAAAACTCAAGTCACTGTAGCTACAGTACCACTACAGTAATCTGAGCTTCAAACTTTCTAGAAATAAAGCTCTCAGGGACTTATGGTCACATGCAAAATATGGTACAGATCGGTCGAAAAAACAAAAAAGTTATTCAATTTTGGAAAAGTATGGTACAATAATCATTGAGAGCCCTAATATCAAGTTCAAAGCGTTGGAGATTCAGAACATACATATATACTAGAACTTGTCATAAATAAGCTCTGAGCGAATTCTATCGATTTTAGGTATCCATTTGATCAACTCAGATTGCTTTATAATATTATGAACTTTTTGACCATTCGGAGAAAATTCGGAGTCGGAGAAAAGTCGAAAAACATGATCTTCAATCCACATTTTTTATTTCACAAGAACTCAAAATCATTCGAGAAAAATACTAGTCCAAATAAGACAAGCACTAGTCTAGAAGCAACTAGGATTTAAACATCAAAAAAGTACAACAAAAAGTTAAATGTAAAATTAGTCGAGACTCAAACTGAAGGAGACGGAATGGCACGCAATGAAGTTGATGAAAATTGTTGAAATTCTATGAAGGACGAGCAAGTTTGGCGACCTTTTCGAGGTACTCGTGTTGCTCTTTGAATGGATCCTCCTCTTTTGGATCCTCCTCTTCAATTTTCTTTGCGGCGTTTTTGACTTTTTTGTGCTTGTTCTGGTGGAGGTTTCCGTCCGCCGTTTTCGAGGTGACCTGTAAAATATCAGTTGGTGATATGTTTTTGTTTCTTTCTTGAGAACAGTGGTAAACTGTGAATCATGAAAACATATGTTCTCAATCTAGAAACGATTCTTGCAGTTCACCAGGTTCTTCTCTAAAGCACATAAACTAACCTGGACTTGAGCTTTTTGTGTCTCCGCCTTATTTTTCTTTGGAGTTGTTTGTTTCGGGGATGCAACCATACCGATCGAGTTGAGGTACTCGTGTTGCTCCTTGAACGGATCCTCCTCCTCTCGATCGTCTTCCTGGAAAATATCGTTTGTGGATAAGTTTTTTTTTTCTCACATTTCTTTTTTTTTATAATTGCATCGGAAAATTTATATGTATAAGCGAAACCTTGTTTCAATCGCAAAATTTTCCATGACACATTTCTTCATAAAAACCATCAACTAACCTGGGGTTGAGTCCGTTGATTTTGACCTTTGCTGGTCGAACCCTTTCCAGTGTGCGTAGCCTTGCTCTTTTTGGTTTTGGTGCCACTTTTTTCATCTAGATTCTTTTTCTGCTTATCGTCGTCTCGGACATCTGGTCCTGACTGAAGATGTTGAGGCTTTGGTTGGCACAAGGGCCCGAAGGCTTTGGTGGAGACTGCTCCAGACGCCGTTGCTCCAGAGACAATTGCTCCAGAGACAATTGCTCCAGAAGCTTTCCGTTTCTCCTTTTCGACGGCGATGGCACGGGCACGAGTCATTGCGCGAGTCATTCTTGGTGACATTTTTGGTGATGTTACCTATGGAATTGATCACTATTGGAAGATTGTCGAAAGAAAGGAAGAAGATTGAAAAATAAGATACAATTTTTTACAAATAAAATTAAGGGAAATGAATGACAAGTCAAGAAAAAAGATTGCTTTATCCCAGCTAAGAATATAGAAATTATGAATCAATAATTTAATTCAATAAATGAAAGGTGTAATAGGCTCCAAATTGTGCAAATTCTCAAGCTCAAATCGTTTTGATCGGCAATAAAAACCCAAGAGATTTGAAGAAAAAACCTTAGGAATGAAATCAATTATTGATCATATCGAGAGCTGAGGGATCAAGAAAATAATCAAAAAAGCGTTGAATTTCAAGTTAATCCGTTTAAATGGAATGAATTGAACGGAAAGAGGTTGAGAGGAACAAAGGAAAATAAAAGAAATGAGATGTGAATCAATATAAACGATGTACGAGAGGTCATGTGCGCGAGGGGGGAATGCTGCGGTGTTTACACACATTGCACACAATGCGCCATACATGACGACAATTGGAAAGACTGTGGGGAAGGGGGGCGAAACACTGGAGAAAGAGTGCCAAGATGGCAAAGAAATATCCAGACAAAATTTATTTTTTTCTGCCTCTTTCTCTCTTTATATACAAATCATGCATTTGCGCGAATGGAAGATGGTAGGAGGCGGGGTTTGTGTAGAAAAAAATGGCGAAAAAATGTGTCCAGAAAATGTGTCCCGGAGCACTTTCTCGCTCCTATCTCTGCTCAAAATTAACTTTTTAATGCGGTTCTTTTTTTTGATCGAAAGGTAATCTTATTGGGAAACTGGGTTTTCTTTGGCTGAGCCGGCCAAAGCCCAGAGCCCGAGTTACGTTACAGTCTCTAACTTCAATTTCTATTTCTTCGATTTCGCACCGCACCACCCTGCGGGGGCACATGCGAGAGAGACGCAGACAAGCATAGATCTCTGTTTGATTTGCGAGCGCAGCGAGCGTTACTCTGTCTTGCGAGCGTCAGCGAGCCCGTAGTTTTTCGGTGCGGAGCACCGAGAAGCTCAAGAGCCGAAGGCTCTTGATCAGCCGGGCCAGACGAGCGAGCGGAGCGAGCAAGGCTGGCCAGGCTGACACCGGGAAGTATTACCCATGCGAGGCAAAGCCGAGCCTAGCTTTTTCGTTGCGGAGCAACGAAAAAGCTAGTCCGGGTTTTCCTAATTGAAATAATTCTCTGAATACATTCTTTTAATTAGGATACGGGGAATAAAAAAAAACAAAGAGGCTATTCATTTCCTAGTTGCTATTAAATTATTCGCTTTTTTTGAGAGCTTTGAGATTATCTGGTTGGCAAAATCATCACAAAAATCGTCTTGGAAAAGTGAATTTACATAAACCGAGTAAACATGAATAACTCTTGAAAACAACCAATTCTCTTGCGTATTTGTTAGAAAACTACAAGGAAGAAACATCTGAAAAATCTACCAGGTATTCCGAACAAATTAATGGTCGACGACAAAAAAGAAGGAGAAGATGACGTCACTATTCCAGAAATAAGAACTGTTCCTATCAAATATAGCTGGATTAATCCACAAGTTATTCCGAACAAATTAATGGTCGACGACAAAAAAGAAGGAGAAGATGACGTCACTATTTCAGAAATAAGAACTGTTCCTATCAAATATAGCTGGATTAATCCACAAGTTATTCCGAACAATTTAATGGTCGACGACAAAAAAGAAGGAGAAGATGACGTCACTATTTCAGAAATAAGAACTGTTCCTATCAAATATAGCTGGATTAATCCACAAGTTATTCCGAACAATTTAATGGTCGACGACAAAAAAGAAGGAGAAGATGACGTCACTATTCCAGAAATAAGAACTGTAACAATCAAATATAGCTGGATTAATCCACAAGTTATTTCGAACAAATTAATGGTCGACGACAAAAAAGAAGGAGAAGATGACGTCACTATTCCAGAAATAAGAACTGTTCCTATCAAATATAGCTGGATTACCCCACAAGTTATTCCGAACAAATTAATGGTCGACGACAAAAAAGAAGGAGAAGATGACGTCACTATCCCATGAATAAGAACTGTTCCAATCAAATATAGTTTCTTTTGAGCACTTCATACATTCAAAACAAAATTTGCAGTCTCTATCGATTTTGGCAAGAAGGAACAGTTCTTATTCATGAAATAGTGACGTCATCTTCTCCTTCTCTTTTGTCGTCGACCATTAATTTGTTCGGAATAACTTGTGGATTAATCCAGCTATATTTGATAGGAACAGTTCTTATTTCTGAAATAGTGACGTCATCTTCTCCTTCTTTTTTGTCGTCGACCATTAATTTGTTCGGAATAACTTGTGGATTATTTCAGCTATATTTGATAGGAACAGTTCTTATTTCTGAAATAGTGACGTCATCTTCTCCTTCTTTTTTGTCGTCGACCATTAATTTGTTCGGAATAACTTGTGGATTAATCCAGCTATATTTGATAGGAACAGTTCTTATTTCTGAAATAGTGACGTCATCTTCTCCTTCTTTTTTGTCGTCGATCATTAATTTGTTCGGAATAACTTGTGGATTAATCCAGCTATATTTGATAGGAACAGTTCTTATTTCTGAAATAGTGACGTCATCTTCTCCTTCTTTTTTGTCGTCGACCATCAATTTGTTCGGAATAACTTGTGGATTAATCCAGCTATATTTGATAGGAACAGTTCTTATTTCTGGATTAGTGACGTCATCTTCTGCTTCTTTTTTGTCGTCGACCACCAATTTGTTCGGAATAACTTGTGGATTAATCCAGCTATATTTGATAGGAACAGTTCTTATTTCTGGATTAGTGACGTCATCTTCTGCTTCTTTTTTGTCGTCGACCACCAATTTGTTCGGAATAACTTGTGGATTAATCCAGCTATATTTGATAGGAACAGTTCTTATTTCTGGAATAGTGACGTCATCTTCTCCTTCTTTTTTGTCGTCGACCATTAATTTGTTCGGAATAACTTGTGGATTAATCCAGCTATATTTGATAGGAACGGTTCTTATTTCTGAAATAGTGACGTCATCTTCTCCTTCTCTTTTGTCGTCGACCACCAATTTGTTCGGAATAACTTGTGGATTAATCCAGCTATATTTGATAGGAACAGTTCTTATTTCTGAAATAGTGACCTCATCTTCTGCTTCTTTTTTGTCGTCGACCATTAATTTGTTCGGAATAACTTGTGGATTAATCCAGCTATATTTGATAGGAACAGTTCTAATTTCTGAAATAGTGACGTCATCTTCTCCTTCTCTTTTGTCGTCGACCACCAATTTGTTCGGAATAACTTGTGGATTAATCCAGCTATATTTGATAGGAACAGTTCTTATTTCTGAAATAGTGACCTCATCTTCTGCTTCTTTTTTGTCGTCGACCATTAATTTGTTCGGAATAACTTGTGGATTAATCCAGCTATATTTGATAGGAACAGTTCTTATTTCTGGAATAGTGACGTCATCTTCTCCTTCTTTTTTGTCGTCGACCATTAATTTGTTCGGAATAACTTGTGGATTAATCCAGCTATATTTGATAGAAACAGTTCTTATTCATGGAATAGTGACGTCATCTTCTCCTTCTTTTTTGTCGTCGACCATTAATTTGTTCGGAATAACTTGTGGATTAATCCAGCTATATTTGATAGGAACAGTTCTTATTTCTGGAATAGTGACGTCATCTTCTCCTTCTTTTTTGTCGTCGACCATTAATTTGTTCGGAATAACTTGTGGATTAATCCAGCTATATTTGATAGGAACAGTTCTTATTCATGGAATAGTGACGTCATCTTCTCCTTCTTTTTTGTCGTCGACCATTAATTTGTTCGGAATAACTTGTGGATTAATCCAGCTATATTTGATAGGAACAGTTCTTATTTCTGGAATAGTGACGTCATCTTCTCCTTCTTTTTTGTCGTCGACCATTAATTTGTTCGGAATAACTTGTGGATTAATCCAGCTATATTTGATAGGAACAGTTCTTATTTCTGGAATAGTGACGTCATCTTCTCCTTCTTTTTTGTCGTCGACCATTAATTTGATCGGAATAACTTGTGGATTAATCCAGCTATATTTGATAGGAACAGTTCTTATTTCTGAAATAGTGACGTCATCTTCTCCTTCTTTTTTATCGTCGACCATTAATTTGTTCGAAATAACTTGTGGATTAATCCAGCTATATTTGATAGGAACAGTTCTTATTTCTGGAATAGTGACGTCATCTTCTCCTTCTTTTTTGTCGTCGACCATTAATTTGTTCGGAATAACTTGTGGATTAATCCAGCTATATTTGATAGGAACAGTTCTTATTTCTGAAATAGTGACGTCATCTTCTCCTTCTTTTTTGTCGTCGACCATTAATTTGTTCGGAATAACTTGTGGATTAATCCAGCTATATTTGATTGTTACAGTTCTTATTTCTGGAATAGTGACGTCATCTTCTGCTTCTTTTTTGTCGTCGACCATTAATTTGTTCGGAATAACTTGTGGATTAATCCAGCTATATTTGATAGGAACAGTTCTTATTTCTGAAATAGTGACGTCATCTTCTCCTTCTTTTTTGTCGTCGACCATTAATTTGTTCGGAATAACTTGTGGATTAATCCAGCTATATTTGATAGGAACAGTTCTTATTTCTGAAATAGTGACGTCATCTTCTCCTTCTTTTTTGTCGTCGACCATTAATTTGTTCGGAATAACTTGTGGATTAATCCAGCTATATTTGATAGGAACAGTTCTTATTTCTGAAATAGTGACGTCATCTTCTCCTTCTTTTTTATCGTCGACCATCAATTTGTTCGAAATAACTTGTGGATTAATCCAGCTATATTTGATTGTTACAGTTATTATTTCTGGAATAGTGACGTCATCTTCTCCTTCTTTTTTGTCGTCGACCATTAATTTGTTCGGAATAACTTGTGGATTAATCCAGCTATATTTGATAGGAACAGTTCTTATTTCTGAAATAGTGACGTCATCTTCTCCTTCTTTTTTGTCGTCGACCATTAATTTGTTCGGAATAACTTGTGGATTAATCCAGCTATATTTGATTGTTACAGTTCTTATTTCTGGAATAGTGACGTCATCTTCTGCTTCTTTTTTGTCGTCGACCATTAATTTGTTCGGAATAACTTGTGGATTAATCCAGCTATATTTGATAGGAACAGTTCTTATTTCTGAAATAGTGACGTCATCTTCTCCTTCTTTTTTGTCGTCGACCATTAATTTGTTCGGAATAACTTGTGGATTAATCCAGCTATATTTGATAGGAACAGTTCTTATTTCTGAAATAGTGACGTCATCTTCTCCTTCTTTTTTGTCGTCGACCATTAATTTGTTCGGAATAACTTGTGGATTAATCCAGCTATATTTGATTGTTACAGTTCTTATTTCTGAAATAGTGACGTCATCTTCTGCTTCTTTTTTGTCGTCGACCATTAATTTGTTCGGAATAACTTGTGGATTAATCCAGCTATATTTGATAGGAACAGTTCTTATTTCTGAAATAGTGACGTCATCTTCTGCTTCTTTTTTGTCGTCGACCATTAATTTGTTCGGAATAACTTGTGGATTAATCCAGCTATATTTGATAGGAACAGTTCTTATTTCTGAAATAGTGACGTCATCTTCTCCTTCTTTTTTATCGTCGACCATCATTTTGTTCGAAATAACTTGTGGATTAATCCAGCTATATTTGATTGTTACAGTTCTTATTTCTGGAATAGTGACGTCATCTTCTCCTTCTTTTTTGTCGTCGACCATTAATTTGTTCGGAATAACTTGTGGATTATTTCAGCTATATTTGATAGGAACAGTTCTTATTTCTGAAATAGTGACGTCATCTTCTCCTTCTTTTTTGTCGTCGACCATTAATTTGTTCGGAATAACTTGTGGATTATTTCAGCTATATTTGATAGGAACAGTTCTTATTTCTGAAATAGTGACGTCATCTTCTGCTTCTTTTTTGTCGTCGACCATTAATTTGTTCGAAATAACTTGTGGATTAATCCAGCTATATTTGATTGTTACAGTTCTTATTTCTGGAATAGTGACGTCATCTTCTCCTTCTTTTTTGTCGTCGACCATTAATTTGTTCGGAATAACTTGTGGATTATTTCAGCTATATTTGATAGGAACAGTTCTTATTTCTGAAATAGTGACGTCATCTTCTGCTTCTTTTTTGTCGTCGACCATTAATTTGTTCGAAATAACTTGTGGATTAATCCAGCTATATTTGATTGTTACAGTTCTTATTCCTGAAATAGTGACGTCATCTTCTCCTTCTTTTTTGTCGTCGACCATTAAATTGTTCGGAATAACTTGTGGATTAATCCAGCTATATTTGATTGTTACAGTTCTTATTTCTGGAATAGTGACGTCATCTTCTCCTTCTTTTTTGTCGTCGACCATTAATTTGTTCGGAATAACTTGTGGATTAATCCAGCTATATTTGATAGGAACAGTTCTTATTTCTGGAATAGTGACGTCATCTTCTCCTTCTTTTTTGTCGTCGACCATTAATTTGTTCGGAATAACTTGTGGATTAATCCAGCTATATTTGATAGGAACAGTTCTTATTTCTGAAATAGTGACGTCATCTTCTCCTTCTTTTTTGTCGTCGACCATTAAATTGTTCGGAATAACTTGTGGATTAATCCAGCTATATTTGATTGTTACAGTTCTTATTTCTGGAATAGTGACGTCATCTTCTCCTTCTTTTTTGTCGTCGACCATTAATTTGTTCGGAATAACTTGTGGATTAATCCAGCTATATTTGATAGGAACAGTTCTTATTTCTGGAATAGTGACGTCATCTTCTCCTTCTTTTTTGTCGTCGACCATTAATTTGTTCAGAATAACTTGTGGATTAATCCAGCTATATTTGATAGGAACAGTTCTTATTTCTGAAATAGTGACGTCATCTTCTCCTTCTTTTTTGTCGTCGACCATTAATTTGTTCGGAATAACTTGTGGATTAATCCAGCTATATTTGATAGGAACAGTTCTTATTTCTGGAACAGTGACGTCATCTTCTGCTTCTTTTTTATCGTCGACCATTAATTTGTTCGGAATAACTTGTGGATTAATCCAGCTATATTTGATTGTTACAGTTCTTATTTCTGGAATAGTGACGTCATCTTCTCCTTCTTTTTTGTCGTCGACCATTAATTTGTTCGGAATAACTTGTGGATTATTTCAGCTATATTTGATAGGAACAGTTCTTATTTCTGAAATAGTGACGTCATCTTCTGCTTCTTTTTTGTCGTCGACCATTAATTTGTTCGAAATAACTTGTGGATTAATCCAGCTATATTTGATTGTTACAGTTCTTATTCCTGAAATAGTGACGTCATCTTCTCCTTCTTTTTTGTCGTCGACCATTAAATTGTTCGGAATAACTTGTGGATTAATCCAGCTATATTTGATTGTTACAGTTCTTATTTCTGGAATAGTGACGTCATCTTCTCCTTCTTTTTTGTCGTCGACCATTAATTTGTTCGGAATAACTTGTGGATTAATCCAGCTATATTTGATAGGAACAGTTCTTATTTCTGGAATAGTGACGTCATCTTCTCCTTCTTTTTTGTCGTCGACCATTAATTTGTTCGGAATAACTTGTGGATTAATCCAGCTATATTTGATAGGAACAGTTCTTATTTCTGGAATAGTGACGTCATCTTCTCCTTCTTTTTTGTCGTCGACCATTAATTTGTTCGGAATAACTTGTGGATTAATCCAGCTATATTTGATAGGAACAGTTCTTATTTCTGAAATAGTGACGTCATCTTCTCCTTCTTTTTTGTCGTCGACCATTAATTTGTTCGGAATAACTTGTGGATTAATCCAGCTATATTTGATAGGAACAGTTCTTATTTCTGGAACAGTGACGTCATCTTCTGCTTCTTTTTTATCGTCGACCATTAATTTGTTCGGAATAACTTGTGGATTAATCCAGCTATATTTGATTGTTACAGTTCTTATTTCTGGAATAGTGACGTCATCTTCTCCTTCTTTTTTGTCGTCGACCATTAATTTGTTCGGAATAACTTGTGGATTATTTCAGCTATATTTGATAGGAACAGTTCTTATTTCTGAAATAGTGACGTCATCTTCTGCTTCTTTTTTATCGTCGACCATTAATTTGTTCGGAATAACTTGTGGATTAATCCAGCTATATTTGATTGTTACAGTTCTTATTTCTGGAATAGTGACGTCATCTTCTCCTTCTTTTTTGTCGTCGACCATTAATTTGTTCGGAATAACTTGTGGATTATTTCAGCTATATTTGATAGGAACAGTTCTTATTTCTGAAATAGTGACGTCATCTTCTGCTTCTTTTTTGTCGTCGACCATTAATTTGTTCGAAATAACTTGTGGATTAATCCAGCTATATTTGATTGTTACAGTTCTTATTCCTGAAATAGTGACGTCATCTTCTCCTTCTTTTTTGTCGTCGACCATTAAATTGTTCGGAATAACTTGTGGATTAATCCAGCTATATTTGATTGTTACAGTTCTTATTTCTGGAATAGTGACGTCATCTTCTCCTTCTTTTTTGTCGTCGACCATTAATTTGTTCGGAATAACTTGTGGATTAATCCAGCTATATTTGATAGGAACAGTTCTTATTTCTGGAATAGTGACGTCATCTTCTCCTTCTTTTTTGTCGTCGACCATTAATTTGTTCGGAATAACTTGTGGATTAATCCAGCTATATTTGATAGGAACAGTTCTTATTTCTGGAATAGTGACGTCATCTTCTCCTTCTTTTTTGTCGTCGACCATTAATTTGTTCGGAATAACTTGTGGATTAATCCAGCTATATTTGATAGGAACAGTTCTTATTTCTGAAATAGTGACGTCATCTTCTCCTTCTTTTTTGTCGTCGACCATTAATTTGTTCGGAATAACTTGTGGATTAATCCAGCTATATTTGATAGGAACAGTTCTTATTTCTGGAACAGTGACGTCATCTTCTGCTTCTTTTTTATCGTCGACCATTAATTTGTTCGGAATAACTTGTGGATTAATCCAGCTATATTTGATTGTTACAGTTCTTATTTCTGGAATAGTGACGTCATCTTCTCCTTCTTTTTTGTCGTCGACCATTAATTTGTTCGGAATAACTTGTGGATTATTTCAGCTATATTTGATAGGAACAGTTCTTATTTCTGAAATAGTGACGTCATCTTCTGCTTCTTTTTTGTCGTCGACCATTAATTTGTTCGAAATAACTTGTGGATTAATCCAGCTATATTTGATTGTTACAGTTCTTATTTCTGGAATAGTGACGTCATCTTCTCCTTCTTTTTTGTCGTCGACCATTAAATTGTTCGGAATAACTTGTGGATTAATTCAGCTATATTTGATAGGAACAGTTCTTATTTCTGAAATAGTGACGTCATCTTCTGCTTCTTTTTTATCGTCGACCATTAATTTGTTCGGAATAACTTGTGGATTAATCCAGCTATATTTGATTGTTACAGTTCTTATTTCTGGAGTAGTGACGTCATCTTCTCCTTCTTTTTTGTCGTCGACCATTAATTTGTTCGGAATAACTTGTGGATTTATCCAGCTATATTTGATAGGAACAGTTCTTATTTCTGGAATAGTGACGTCATCTTCTCCTTCTTTTTTGTCGTCGACCATTAATTTGTTCGGAATAACTTGTGGATTAATGCAGCTATATTTGATTGTTACAGTTCTTATTTCTGGAATAGTGACGTCATCTTCTCCTTCTTTTTTGTCGTCGACCATTAATTTGTTCGGAATAACTTGTGGATTAATCCAGCTATATTTGATAGGAACAGTTCTTATTTCTGGAATAGTGACGTCATCTTCTCCTTCTTTTTTGTCGTCGACCATTAATTTGTTCGGAATAACTTGTGGATTAATCCAGCTATATTTGATAGGAACAGTTCTTATTTCTGGAATAGTGACGTCATCTTCTTCTTCTTTTTTGTCGTCGACCATTAATTTGTTCGGAATAACTTGTGGATTAATCCAGCTATATTTGATAGGAACAGTTCTTATTTCTGGAATAGTGACGTCATCTTCTCCTTCTTTTTTGTCGTCGACCATTAATTTGTTCGGAATAACTTGTGGATTAATGCAGCTATATTTGATAGGAACAGTTCTTATTTCTGAAATAGTGACGTCATCTTCTGCTTCTTTTTTGTCGTCGACCATTAATTTGTTCGGAATAACTTGTGGATTAATCCAGCTATATTTGATAGGAACAGTTCTTATTTCTGGAATAGTGACGTCATCTTCTCCTTCTTTTTTGTCGTCGACCATTAATTTGTCCGAATAACTTGTGGATTATTCCAGCTATATTTGATAGGAACAGTTCATATTTCTGGAATAGTGACGTCATCTTCTGCTTCTTTTTTGTCGTCGACCATTAATTTGTTCGGAATAACTTGTGGATTAATGCAGCTATATTTGATAGGAACAGTTCTTATTTCTGAAATAGTGACGTCATCTTCTGCTTCTTTTTTGTCGTCGACCATTAATTTGTTCGGAATAACTTGTGGATTAATCCAGCTATATTTGATAGGAACAGTTCTTATTTCTGAAATAGTGACGTTATCTTCTCCTTCTTTTTTGTCGTCGACCATTAATTTGTTCGAAATAACTTGTGGATTAATCCAGCTATATTTGATTGTTACAGTTCTTATTTCTGAAATAGTGACGTCATCTTCTGCTTCTTTTTTGTCGTCGACCATTAATTTGTTCGGAATAACTTGTGGATCAATCCAGCTATATTTGATAGGAACAGTTCTTATTTCTGAAATAGTGACGTCATCTTCTCCTTCTTTTTTGTCGTCGACCATTAATTTGTTCGGAATAACTTGTGGATTAATCCAGCTATATTTGATAGGAACAGTTCTTATTTCTGAAATAGTGACGTCATCTTCTGCTTCTTTTTTGTCGTCGACCATTAATTTGTTCGGAATAACTTGTGGATCAATCCAGCTATATTTGATTGTTACAGTTCTTATTTCTGGAGTAGTGACGTCATCTTCTCCTTCTTTTTTGTCGTCGACCATTAATTTGTTCGGAATAACTTGTGGATTAATCCAGCTATATTTGATAGGAACAGTTCTTATTTCTGGAATAGTGACGTCATCTTCTCCTTCTTTTTTGTCGTCGACCATTAATTTGTTCGGAATAACTTGTGGATTAATCCAGCTATATTTGATAGGAACAGTTCTTATTTCTGGAATAGTGACGTCATCTTCTCCTTCTTTTTTGTCGTCGACCATTAATTTGTTCGGAATAACTTGTGGATTAATCCAGCTATATTTGATAGGAACAGTTCTTATTTCTGAAATAGTGACGTCATCTTCTGCTTCTTTTTTGTCGTCGACCATTAATTTGTTCGGAATAACTTGTGGATTAATCCAGCTATATTTGATAGGAACAGTTCTTATTTCTGGAATAGTGACGTCATCTTCTCCTTCTTTTTTGTCGTCGACCATTAATTTGTTCGGAATAACTTGTGGATTAATCCAGCTATATTTGATAGGAACAGTTCTTATTTCTGGAATAGTGACGTCATCTTCTCCTTCTTTTTTGTCGTCGACCATTAATTTGTTCGGAATAACTTGTGGATTAATCCAGCTATATTTGATAGGAACAGTTCTTATTTCTGGAATAGTGACGTCATCTTCTCCTTCTTTTTTGTCGTCGACCATTAATTTGTTCGGAATAACTTGTGGATTAATCCAGCTATATTTGATAGGAACAGTTCTTATTTCTGGAATAGTGACGTCATCTTCTCCTTCTTTTTTGTCGTCGACCATTAATTTGTTCGGAATAACTTGTGGATTAATCCAGCTATATTTGATAGGAACAGTTCTTATTTCTGAAATAGTGACGTCATCTTCTGCTTCTTTTTTGTCGTCGACCATTAATTTGTTCGGAATAACTTGTGGATTAATCCAGCTATATTTGATAGGAACAGTTCTTATTTCTGAAATAGTGACGTCATCTTCTGCTTCTTTTTTGTCGTCGACCATTAATTTGTTCGGAATAACTTGTGGATTAATCCAGCTATATTTGATAGGAACAGTTCTTATTTCTGAAATAGTGACGTCATCTTCTCCTTCTTTTTTGTCGTCGACCATTAATTTGTTCGAAATAACTTGTGGATTAATCCAGCTATATTTGATTGTTACAGTTCTTATTTCTGGAATAGTGACGTCATCTTCTCCTTCTTTTTTGTCGTCGACCATTAATTTGTTCGGAATAACTTGTGGATTAATCCAGCTATATTTGATTGTTACAGTTCTTATTTCTGGAATAGTGACGTCATCTTCTCCTTCTTTTTTGTCGTCGACCATTAATTTGTTCGGAATAACTTGTGGATTAATCCAGCTATATTTGATAGGAACAGTTCTTATTTCTGGAATAGTGACGTCATCTTCTCCTTCTTTTTTGTCGTCGACCATTAATTTGTTCGGAATAACTTGTGGATTATTTTAGCTATATTTGATAGGAACAGTTCTTATTTCTGGAATAGTGACGTCATCTTCTCCTTCTTTTTTGTCGTCGACCATTAATTTGTTCGGAATAACTTGTGGATTAATCCAGCTATATTTGATAGGAACAGTTCTTATTTCTGAAATAGTGACGTCATCTTCTGCTTCTTTTTTGTCGTCGACCATTAATTTGTTCGGAATAACTTATTAATTAATCCAGCTATATTTGATAGGAACAGTTCTTATTTCTGAAATAGTGACGTCATCTTCTCCTTCTTTTTTGTCGTCGACCATTAATTTGTTCGAAATAACTTGTGGATTAATCCAGCTATATTTGATTGTTACAGTTCTTATTTCTGAAATAGTGACGTCATCTTCTGCTTCTTTTTTGTCGTCGACCATTAATTTGTTCGGAATAACTTGTGGATCAATCCAGCTATATTTGATAGGAACAGTTCTTATTTCTGAAATAGTGACGTCATCTTCTCCTTCTTTTTTGTCGTCGACCATTAATTTGTTCGGAATAACTTGTGGATTAATCCAGCTATATTTGATTGTTACAGTTCTTATTTCTGGAATAGTGACGTCATCTTCTCCTTCTTTTTTGTCGTCGACCATTAATTTGTTCGAAATAACTTGTGGATCATTTCAGCTATATTTGATTGTTACAGTTATTATTTCTGGAATAGTGACGTCATCTTCTCCTTCTTTTTTGTCGTCGACCATTAATTTGTTCGGAATAACTCTTGGATTATTTTAGCTATATTTGATAGGAACAGTTCTTATTTCTGGAATAGTGACGTCATCTTCTCCTTCTTTTTTGTCGTCGACCATTAATTTGTTCGGAATAACTTGTGGATTAATCCAGCTATATTTGATAGGAACAGTTCTTATTTCTGGAATAGTGACGTCATCTTCTGCTTCTTTTTTGTCGTCGACCATCAATTTGTTCGGAATAACTTGTGGATTAATGCAGCTATATTTGATAGGAACAGTTCTTATTTCTGAAATAGTGACGTCATCTTCTGCTTCTTTTTTGTCGTCGACCATTAATTTGTTCGGAATAACTTGTGGATTAATCCAGCTATATTTGATAGGAACAGTTCTTATTTCTGAAATAGTGACGTCATCTTCTCCTTCTTTTTTGTCGTCGACCATTAATTTGTTCGGAATAACTTGTGGATTAATCCAGCTATATTTGATTGTTACAGTTCTAATTTCTGGAATAGTGACGTCATATTCTCCTTCTTTTTTGTCGTCGACCATTAATTTGTTCGGAATAACTTGTGGATTATTTCAGCTATATTTGATAGGAACAGTTCTTATTTCTGAAATAGTGACGTCATCTTCTGCTTCTTTTTTGTCGTCGACCAATTATTTGTTCGGAATAACTTGTGGATTAATCCAGCTATATTTGATTGTTACAGTTCTTATTTCTGAAATAGTGACGTCATCTTCTCCTTCTTTTTTATCGTCGACCATCAATTTGTTCGAAATAACTTGTGGATTAATCCAGCTATATTTGATTGTTACAGTTCTTATTTCTGAAATAGTGACGTCATCTTCTGCTTCTTTTTTGTCGTCGACCATTAATTTGTTCGGAATAACTTGTGGATTAATCCAGCTATATTTGATTGTTACAGTTCTTATTTCTGAAATAGTGACGTCATCTTCTGCTTCTTTTTTGTCGTCGACCATTAATTTGTTCGGAATAACTTGTGGATTAATCCAGCTATATTTGATTGTTACAGTTCTTATTTCTGAAATAGTGACGTCATCTTCTGCTTCTTTTTTGTCGTCGACCATTAATTTGTTCGGAATAACTTGTGGATTAATCCAGCTATATTTGATTGTTACAGTTCTTATTTCTGAAATAGTGACGTCATCTTCTGCTTCTTTTTTGTCGTCGACCATTAATTTGTTCGGAATAACTTGTGGATTAATCCAGCTATATTTGATTGTTACAGTTCTTATTTCTGAAATAGTGACGTCATCTTCTGCTTCTTTTTTGTCGTCGACCATTAATTTGTTCGGAATAACTTGTGGATTAATCCAGCTATATTTGATTGTTACAGTTCTTATTTCTGAAATAGTGACGTCATCTTCTCCTTCTTTTTTGTCGTCGACCATTAATTTGTTCGGAATAACTTGTGGATTAATCCAGCTATATTTGATTGTTACAGTTCTTATTTCTGAAATAGTGACGTCATCTTCTGCTTCTTTTTTGTCGTCGACCATCAATTTGTTCGGAATAACTTGTGGATCATTTCAGCTATATTTGATTGGAACAGTTCTTATTTCTGAAATAGTGACGTCATCTTCTGCTTCTTTTTTGTCGTCGACCATTAATTTGTTCGGAATAACTTGTGGATCAATCCAGCTATATTTGATAGGAACAGTTCTTATTTCTGAAATAGTGACGTCATCTTCTCCTTCTTTTTTGTCGTCGACCATTAATTTGTTCGGAATAACTTGTGGATTAATCCAGCTATATTTGATTGTTACAGTTCTTATTTCTGGAATAGTGACGTCATATTCTCCTTCTTTTTTGTCGTCGACCATTAATTTGTTCGGAATAACTTGTGGATTATTTCAGCTATATTTGATAGGAACAGTTCTTATTTCTGGAATAGTGACGTCATCTTCTCCTTCTTTTTTGTCGTCGACCATTAATTTGTTCGGAATAACTTGTGGATTATTTCAGCTATATTTGATAGAAACAGTTCTTATTTCTGAAATAGTGACGTCATCTTCTGCTTCTTTTTTATCGTCGACCATCAATTTGTTCGGAATAACTTGTGGATCATTTCAGCTATATTTGATTGGAACAGTTCTTATTTCTGAAATAGTGACGTCATCTTCTGCTTCTTTTTTGTCGTCGACCATTAATTTGTTCGGAATAACTTGTGGATCATTTCAGCTATATTTGATTGGAACAGTTCTTATTTCTGAAATAGTGACGTCATCTTCTCCTTCTTTTTTATCGTCGACCATCAATTTGTTCGAAATAACTTGTGGATTAATCCAGCTATATTTGATTGTTACAGTTCTTATTTCTGGAATAGTGACGTCATCTTCTCCTTCTTTTTTGTCGTCGACCATTAATTTGTTCGGAATAACTTGTGGATTAATCCAGCTATATTTGATTGTTACAGTTCTTATTTCTGAAATAGTGACGTCATCTTCTGCTTCTTTTTTATCGTCGACCATCAATTTGTTCGGAATAACTTGTTGATCATTTCAGCTATATTTGATTGTTACAGTTCTTATTTCTGAAATAGTGACGTCATCTTCTGCTTCTTTTTTGTCGTCGACCATCAATTTGTTCGGAATAACTTGTGGATTATTTCAGCTATATTTGATAGGAACAGTTCTTATTTCTGAAATAGTGACGTCATCTTCTGCTTCTTTTTTATCGTCGACCATCAATTTGTTCGGAATAACTTGTGGATCATTTCAGCTATATTTGATTGGAACAGTTCTTATTTCTGAAATAGTGACGTCATCTTCTCCTTCTTTTTTGTCGTCGACCATTAATTTGTTCGGAATAACTTGTGGATTATTTCAGCTATATTTGATAGAAACAGTTCTTATTTCTGAAATAGTGACGTCATCTTCTGCTTCTTTTTTATCGTCGACCATCAATTTGTTCGGAATAACTTGTGGATCATTTCAGCTATATTTGATTGGAACAGTTCTTATTTCTGAAATAGTGACGTCATCTTCTCCTTCTTTTTTGTCGTCGACCATTAATTTGTTCGGAATAACTTGTGGATTATTTTAGCTATATTTGATAGGAACAGTTCTTTTTTCTGGAATAGTGACGTCATCTTCTCCTTCTTTTTTGTCGTCGACCATTAATTTGTTCGGAATAACTTGTGGATTAATGCAGCTATATTTGATAGGAACAGTTCTTATTTCTGGAATAGTGACGTCATCTTCTCCTTCTTTTTTGTCGTCGACCATTAATTTGTTCGGAATAACTTGTGGATTATTTTAGCTATATTTGATAGGAACAGTTCTTTTTTCTGGAATAGTGACGTCATCTTCTCCTTCTTTTTTGTCGTCGACCATTAATTTGTTCGGAATAACTTGTGGATTAATGCAGCTATATTTGATAGGAACAGTTCTTATTTCTGAAATAGTGACGTCATCTTCTGCTTCTTTTTTATCGTCGACCATCAATTTGTTCGGAATAACTTGTGGATCGTTTCAGCTATATTTGATTGGAACAGTTCTTATTTCTGGAATAGTGACGTCATCTTCTCCTTCTTTTTTGTCGTCGACCATCAATTTGTTCGGAATAACTTGTGGATTAATGCAGCTATATTTGATTGGAACAGTTCTTATTTCTGAAATAGTGACGTCATCTTCTGCTTCTTTTTTATCGTCGACCATCAATTTGTTCGGAATAACTTGTGGATCAATCCAGCTATATTTGATAGGAACAGTTCTTATTTCTGAAATAGTGACGTCATCTTCTCCTTCTTTTTTGTCGTCGACCATTAATTTGTTCGGAATAACTTGTGGATTAATCCAGCTATATTTGATTGTTACAGTTCTTATTTCTGGAATAGTGACGTCATATTCTCCTTCTTTTTTGTCGTCGACCATTAATTTGTTCGGAATAACTTGTGGATTATTTCAGCTATATTTGATAGGAACAGTTCTTATTTCTGAAATAGTGACGTCATCTTCTGCTTCTTTTTTGTCGTCGACCATTAATTTGTTCGGAATAACTTGTGGATTAATCCAGCTATATTTGATTGTTACAGTTCTTATTTCTGAAATAGTGACGTCATCTTCTCCTTCTTTTTTATCGTCGACCATCAATTTGTTCGAAATAACTTGTGGATTAATCCAGCTATATTTGATTGTTACAGTTCTTATTTCTGGAATAGTGACGTCATCTTCTCCTTCTTTTTTGTCGTCGACCATTAATTTGTTCGGAATAACTTGTGGATTAATCCAGCTATATTTGATTGTTACAGTTCTTATTTCTGAAATAGTGACGTCATCTTCTGCTTCTTTTTTATCGTCGACCATCAATTTGTTCGGAATAACTTGTGGATCGTTTCAGCTATATTTGATTGGAACAGTTCTTATTTCTGGAATAGTGACGTCATCTTCTCCTTCTTTTTTGTCGTCGACCATTAATTTGTTCGGAATAACTTGTGGATTAATGCAGCTATATTTGATTGGAACAGTTCTTATTTCTGAAATAGTGACGTCATCTTCTGCTTCTTTTTTATCGTCGACCATCAATTTGTTCGGAATAACTTGTGGATCGTTTCAGCTATATTTGATTGGAACAGTTCTTATTTCTGGAATAGTGACGTCATCTTCTCCTTCTTTTTTGTCGTCGACCATCAATTTGTTCGGAATAACTTGTGGATTAATCCAGCTATATTTGATAGGAACAGTTCTTATTTCTGAAATAGTGACGTCATCTTCTCCTTCTTTTTTATCGTCGACCATCAATTTGTTCGGAATAACTTGTGGATCGTTTCAGCTATATTTGATTGGAACAGTTCTTATTTCTGAAATAGTGACGTCATCTTCTCCTTCTTTTTTGTCGTCGACCATTAATTTGTTCGGAATAACTTGTGGATCAATCCAGCTATATTTGATAGGAACAGTTCTTATTTCTGAAATAGTGACGTCATCTTCTCCTTCTTTTTTGTCGTCGACCATTAATTTGTTCGGAATAACTTGTGGATTAATCCAGCTATATTTGATTGTTACAGTTCTTATTTCTGAAATAGTGACGTCATCTTCTGCTTCTTTTTTGTCGTCGACCATTAATTTGTTCGGAATAACTTGTGGATTATTTCAGCTATATTTGATAGGAACAGTTCTTATTTCTGAAATAGTGACGTCATCTTCTGCTTCTTTTTTGTCGTCGCCCATTAATTTGTTCGGAATAACTTGTGGATTAATCCAGCTATATTTGATTGTTACAGTTCTTATTTCTGAAATAGTGACGTCATCTTCTCCTTCTTTTTTATCGTCGACCATCAATTTGTTCGAAATAACTTGTGGATTAATCCAGCTATATTTGATTGTTACAGTTCTTATTTCTGGAATAGTGACGTCATCTTCTCCTTCTTTTTTGTCGTCGACCATTAATTTGTTCGGAATAACTTGTGGATTATTTCAGCTATATTTGATAGGAACAGTTCTTATTTCTGAAATAGTGACGTCATCTTCTGCTTCTTTTTTGTCGTCGACCATTAATTTGTTCGGAATAACTTGTGGATCATTTCAGCTATATTTGATTGGAACAGTTCTTATTTCTGAAATAGTGACGTCATCTTCTCCTTCTTTTTTATCGTCGACCATCAATTTGTTCGAAATAACTTGTGGATTAATCCAGCTATATTTGATTGTTACAGTTCTTATTTCTGGAATAGTGACGTCATCTTCTCCTTCTTTTTTGTCGTCGACCATTAATTTGTTCGGAATAACTTGTGGATTAATCCAGCTATATTTGATTGTTACAGTTCTTATTTCTGAAATAGTGACGTCATCTTCTGCTTCTTTTTTATCGTCGACCATCAATTTGTTCGGAATAACTTGTGGATTATTTCAGCTATATTTGATAGGAACAGTTCTTATTTCTGAAATAGTGACGTCATCTTCTGCTTCTTTTTTGTCGTCGACCATTAATTTGTTCGGAATAACTTGTGGATTAATCCAGCTATATTTGATTGTTACAGTTCTTATTTCTGAAATAGTGACGTCATCTTCTCCTTCTTTTTTATCGTCGACCATCAATTTGTTCGAAATAACTTGTGGATTAATCCAGCTATATTTGATTGTTACAGTTCTTATTTCTGGAATAGTGACGTCATCTTCTCCTTCTTTTTTGTCGTCGACCATTAATTTGTTCGGAATAACTTGTGGATTATTTCAGCTATATTTGATAGGAACAGTTCTTATTTCTGAAATAGTGACGTCATCTTCTGCTTCTTTTTTGTCGTCGACCATTAATTTGTTCGGAATAACTTGTGGATCATTTCAGCTATATTTGATTGGAACAGTTCTTATTTCTGAAATAGTGACGTCATCTTCTCCTTCTTTTTTATCGTCGACCATCAATTTGTTCGAAATAACTTGTGGATTAATCCAGCTATATTTGATTGTTACAGTTCTTATTTCTGGAATAGTGACGTCATCTTCTCCTTCTTTTTTGTCGTCGACCATTAATTTGTTCGGAATAACTTGTGGATTAATCCAGCTATATTTGATTGTTACAGTTCTTATTTCTGAAATAGTGACGTCATCTTCTGCTTCTTTTTTATCGTCGACCATCAATTTGTTCGGAATAACTTGTGGATTAATCCAGCTATATTTGATTGTTACAGTTCTTATTTCTGAAATAGTGACGTCATCTTCTGCTTCTTTTTTATCGTCGACCATCAATTTGTTCGGAATAACTTGTGGATTATTTCAGCTATATTTGATAGGAACAGTTCTTATTTCTGAAATAGTGACGTCATCTTCTGCTTCTTTTTTATCGTCGACCATCAATTTGTTCGGAATAACTTGTGGATCATTTCAGCTATATTTGATAGGAACAGTTCTTATTTCTGGAATAGTGACGTCATCTTCTCCTTCTTTTTTGTCGTCGACCATTAGTTTGTTCGGAATAACTTGTGGATTATTTCAGCTATATTTGATAGGAACAGTTCTTATTTCTGAAATAGTGACGTCATCTTCTCCTTCTTTTTTGTCGTCGACCATTAATTTGTTCGAAATAACTTGTGGATCATTTCAGCTATATTTGATAGGAACAGTTCTTATTTCTGGAATAGTGACGTCATCTTCTCCTTCTTTTTTGTCGTCGACCATTAGTTTGTTCGGAATAACTTGTGGATCATTTCAGCTATATTTGATTGTTACAGTTTTTATTTCTGAAATAGTGACGTCATCTTCTCCTTCTTTTTTGTCGTCGACCATTAGTTTGTTCGGAATAACTTGTGGATTAATCCAGCTATATTTGATTGTTACAGTTCTTATTTCTGAAATAGTGACGTCATCTTCTGCTTCTTTTTTGTCGTCGACCATTAATTTGTTCGGAATAACTTGTGGATTAATCCAGCTATATTTGATTGTTACAGTTCTTATTTCTGGAATAGTGACGTCATCTTCTCCTTCTTTTTTGTCGTCGACCATCAATTTGTTCGGAATAACTTGTGGATTAATCCAGCTATATTTGATTGTTACAGTTCTTATTTCTGAAATAGTGACGTCATCTTCTCCTTCTTTTTTATCGTCGACAATCAATTTGTTCGAAATAACTTGTGGATTAATCCAGCTATATTTGATTGTTACAGTTCTTATTTCTGAAATAGTGACGTCATCTTCTCCTTCTTTTTTATCGTCGACCATCAATTTGTTCGGAATAACTTGTGGATTAATCCAGCTATATTTGATTGTTACAGTTCTTATTTCTGGAATAGTGACGTTGTTGTGGAGATAATGCTATTACTCCTCAACCTTTACAGTCTAGCTCGTAGACCCTGTCTTATATAAAAAGATTACCAATGGTGGATTAGGAAGTCTCTTAGAGAATAATAGCGTGACCGCCCGCTCTCATTACCTTATCTCTGATCGTTATCACCTTTGACCTTCGAAACGTGGCAATGTCAACGATGGAAGTAAAGTTATCAGAATTCAGTATTAGAAGTTAATTCCCTCCGGACGACAACTCTCAACTAATCGCACTCTTCTTGGCTTCGTCGGCTATCGCTGTGGATCCTTCGGACAACCGTCAAGTGGTAAAAGGTATCTATTAGTCTCTTGAGATATTCCTAATAAATTGTTGGTAATTATTGTTGTTATTTCTTTGCAATGTGTTTCCCCATCCTCGGAGCAGTTCGGGTTCACCTACCCTAGGAATTGCTTCGACATGGTGCATCGACCGTGGTTCCAAGAACCAAGGTGGATCGGGATAGCTTGCTCGGAAATAACTCCAGTAAAAGCGCAAAATTGTTAGGCGTGTAGGCGTAGGTAAATAGCTTCTAATCTCCCCAATTTATTCTTATCGAAGAATACATTTCTCTAACTCGTAGAGACACCAGGACTCTATTGAGAGCCTCCTTTCCGATGAAGCAAATTCGTGCTTTCGGTTGCTGTAAGGGCTCAGGTGGGGTCTGAGCGCGTGGCATCTTACAGTAACCAGGCAGGACGTCCAATCAATGACGTTACCCCGACGAGATTATTTTCGTAATTCAAAAATTCCACTGAACTTTCGATATAACACATTGTGTTTCGACACAACGGTCTCGTTCCTGCTAAATTCAAAAAACATAGTAGACTAATCGTAGTCTCAAAATCTGAATAATCGTATTCAAATGGCAATGATCGCATTGTTTAAAGGGTCGTCAGGATCAAGAGTGATAATCGTTTTCACTCACAGTACTTCTAATCGTAGAAGCATAACTTTCGTTTCCTTCTAGTCGTAGAAGCAGACATCGTTAGCATCATGACCTTCTCTTCGTAAAGAAACCAACACATAATGCAAAAAGGTCGCAAAATCAATCGTTTCAATAAGTGTGGCACCGGATCGTAAATGTCAGATGTCGGGTCCACCGTGGATAAAGGTTAGCTTCAGAACATCAAGACAGCGAAAGGACTTGATTGCATAAAACTGCCACTGGAGCGCCTCCGACCTCCACACTTATTCGTTTTACTCTGGGAATACCAGTTATTCTAGTTGATGGAAAGAATTGAGAAAGGCGCCAAAGTATCAAATCTGGAAAGAGACTGGAACCAACTGGTAGGAATATATGCAGCTGACAGGAAGATAGGTACAACTTCCGCATATGTTCTCCATCGTGGATCCTAGACGTCTAAATGAATCTTCCGAAAACGTCGCGAAGAATAGACGTTAAACTACGTTCTTGGCTAAACTGTTGGCAGACAGTATCCATGAACACGTTATATATGATCATCTGCATCAACAACAAATTGTTTTTTTAATCATCAACCATACAATACAGACGGAAATCTCGTTTTCCGAGGAACTCAATTATGCGAAACCACAAAATTCGATCTCATCATTTGACGTGAGTAAAATGACGTTTCACATCCGTGGACCCCGTGGAGGCCAAGGTCAAGGTTAGTAAACCAGAGCAGAGAGATCGAGTGATAAGGAAGAATACAATCAAACGAAAACCAGTTTCGATTATCATCGACATCAACCGAACAGTCTTCGACTCTAAACGCCCCAATGGCCAAAAAACGCTCTCCACAACAAAAGAAAACGAAGGTGAACGCACCTTCTATGAAGTCCATCAAGTCTTCTGTTACAAAGCAGTTGACAAAGGTGAGAACTCTTATTACGTTAATCGAACGTCTTCTCTCGTCGGAGAGAACAAATCGGAACATAACCGCACTCGGCGGATATCGAACACAACTGTGCGATGCATTGCTAACTCTTGAAGGACTGCCCGAGCTCATCGAGGAAAAGCTCCAAGAAAACCCTCTTCTCGACAATCTCTTCAATCGTGAAGATATGGAGAAACATTTGGAGCTTCGTGGGTATGCAGCTCTTAAAGAAAGACTCCTGGTCGTCATGGAAGAATTCGATTTAGCTGCACAAGCAGTTAAAACATCATCATCATCCGGTCATTCTTCTCATTCGACTCCGAAAAAATCTGACTCATCGGAGTCACGCAAAACGGAAGCATCGGCTTCTAATCTTGGACATTCGGATCCTGTCCTTCGTGCTAAAAATCCATTGGATGGTGATTCGTCCACCTCATCTCAAAGGGATGCTGAGTTTATTGACTTGTTGACAACGAGAATGGGTTCAATCGAACAAACTCAAACCATTCTGCTTGAATCCAATGATCTCATTAAAAAGGTTCTCAACAATCTCCAATTGCAACTTACTGGGATATCGAAAAATGCGAATGAAGAATCAATCGGTCAGAATGCGGATGGAGAATCAATCGGTCTGGACGAGGCTCCGGCAAATAAATCTCCAAACTCTATTTCGAAATCCAATGAAGAATGGCAGTGTACTGGGTTCAACGCATCCACAGGTCGACCAGTATTCAATCCAGTTCCAACAATTGATGAGCACGACCGTAATTGTACGGATCAACATCAAAACAAGGAAGTTTTCTCGGAGGCTACACCACCCACTTCAGCTGGATCGAGAGTATCGACTCTCAATAACTCTTCTTCCCAAGTTAAACCGTCTCCCATACTGGCAACAAATACAATCAATTCTATCTCCAATACGATTGCTCCATTCGACGGAAATCCGGATGACTATCCTTTATTCCGACAAATGTTTGATCTGTTAGTCCATGAAAATGATGAAATTCCGCTTACTATGAAACACGCTCTTCTTCTAAAGCTTCTCATCGGAGAAGCAAAAAACCATGATGCGGTCTCCAGGAATCTCTTCAGAAGATTATAACACCTTGCGAGAGAATTTGGATCGCCAATTCAACAACACCGTTGACTCCAAGCGCCAACATATGGATCAATTGAGTCGATTCTCTTTCGATGAGGAGAATTTTGACACGATAGAGAAACAGCTCAATCAATATTGCGTCCTCGCGAACACTCTTCGCAATAAAGGCTGTAATACCGATGATCCTATCTTTTTGGACAACTTCATTCAAAAGTTGCCTGAAAAAATCATGGGTGCTGTTTTTAAGAAGAATCAAGGGAAAGAACGCACATTTAAGGAGCTAACAGATTACGCTTACCAAATCATCACCGAAAAACGGGCAATAGAGAACGCTAGGGACAGAAAGAAGACTATGATCCGATCCAGTGAAGTCTACGCCTTCCAAACCAAACCTTCTCATTCAGAGCAAGAAAATAATAAAGTTGGTCGCAACTTTAAAGCTTACAAATGCCACTATTGTGAGAAATACGGTCATACCGCTCTCCGATGCGAACTGCCACTACAACGGAAATTGAAAGTGATTGAAAACAAGAAGTTGTGTTCGAATTGTCTTTCCCCTAATCATACAGTTGAAAAGTGTGCCTCAAAAGGATCATGTTTCGTTTGCAACGAACGTCATCACACCGGTCTTTGTCCAGGGAAAGCAAACGATAAAAAGGATAAATCAGGAGGAGCATCTCACAATAGTTCAAAGTTATTTCGACAGGAGGAGGACCGAACCTCCGCAAATAATTAATTCGGAACTCCCCAACAACGTGTTGAATTCGTCAACACATAGAGTTCCAACCACGTTGCAATCGGCAACATCTTCTTCTTCATCTCATAGATTAGAATCGTCTAATCATGTCGTGTTGAATTCGTCAACAAATCAACGTTCTGTACCAAAAAAAGATTCATCGGAATCAACAAAACAATTGTCGGCACCTAACGCGGGTACCAATTCCGTTCATTCTTCCAACGGGAAGAATAATCTTCTTCATAATCAATTTCAGTTAGTCGGTAACAGTGAATCATTGGATTCCGAAAACATCATACCCGACTCATTGGATAAAGATATCCTTCAAATCAATGTCTGTCGTGACATTAAACATGAAAGTACATTACCGTTCATGACCCTAAGGACTCCACAAGGACATACTCTACTTGCTCTGGTAGATAGTGGAGCCTCAACATCTATCATTTCAACACAAGCCGCGTCAAAGCTCAATCTCAAAGTCGCCGGACAACAATCGCTTAACTTTTCGGGATTCCTTACGAATAGTCAACAAGAAAACTGCAGTTTCTATCGATTAGAAGTGATGGATCACAGAAAGAAACGATGGGCGGCAATTCTACCAAGTTATGATAAGATGCACATTCGGTTCATCGCACCGACTCCATCCAAAACGGAGTATCAGGAATTAGAAGAGCTCCAAATCGATACGAATTCAATCAAGGAATTTCAACGTTTTGATGGATTACCAATCGACATACTTCTAGGGAACAACATTTTGGGTAACATGAAACCAAAAATGTACACTCTTTCCTCTGGAAGGTTGGTAACTCGTACCACATTAGGAACAATCGTGTATCCACCAGTAAAAACCGAAGCACTCGTGCAAGTTCATCACATCAATCAAATCAATGTGTCGGGATCACGTGAGCGTATCGTCGCTCAAAACAAGAACAAGTCGGTTCTTCCATGCAAATCTAGAAAAAAATATGTCCAATACAAAACTGTCCCAACTAGTGGAGCAGCTTTGGATACTAGAACTCATGGGAATGGAACCCCCCGAAATCGTCAACAATAAGAAGAAATTGAACGAAGAACTTATCGAAAGTTTCAAGAAATCATCAACTCGTGATGAATCCAACATTATCCAAGTAGCCTTTCCATTCAACGGAAGAGAAAGTCAACTAAAAGACAACCTAGCTGTCGCCATCAAACGACTAGAGTCTTTACTTCGTTCACAATCAGAAAACGTGCGAAAAGCGTACCATGACATCATTGTACAACAACACACATCTGGTATCATTGAAGAAGTAACAGACGACATGGAGTCAATCGGACCCACCTATTACATTCCTCATCGAGTTGTAGTAAAAGAAGATTCAAATACCACTAAATTACGGATTGTATTGGATGCTTCTTCACACGCCAAAGGTGAACTATCCTTGAATGATTGCATTCATCCTGGTCCATCAATCCTTCAAAAAATAATGGGAATATTGATAAGAAGTCGTCTTTCTAAATATCTCTTCATTTCGGATCTGGAAAAAGCGTACCACAACGTGAGGGTACAGTCCAGATACAGGAACGCAACTCGTTTCTTATGGCTGAAAGATCCAACGAAAGGACCAACAAAGGATAATATTGTGATCTATCGGTTCACACGACTACCATCTGGTGTCACTTGCTCACCGTTTTTGTTAGCCATCACTATCCTTTTATACTTGGATATCGATCCAAGCCCAATAAACGAAAAGATTGTAGAAAATTTGTATGTCGACAATATTTTGGTCACATCAAATGATTTCAACGAAGTCCAAACTTTCTATGATCAACTCAAAACCAAATTTGCAAAAATGCATATGAATGCTCGAGAATTCCTGTGCAATTCAGACGAGGTAATGCAAGTCATCAAAAGTGAAGATTGTGCACCGAGTAGAATTAATAAGCTATTGGGACATATCTGGAATAGTGTAATGGATACAATTACGATCAAGATTGCAACTCCTCCAACAGGAACCCCAACCAAAAAAGAAATAGTCGCATTTCTCGCTAAGAATTACGATCCAACCGGGATCATCGCACCTCTCGTGGTGCAAGTGAAGAAACTTATCGTGCTATTATGGGAACACGATCTCAAATGGAAAGACCCCATTCCAGAATCGCTGATGCCAATGTGGCTGACTATTACGAAACAATTCACGGATACAGCATACACAGTGCCACGGCAACTGGTGTCGGAGTACAATTATTCCAGTGTACAATTGATCATTTTCTCCGATGCATCCAAAGACCATTATGCTACTGCCGCCTACTTAAGATTCAGCTATCCAGATAGAAGCTATCGAGCTCAATTGATTTCCGCCAAATCAAGGATAAAGCCTGGAAGAGTCAAGGATAAAGCCTGGAAGAGTCGGGATTACTATTCCACAGTTAGAATTGTTAGCTCTTCAAACAGCAACAAACATGGCTATCACTCTGATCGCAGAGCTCCACTTAACCATCGAGAAGGTCACATTTTTTAGTGATAATACATGTGTCCTATATTGGGTACTGCATCGCATTAGCAGTCAAATAGGATTGAAATGGGCTGCCAATCGGGTAGCCACAATACATGCAAACCTACAGAAGTTAACTGAACTTCAACTGAACCCAGAAGTGCGATACGTGCCAACAAGTGTCAATCCAGCGGACATCGCGACTCGTGGAAGTTCCCTTCAAGACCTTAAAAACAATGAATTGTGGCACCAGGGTCCAACCTTTCTCAAACAAGATGAGAAATTTTGGCCAAAAACGTTGGAAACCAGCCCTGAAGATGTACAAACATTTCATTTATTCGTGTCTGAAGATACAAATCAAGTTCTATCTCGAGAACTTCATGGAAACAATCCATCAAAGATAGATTATCCATCACAATTTGTAAATTCGTTACAAACAAAGGTCGTAGAAAATCTACCCATCGTGCCCTACTCGAGGACACATAACTTGCTGAAATTGGTTACAATAACCAACTATGTGCTCAAATTCGTCCACAATTGCATAGCAAAACGAAACAATCGGTTTCAAGATAGGACATATCTCTATCAGTCTTCAACATTAAAACGCTATGAAGATGCGGCGAACGACAACGATGAAGTAAAAAAGCGAAGAATCACTCGCAACTTCATTATTAAGTATCATTACGATGATGCCAAGGATCGCCTTGGTTTACAAATACCCGAACGGCTACGACCAAAGTTGGATACAGATGAGCTATACCATCATATCAGACCATTTGTCAATTCAAAACATCATAAGCACACGGATGCAATGAAAAATCCAATAATTATTATTGGTAAACATCCTTTGGCTCTACTCTTGGTAATGGAATCCCATATCTCACATTTCCACCAAGGAGTTAAAGATGTCATTTCGGACATCCAACGCAAATACTGGATTGAAAAGATAGGAACACTCGCCAGAAAAGTTCGAAAAAAGTGTATCACCTGCCAAAAAATACACGGAAAACCTTTCAAATATCCGTATGCCGAAGTGCTACCTTCTATCCGAAGCCACCTCGTATGTCCATTCGCGTTCATCGGACTCGACTATTTTGGTCCTTTACGATACAAAGCAAAAAATGAAGATGGAAAAGTATGGGTCCTACTTGTCACTTGCCTCGTCACACGAGCAGTACACTTGGAAATCGTCCAAGATAACACAACACATAGCTTTTTGTTGGCATTAAAGCGTTATTTCGGACGCCGAGGAGTCCCACAAACCATTTTATCGGATAACGCTCCGACATTCAAATTAGGATACAAAATGGTTAATTCGGATATCAAATCAATGATCAACAGAAGTTTAACGTTGACATCATTCCTCGCGGAAAAGGAGATCGAAATAAAACTAATCACTCCCTTTTCCCCATGGCAAGGAGGAATATATGAGCGAATCGTCGCTCTCGTCAAAAACATGATCAATAAAGTCATTGGAAAAATTCGAGTTTCGTACCTCGAGTTGGAAAGTCTGCTTATCGAAGCAGAAGGAATACTCAATTCAAGACCGATTACAACGAACAAAATTCACATCTCCGACGCAGAACCAATACGACCAGTCGATTTTCTCATAACTAAAGCATTTCTAGCCATTCCTGAATCCTATCAATCAATTGCTGAAAGTATTAAACCTGGAGAAACGGAAAAGAATACAAGACGATTACTCGAATCGTTAGCAGCAGTAAGAGAGAGTCTATGGAATGTTTTCGCGAAAGAATATTTTGCCCTGTTACGAGAATCAACAATACGCCCAGCTGCTCATTCGGACCAAAAACCAACACCTGGAACCATAGTTTTAATCGTGACTGAAAAGGTTCCACGTTATCAATGGCCCATCGGGGTCATACAAAAACTAATCCTATCAGAAGATGGACAAATACGGAAAGTGGAAGTGAATTGTGGAACCAAAACACTCCGGAAATCAGTTAGTCATTTGATACCGCTCGAAGTACCAATTGAAACGGAGCAACATAAACAATCAGTTACCGATACTCAAGACACTACAAAACCAGATGCATCGGCATCTACAGTCAAACTCAGAACAGGTCGCAAACGATCCCGACCATATCTTCATCGCAAAGCCAAAGAAGATAAGTTAAGAATCATATCACTCGTATCGTCGAGTACGCAACCGTCACCATCTGAGTCCTTGGATTCTCACTCATAACAAACTTCTACACTACCGTGAGAAGTTCGTTTCCCGCCTCCCCCCAGTGTTGTGGAGATAATGCTATTACTCCTCAACCTTTACAGTCTAGCTCGTAGACCCTGTCTTATATAAAAAGATTACCAATGGTGGATTAGGAAGTCTCTTAGAGAATAATAGCGTGACCGCCCGCTCTCATTACCTTATCTCTGATCGTTATCACCTTTGACCTTCGAAACGTGGCAATGTCAACGATGGAAGTAAAGTTATCAGAATTCAGTATTAGAAGTTAATTCCCTCCGGACGACAACTCTCAACTAATCGCACTCTTCTTGGCTTCGTCGGCTATCGCTGTGGATCCTTCGGACAACCGTCAAGTGGTAAAAGGTATCTATTAGTCTCTTGAGATATTCCTAATAAATTGTTGGTAATTATTGTTGTTATTTCTTTGCAATGTGTTTCCCCATCCTCGGAGCAGTTCGGGTTCACCTACCCTAGGAATTGCTTCGACAGACGTCATCTTCTCCTTCTTTTTTGTCGTCGACCATCAATTTGTTTGGAATAACTTGTGGATTAATCCAGCTATATTTGATTGTTACAGTTCTTATTTCTGAAATAGTGACGTCATCTTCTGCTTCTTTTTTGTCGTCGACCATTAATTTGTTCGGAATAACTTGTGGATTAATCCAGCTATATTTGATTGGAACAGTTCTTATTTCTGAAATAGTGACGTCATCTTCTGCTTCTTTTTTGTCGTCGACCATCAATTTGTTCGGAATAACTTGTGGATCATTTCAGCTATATTCGATTGGAACAGTTCTTATTTCTGAAATAGTGACGTCATCTTCTGCTTCTTTTTTGTCGTCGACCATTAATTTGTTCGGAATAACTTGTGGATTATTTCAGCTATATTTGATAGGAACAGTTCTCATTTCTGGAATAGTGACGTCATCTTCTCCTTCTTTTTTGTCGTCGACCATCAATTTGTTCGGAATAACTTGTGGATCATTTCAGCTATATTTGATTGGAACAGTTCTTATTTCTGAAATAGTGACGTCATCTTCTCCTTCTTTTTTGTCGTCGACCATTAATTTGTTCGAAATAACTTGTGGATCATTTCAGCTATATTTGATAGGAACAGTTCTTATTTCTGGAATAGTGACGTCATCTTCTGCTTCTTTTTTGTCGTCGACCATTAATTTGTTCGAAATAACTTGTGGATTATTTAAGCTATATTTGATAGGAACAGTTCTTATTTCTGAAATAGTGACGTCATCTTCTCCTTCTTTTTTGTCGTCGACCATTAATTTGTTCGAAATAACTTGTGGATTATTTCAGCTATATTTGATAGGAACAGTTCTTATTTCTGGAATAGTGACGTCATCTTCTCCTTCTTTTTTGTCGTCGACCATTAGTTTGTTCGGAATAACTTGTGGATTAATCCAGCTATATTTGATTGTTACAGTTCTTATTTCTGAAATAGTGACGTCATCTTCTGCTTCTTTTTTGTCGTCGACCATTAATTTGTTCGGAATAACTTGTGGATTAATCCAGCTATATTTGATTGTTACAGTTCTTATTTCTGGAATAGTGACGTCATCTTCTCCTTCTTTTTTGTCGTCGACCATCAATTTGTTCGGAATAACTTGTGGATTAATCCAGCTATATTTGATTGTTACAGTTCTTATTTCTGAAATAGTGACGTCATCTTCTCCTTCTTTTTTATCGTCGACCATCAATTTGTTCGGAATAACTTGTGGATTAATCCAGCTATATTTGATTGTTACAGTTCTTATTTCTGAAATAGTGACGTCATCTTCTGCTTCTTTTTTGTCGTCGACCATTAATTTGTTCGGAATAACTTGTGGATTAATCCAGCTATTTTTGATTGTTACAGTTTTTATTTCTGAAATAGTGACGTCATCTTCTCCTTTTTTTTTGTCGTCGACCATTAATTTGTTCGGAATAACTTGTGGATTATTTCAGCTATATTTGATAGGAACAGTTCTTATTTCTGAAATAGTGACGTCATCTTCTGCTTCTTTTTTGTCGTCGACCATTAATTTGTTCGGAATAACTTGTGGATTATTTCAGCTATATTTGATAGGAACAGTTCTTATTTCTGAAATAGTGACGTCATCTTCTCCTTTTTTTTGTCGTCGACCATTAATTTGTTCGGAATAACTTGTGGATTATTTCAGCTATATTTGATAGGAACAGTTCTTATTTCTGAAATAGTGACGTCATCTTCTCCTTCTTTTTTATCGTCGACCATCAATTTGTTCGAAATAACTTGTGGATTAATCCAGCGATATTTGATTGTTACAGTTCTTATTTCTGAAATAGTGACGTCATCTTCTGCTTCTTTTTTGTCGTCGACCATTAATTTGTTCGGAATAACTTGTGGATTAATCCAGTTATATTTGATTGTTACAGTTCTTATTTCTGAAATAGTGACGTCATCTTCTCCTTCTTTTTTATCGTCGACCATCAATTTGTTCGAAATAACTTGTGGATTAATCCAGCTATATTTGATTGTTACAGTTCTTATTTCTGAAATAGTGACGTCATCTTCTCCTTCTTTTTTATCGTCGACCATCAATTTGTTCGAAATAACTTGTGGATTAATCCAGCGATATTTGATTGTTACAGTTCTTATTTCTGAAATAGTGACGTCATCTTCTGCTTCTTTTTTATCGTCGACCATCAATTTGTTCGAAATAACTTGTGGATTAATCCAGCTATATTTGATTGTTACAGTTCTTATTTCTGAAATAGTGACGTCATCTTCTCCTTCTTTTTTATCGTCGACCATCAATTTGTTCGAAATAACTTGTGGATTAATCCAGTTATATTTGATTGTTACAGTTCTTATTTCTGAAATAGTGACGTCATCTTCTGCTTCTTTTTTATCGTCGACCATCAATTTGTTCGAAATAACTTGTGGATTAATCCAGCGATATTTGATTGTTACAGTTCTTATTTCTGAAATAGTGACGTCATCTTCTCCTTCTTTTTTATCGTCGACCATCAATTTGTTCGAAATAACTTGTGGATTAATCCAGTTATATTTGATTGTTACAGTTCTTATTTCTGAAATAGTGACGTCATCTTCTCCTTCTTTTTTATCGTCGACCATCAATTTGTTCGAAATAACTTGTGGATTAATCCAGCTATATTTGATTGTTACAGTTCTTATTTCTGGAATAGTGACGTCATCTTCTGCTTCTTTTTTGTCGTCGACCATTAATTTGTTCGGAATAACTTGTGGATTAATCCAGCTATATTTGATTGTTACAGTTCTTATTTCTGGAATAGTGACGTCATCTTCTCCTTCTTTTTTGTCGTCGACCATCAATTTGTTCGGAATAACTTGTGGATTAATCCAGCTATTTTTGATCGTTACAGTTTTTATTTCTGAAATAGTGACGTCATCTTCTCCTTCTTTTTTGTCGTCGACCATTAATTTGTTCGAAATAACTTGTGGATCATTTCAGCTATATTTGATTGGAACAGTTCTTATTTCTGAAATAGTGACGTCATCTTCTCCTTCTTTTTTGTCGTCGACCATCAATTTGTTCGGAATAACTTGTGGATCAATCCAGCTATTTTTGATTGTTACAGTTTTTATTTCTGAAATAGTGACGTCATCTTCTCCTTCTTTTTTGTCGTCGACCATTAGTTTGTTCGGAATAACTTGTGGATCATTTCAGCTATATTTGATTGGAACAGTTCTTATTTCTGAAATAGTGACGTCATCTTCTCCTTCTTTTTTGTCGTCGACCATTAGTTTGTTCGGAATAACTTGTGGATCATTTCAGCTATATTTGATTGGAACAGTTCTTATTTCTGAAATAGTGACGTCATCTTCTCCTTCTTTTTTGTCGTCGACCATTAATTTGTTCGAAATAACTTGTGGATTAATCCAGCTATATTTGATTGTTACAGTTCTTATTTCTGGAATAGTGACGTCATCTTCTCCTTCTTTTTTGTCGTCGACCATCAATTTGTTCGGAATAACTTGTGGATTAATCCAGCTATTTTTGATTGTTACAGTTTTTATTTCTGAAATAGTGACGTCATCTTCTCCTTCTTTTTTGTCGTCGACCATTAATTTGTTCGGAATAACTTGTGGATTAATCCAGCTATATTTGATTGTTACAGTTCTTATTTCTGGAATAGTGACGTCATCTTCTCCTTCTTTTTTGTCGTCGACCATTAATTTGTTCGGAATAACTTGTGGATTAATCCAGCTATTTTTGATTGTTACAGTTTTTATTTCTGAAATAGTGACGTCATCTTCTGCTTCTTTTTTGTCGTCGACCATTAATTTGTTCGGAATAACTTGTGGATCATTTCAGCTATATTTGATAGGAACAGTTCTTATTTCTGGAATAGTGACGTCATCTTCTCCTTCTTTTTTGTCGTCGACCATCAATTTGTTCGGAATAACTTGTGGATTAATCCAGCTATATTTGATTGTTACAGTTCTTATTTCTGGAATAGTGACGTCATCTTCTCCTTCTTTTTTGTCGTCGACCATTAATTTGTTCGAAATAACTTGTGGATCATTTCAGCTATATTTGATAGGAACAGTTCTTATTTCTGGAATAGTGACGTCATCTTCTCCTTCTTTTTTGTCGTCGACCATTAGTTTGTTCGGAATAACTTGTGGATTAATCCAGCTATATTTGATTGTTACAGTTCTTATTTCTGAAATAGTGACGTCATCTTCTGCTTCTTTTTTGTCGTCGACCATTAATTTGTTCGGAATAACTTGTGGATTAATCCAGCTATATTTGATTGTTACAGTTCTTATTTCTGGAATAGTGACGTCATCTTCTCCTTCTTTTTTGTCGTCGACCATCAATTTGTTCGGAATAACTTGTGGATTGATCCAGCTATTTTTGATTGTTACAGTTTTTATTTCTGAAATAGTGACGTCATCTTCTCCTTCTTTTTTGTCGTCGACCATTAATTTGTTCGGAATAACTTGTGGATTAATCCAGCTATATTTGATTGTTACAGTTCTTATTTCTGGAATAGTGACGTCATCTTCTCCTTCTTTTTTGTCGTCGACCATTAGTTTGTTCGGAATAACTTGTGGATTATTTCAGCTATATTTGATAGGAACAGTTCTTATTTCTGAAATAGTGACGTCATCTTCTCCTTCTTTTTTGTCGTCGACCATTAATTTGTTCGAAATAACTTGTGGATTAATCCAGCTATATTTGATTGTTACAGTTCTTATTTCTGGAATAGTGACGTCATCTTCTGCTTCTTTTTTGTCGTCGACCATTAATTTGTTCGGAATAACTTGTGGATTAATCCAGCTATATTTGATTGTTACAGTTCTTATTTCTGAAATAGTGACGTCATCTTCTGCTTCTTTTTTATCGTCGACCATCAATTTGTTCGAAATAACTTGTGGATTAATCCAGCTATATTTGATTGTTACAGTTCTTATTTCTGGAATAGTGACGTCATCTTCTGCTTCTTTTTTGTCGTCGACCATTAATTTGTTCGGAATAACTTGTGGATTAATCCAGCTATATTTGATTGTTACAGTTCTTATTTCTGAAATAGTGACGTCATCTTCTGCTTCTTTTTTATCGTCGACCATTAATTTGTTCGGAATAACTTGTGGATTAATCCAGCTATATTTGATTGTTACAGTTCTTATTTCTGAAATAGTGACGTCATCTTCTCCTTCTTTTTTATCGTCGACCATCAATTTGTTCGGAATAACTTGTGGATTAATCCAGCTATATTTGATTGTTACAGTTCTTATTTCTGGAATAGTGACGTCATCTTCGCCTTCTTTTTTGTCGTCGACCATCAATTTGTTCGGAATAACTTGTGGATTAATCCAGCTATTTTTGATTGTTACAGTTTTTATTTCTGAAATAGTGACGTCATCTTCTCCTTCTTTTTTGTCGTCGACCATTAATTTGTTCGAAATAACTTGTGGATTAATCCAGCTATATTTGATTGTTACAGTTCTTATTTCTGGAATAGTGACGTCATCTTCTCCTTCTTTTTTGTCGTCGACCATCAATTTGTTCGGAATAACTTGTGGATTAATCCAGCTATTTTTGATTGGAACAGTTTTTATTTCTGAAATAGTGACGTCATCTTCTCCTTCTTTTTTGTCGTCGACCATTAATTTGTTCGAAATAACTTGTGGATCATTTCAGCTATATTTGATAGGAACAGTTCTTATTTCTGAAATAGTGACGTCATCTTCTCCTTCTTTTTTATCGTCGACCATCAATTTGTTCGGAATAATTTGTGGATCATTTCAGCTATTTTTGATTGGAACAGTTCTTATTTCTGGAATAGTGACGTCATCTTCTCCTTCTTTTTTGTCGTCGACCATTAATTTGTTCGGAATAACTTGTGGATTATTTCAGCTATATTTGATAGGAACAGTTCTCATTTCTGGAATAGTGACGTCATCTTCTCCTTCTTTTTTGTCGTCGACCATTAATTTGTTCGGAATAACTTGTGGATTATTTCAGCTATATTTGATAGGAACAGTTCTTATTTCTGGAATAGTGACGTCATCTTCTCCTTCTTTTTTGTCGTCGACCATTAATTTGTTCGGAATAACTTGTGGATTATTTCAGCTATATTTGATAGGAACAGTTCTTATTTCTGAAATAGTGACGTCATCTTCTGCTTCTTTTTTGTCGTCGACCATTAATTTGTTCGGAATAACTTGTGGATTAATCCAGCTATATTTGATTGTTACAGTTCTTATTTCTGAAATAGTGACGTCATCTTCTGCTTCTTTTTTGTCGTCGACCATTAATTTGTTCGGAATAACTTGTGGATTAATCCAGCTATATTTGATTGTTACAGTTCTTATTTCTGAAATAGTGACGTCATCTTCTGCTTCTTTTTTATCGTCGACCATCAATTTGTTCGGAATAACTTGTGGATTAATCCAGCTATTTTTGATTGTTACAGTTTTTATTTCTGAAATAGTGACGTCATCTTCTCCTTCTTTTTTGTCGTCGACCATTAATTTGTTCGAAATAACTTGTGGATTAATCCAGCTATATTTGATTGTTACAGTTCTTATTTCTGGAATAGTGACGTCATCTTCTCCTTCTTTTTTGTCGTCGACCATCAATTTGTTCGGAATAACTTGTGGATTAATCCAGCTATTTTTGATTGTTACAGTTCTTATTTCTGAAATAGTGACGTCATCTTCTCCTTCTTTTTTGTCGTCGACCATTAATTTGTTCGAAATAACTTGTGGATCATTTCAGCTATATTTGATAGGAACAGTTCTTATTTCTGAAATAGTGACGTCATCTTCTGCTTCTTTTTTATCGTCGACCATCAATTTGTTCGGAATAACTTGTGGATTAATCCAGCTATTTTTGATTGTTACAGTTTTTATTTCTGAAATAGTGACGTCATCTTCTCCTTCTTTTTTGTCGTCGACCATTAATTTGTTCGAAATAACTTGTGGATTAATCCAGCTATATTTGATTGTTACAGTTCTTATTTCTGAAATAGTGACGTCATCTTCTCCTTCTTTTTTGTCGTCGACCATCAATTTGTTCGGAATAACTTGTGGATTAATCCAGCTATATTTGATTGTTACAGTTCTTATTTCTGAAATAGTGACGTCATCTTCTCCTTCTTTTTTGTCGTCGACCATTAATTTGTTCGAAATAACTTGTGGATCATTTCAGCTATATTTGATAGGAACAGTTCTTATTTCTGAAATAGTGACGTCATCTTCTCCTTCTTTTTTATCGTCGACCATCAATTTGTTCGGAATAACTTGTGGATCATTTCAGCTATTTTTGATTGGAACAGTTCTTATTTCTGGAATAGTGACGTCATCTTCTCCTTCTTTTTTGTCGTCGACCATTAATTTGTTCGGAATAACTTGTGGATTATTTCAGCTATATTTGATAGGAACAGTTCTCATTTCTGGAATAGTGACGTCATCTTCTCCTTCTTTTTTGTCGTCGACCATTAATTTGTTCGGAATAACTTGTGGATTATTTCAGCTATATTTGATAGGAACAGTTCTTATTTCTGGAATAGTGACGTCATCTTCTCCTTCTTTTTTGTCGTCGACCATTAATTTGTTCGGAATAACTTGTGGATTATTTCAGCTATATTTGATAGGAACAGTTCTTATTTCTGGAATAGTGACGTCATCTTCTGCTTCTTTTTTGTCGTCGACCATTAATTTGTTCGGAATAACTTGTGGATTAATCCAGCTATATTTGATTGTTACAGTTCTTATTTCTGAAATAGTGACGTCATCTTCTGCTTCTTTTTTATCGTCGACCATCAATTTGTTCGAAATAACTTGTGGATTAATCCAGCTATATTTGATTGTTACAGTTCTTATTTCTGAAATAGTGACGTCATCTTCTGCTTCTTTTTTATCGTCGACCATCAATTTGTTCGAAATAACTTGTGGATTAATCCAGCTATATTTGATTGTTACAGTTCTTATTTCTGAAATAGTGACGTCATCTTCTGCTTCTTTTTTGTCGTCGACCATTAATTTGTTCGGAATAACTTGTGGATTAATCCAGCTATATTTGATTGTTACAGTTCTTATTTCTGAAATAGTGACGTCATCTTCTGCTTCTTTTTTATCGTCGACCATCAATTTGTTCGAAATAACTTGTGGATTAATCCAGCTATATTTGATTGTTACAGTTCTTATTTCTGAAATAGTGACGTCATCTTCTGCTTCTTTTTTATCGTCGACCATCAATTTGTTCGAAATAACTTGTGGATTAATCCAGCTATATTTGATTGTTACAGTTCTTATTTCTGGAATAGTGACGTCATCTTCTGCTTCTTTTTTGTCGTCGACCATTAATTTGTTCGGAATAACTTGTGGATTAATCCAGCTATATTTGATTGTTACAGTTCTTATTTCTGAAATAGTGACGTCATCTTCTCCTTCTTTTTTGTCGTCGACCATTAATTTGTTCGGAATAACTTGTGGATTAATCCAGCTATATTTGATTGTTACAGTTCTTATTTCTGGAATAGTGACGTCATCTTCTCCTTCTTTTTTGTCGTCGACCATTAATTTGTTCGAAATAACTTGTGGATTAATCCAGCTATATTTGATTGTTACAGTTCTTATTTCTGGAATAGTGACGTCATCTTCTCCTTCTTTTTTGTCGTCGACCATCAATTTGTTCGGAATAACTTGTGGATTAATCCAGCTATTTTTGATTGGAACAGTTCTTATTTCTGAAATAGTGACGTCATCTTCTCCTTCTTTTTTGTCGTCGACCATTAATTTGTTCGAAATAACTTGTGGATCATTTCAGCTATATTTGATAGGAACAGTTCTTATTTCTGAAATAGTGACGTCATCTTCTCCTTCTTTTTTATCGTCGACCATCAATTTGTTCGGAATAACTTGTGGATCATTTCAGCTATATTTGATAGGAACAGTTCTTATTTCTGGAATAGTGACGTCATCTTCTCCTTCTTTTTTGTCGTCGACCATTAGTTTGTTCGGAATAACTTGTGGATTATTTCAGCTATATTTGATAGGAACAGTTCTCATTTCTGGAATAGTGACGTCATCTTCTCCTTCTTTTTTGTCGTCGACCATTAATTTGTTCGGAATAACTTGTGGATTATTTCAGCTATATTTGATAGGAACAGTTCTTATTTCTGGAATAGTGACGTCATCTTCTTCTTCTTTTTTGTCGTCGACCATTAGTTTGTTCGGAATAACTTGTGGATTATTTCAGCTATATTTGATAGGAACAGTTCTTATTTCTGAAATAGTGACGTCATCTTCTCCTTCTTTTTTGTCGTCGACCATTAATTTGTTCGGAATAACTTGTGGATTATTTCAGCTATATTTGATAGGAACAGTTCTTATTTCTGAAATAGTGACGTCATCTTCTCCTTCTTTTTTGTCGTCGACCATTAATTTGTTCGGAATAACTTGTGGATTATTTCAGCTATATTTGATAGGAACAGTTCTTATTTCTGGAATAGTGACGTCATCTTCTCCTTCTTTTTTGTCGTCGACCATTAATTTGTTCGGAATAACTTGTGGATTATTTCAGCTATATTTGATAGGAACAGTTCTTATTTCTGGAATAGTGACGTCATCTTCTCCTTCTTTTTTGTCGTCGACCATTAGTTTGTTCGGAATAACTTGTGGATTATTTCAGCTATATTTGATAGGAACAGTTCTTATTTCTGGAATAGTGACGTCATCTTCTCCTTCTTTTTTGTCGTCGACCATTAATTTGTTCGGAATAACTTGTGGATTATTTCAGCTATATTTGATAGGAACAGTTCTTATTTCTGGAATAGTGACGTCATCTTCTTCTTCTTTTTTGTCGTCGACCATTAGTTTGTTCGGAATAACTTGTGGATTATTTCAGCTATATTTGATAGGAACAGTTCTTATTTCTGAAATAGTGACGTCATCTTCTCCTTCTTTTTTGTCGTCGACCATTAATTTGTTCGGAATAACTTGTGGATTATTTCAGCTATATTTGATAGGAACAGTTCTTATTTCTGAAATAGTGACGTCATCTTCTCCTTCTTTTTTGTCGTCGACCATTAATTTGTTCGGAATAACTTGTGGATTATTTCAGCTATATTTGATAGGAACAGTTCTTATTTCTGGAATAGTGACGTCATCTTCTCCTTCTTTTTTGTCGTCGACCATTAGTTTGTTCGGAATAACTTGTGGATTATTTCAGCTATATTTGATAGGAACAGTTCTTATTTCTGGAATAGTGACGTCATCTTCTCCTTCTTTTTTGTCGTCGACCATTAATTTGTTCGGAATAACTTGTGGATTATTTCAGCTATATTTGATAGGAACAGTTCTTATTTCTGAAATAGTGACGTCATCTTCTCCTTCTTTTTTGTCGTCGACCATTAGTTTGTTCGGAATAACTTGTGGATTATTTCAGCTATATTTGATAGGAACAGTTCTTATTTCTGAAATAGTGACGTCATCTTCTCCTTCTTTTTTGTCGTCGACCATTAGTTTGTTCGGAATAACTTGTGGATTATTTCAGCTATATTTGATAGGAACAGTTCTTATTTCTGAAATAGTGACGTCATCTTCTCCTTCTTTTTTGTCGTCGACCATTAATTTGTTCGGAATAACTTGTGGATTATTTCAGCTATATTTGATAGGAACAGTTCTTATTTCTGGAATAGTGACGTCATCTTCTCCTTCTTTTTTGTCGTCGACCATTAGTTTGTTCGGAATAACTTGTGGATTATTTCAGCTATATTTGATAGGAACAGTTCTTATTTCTGGAATAGTGACGTCATCTTCTTCTTCTTTTTTGTCGTCGACCATTAGTTTGTTCGGAATAACTTGTGGATTATTTCAGCTATATTTGATAGGAACAGTTCTTATTTCTGAAATAGTGACGTCATCTTCTCCTTCTTTTTTGTCGTCGACCATTAATTTGTTCGGAATAACTTGTGGATTATTTCAGCTATATTTGATAGGAACAGTTCTTATTTCTGGAATAGTGACGTCATCTTCTCCTTCTTTTTTGTCGTCGACCATTAATTTGTTCGGAATAACTTGTGGATTATTTCAGCTATATTTGATAGGAACAGTTCTTATTTCTGAAATAGTGACGTCATCTTCTCCTTCTTTTTTGTCGTCGACCATTAATTTGTTCGGAATAACTTGTGGATTAATCCAGCTATATTTGATTGTTACAGTTCTTATTTCTGGAATAGTGACGTCATCTTCTCCTTCTTTTTTGTCGTCGACCATTAATTTGTTCGGAATAACTTGTGGATTATTTCAGCTATATTTGATAGGAACAGTTCTTATTTCTGAAATAGTGACGTCATCTTCTCCTTCTTTTTTGTCGTCGACCATTAGTTTGTTCGGAATAACTTGTGGATTATTTCAGCTATATTTGATAGGAACAGTTCTTATTTCTGGAATAGTGACGTCATCTTCTCCTTCTTTTTTGTCGTCGACCATTAATTTGTTCGGAATAACTTGTGGATTATTTCAGCTATATTTGATAGGAACAGTTCTTATTTCTGGAATAGTGACGTCATCTTCTTCTTCTTTTTTGTCGTCGACCATTAATTTGTTCGGAATAACTTGTGGATTATTTCAGCTATATTTGATAGGAACAGTTCTTATTTCTGAAATAGTGACGTCATCTTCTCCTTCTTTTTTGTCGTCGACCATTAATTTGTTCGGAATAACTTGTGGATTATTTCAGCTATATTTGATAGGAACAGTTCTTATTTCTGAAATAGTGACGTCATCTTCTCCTTCTTTTTTGTCGTCGACCATTAATTTGTTCGGAATAACTTGTGGATTATTTCAGCTATATTTGATAGGAACAGTTCTTATTTCTGGAATAGTGACGTCATCTTCTCCTTCTTTTTTGTCGTCGACCATTAATTTGTTCGGAATAACTTGTGGATTATTTCAGCTATATTTGATAGGAACAGTTCTTATTTCTGGAATAGTGACGTCATCTTCTCCTTCTTTTTTGTCGTCGACCATTAGTTTGTTCGGAATAACTTGTGGATTATTTCAGCTATATTTGATAGGAACAGTTCTTATTTCTGAAATAGTGACGTCATCTTCTCCTTCTTTTTTGTCGTCGACCATTAATTTGTTCGGAATAACTTGTGGATTATTTCAGCTATATTTGATAGGAACAGTTCTTATTTCTGAAATAGTGACGTCATCTTCTCCTTCTTTTTTGTCGTCGACCATTAATTTGTTCGGAATAACTTGTGGATTATTTCAGCTATATTTGATAGGAACAGTTCTTATTTCTGGAATAGTGACGTCATCTTCTCCTTCTTTTTTGTCGTCGACCATTAATTTGTTCGGAATAACTTGTGGATTATTTCAGCTATATTTGATAGGAACAGTTCTTATTTCTGAAATAGTGACGTCATCTTCTCCTTCTTTTTTGTCGTCGACCATTAATTTGTTCGGAATAACTTGTGGATTAATCCAGCTATATTTGATTGTTACAGTTCTTATTTCTGGAATAGTGACGTCATCTTCTCCTTCTTTTTTGTCGTCGACCATTAATTTGTTCGGAATAACTTGTGGATTATTTCAGCTATATTTGATAGTAACAGTTCTTATTTCTGGAATAGTGACGTCATCTTCTCCTTCTTTTTTGTCGTCGACCATTAATTTGTTCGGAATAACTTGTGGATTATTTCAGCTATATTTGATAGGAACAGTTCTTATTTCTGAAATAGTGACGTCATCTTCTCCTTCTTTTTTGTCGTCGACCATTAGTTTGTTCGGAATAACTTGTGGATTATTTCAGCTATATTTGATAGGAACAGTTCTTATTTCTGAAATAGTGACGTCATCTTCTCCTTCTTTTTTGTCGTCGACCATTAATTTGTTCGGAGTAACTTGTGGATTAATCCAGCTATATTTGATTGTTACAGTTCTTATTTCTGGAATAGTGACGTCATCTTCTCCTTCTTTTTTGTCGTCGACCATTAGTTTGTTCGGAATAACTTGTGGATTATTTCAGCTATATTTGATAGGAACAGTTCTTATTTCTGAAATAGTGACGTCATCTTCTCCTTCTTTTTTGTCGTCGACCATTAGTTTGTTCGGAATAACTTGTGGATTATTTCAGCTATATTTGATAGGAACAGTTCTTATTTCTGAAATAGTGACGTCATCTTCTCCTTCTTTTTTGTCGTCGACCATTAATTTGTTCGGAATAACTTGTGGATTAATCCAGCTATATTTGATTGTTACAGTTCTTATTTCTGGAATAGTGACGTCATCTTCTCCTTCTTTTTTGTCGTCGACCATTAATTTGTTCGGAATAACTTGTGGATTATTTCAGCTATATTTGATAGGAACAGTTCTTATTTCTGGAATAGTGACGTCATCTTCTCCTTCTTTTTTGTCGTCGACCATTAATTTGTTCGGAATAACTTGTGGATTATTTCAGCTATATTTGATAGGAACAGTTCTTATTTCTGAAATAGTGACGTCATCTTCTCCTTCTTTTTTGTCGTCGACCATTAATTTGTTCGGAATAACTTGTGGATTAATCCAGCTATATTTGATTGTTACAGTTCTTATTTCTGGAATAGTGACGTCATCTTCTCCTTCTTTTTTGTCGTCGACCATTAATTTGTTCGGAATAACTTGTGGATTATTTCAGCTATATTTGATAGTAACAGTTCTTATTTCTGGAATAGTGACGTCATCTTCTCCTTCTTTTTTGTCGTCGACCATTAATTTGTTCGGAATAACTTGTGGATTATTTCAGCTATATTTGATAGGAACAGTTCTTATTTCTGAAATAGTGACGTCATCTTCTCCTTCTTTTTTGTCGTCGACCATTAGTTTGTTCGGAATAACTTGTGGATTATTTCAGCTATATTTGATAGGAACAGTTCTTATTTCTGAAATAGTGACGTCATCTTCTCCTTCTTTTTTGTCGTCGACCATTAATTTGTTCGGAGTAACTTGTGGATTAATCCAGCTATATTTGATTGTTACAGTTCTTATTTCTGGAATAGTGACGTCATCTTCTCCTTCTTTTTTGTCGTCGACCATTAGTTTGTTCGGAATAACTTGTGGATTATTTCAGCTATATTTGATAGGAACAGTTCTTATTTCTGAAATAGTGACGTCATCTTCTCCTTCTTTTTTGTCGTCGACCATTAGTTTGTTCGGAATAACTTGTGGATTATTTCAGCTATATTTGATAGGAACAGTTCTTATTTCTGAAATAGTGACGTCATCTTCTCCTTCTTTTTTGTCGTCGACCATTAATTTGTTCGGAATAACTTGTGGATTAATCCAGCTATATTTGATTGTTACAGTTCTTATTTCTGGAATAGTGACGTCATCTTCTCCTTCTTTTTTGTCGTCGACCATTAATTTGTTCGGAATAACTTGTGGATTATTTCAGCTATATTTGATAGGAACAGTTCTTATTTCTGAAATAGTGACGTCATCTTCTCCTTCTTTTTTGTCGTCGACCATTAGTTTGTTCGGAATAACTTGTGGATTATTTCAGCTATATTTGATAGGAACAGTTCTTATTTCTGAAATAGTGACGTCATCTTCTCCTTCTTTTTTGTCGTCGACCATTAATTTGTTCGGAATAACTTGTGGATTAATCCAGCTATATTTGATTGTTACAGTTCTTATTTCTGGAATAGTGACGTCATCTTCTCCTTCTTTTTTGTCGTCGACCATTAATTTGTTCGGAATAACTTGTGGATTATTTCAGCTATATTTGATAGGAACAGTTCTTATTTCTGAAATAGTGACGTCATCTTCTCCTTCTTTTTTGTCGTCGACCATTAGTTTGTTCGGAATAACTTGTGGATTATTTCAGCTATATTTGATAGGAACAGTTCTTATTTCTGAAATAGTGACGTCATCTTCTCCTTCTTTTTTGTCGTCGACCATTAATTTGTTCGGAATAACTTGTGGATTAATCCAGCTATATTTGATTGTTACAGTTCTTATTTCTGGAATAGTGACGTCATCTTCTCCTTCTTTTTTGTCGTCGACCATTAATTTGTTCGGAATAACTTGTGGATTATTTCAGCTATATTTGATAGGAACAGTTCTTATTTCTGAAATAGTGACGTCATCTTCTCCTTCTTTTTTGTCGTCGACCATTAGTTTGTTCGGAATAACTTGTGGATTATTTCAGCTATATTTGATAGGAACAGTTCTTATTTCTGAAATAGTGACGTCATCTTCTCCTTCTTTTTTGTCGTCGACCATTAATTTGTTCGGAATAACTTGTGGATTAATCCAGCTATATTTGATTGTTACAGTTCTTATTTCTGGAATAGTGACGTCATCTTCTCCTTCTTTTTTGTCGTCGACCATTAGTTTGTTCGGAATAACTTGTGGATTATTTCAGCTATATTTGATAGGAACAGTTCTTATTTCTGAAATAGTGACGTCATCTTCTCCTTCTTTTTTGTCGTCGACCATTAATTTGTTCGGAATAACTTGTGGATTAATCCAGCTATATTTGATTGTCACAGTTCTTATTTCTGGAATAGTGACGTCATCTTCTCCTTCTTTTTTGTCGTCGACCATTAGTTTGTTCGGAATAACTTGTGGATTATTTCAGCTATATTTGATAGGAACAGTTCTTATTTCTGAAATAGTGACGTCATCTTCTCCTTCTTTTTTGTCGTCGACCATTAATTTGTTCGGAATAACTTGTGGATTAATCCAGCTATATTTGATTGTTACAGTTCTTATTTCTGGAATAGTGACGTCATCTTCTCCTTCTTTTTTGTCGTCGACCATTAATTTGTTCGGAATAACTTGTGGATTATTTCAGCTATATTTGATAGGAACAGTTCTTATTTCTGAAATAGTGACGTCATCTTCTCCTTCTTTTTTGTCGTCGACCATTAATTTGTTCGGAATAACTTGTGGATTAATCCAGCTATATTTGATTGTTACAGTTCTTATTTCTGGAATAGTGACGTCATCTTCTCCTTCTTTTTTGTCGTCGACCATTAGTTTGTTCGGAATAACTTGTGGATTATTTCAGCTATATTTGATAGGAACAGTTCTTATTTCTGAAATAGTGACGTCATCTTCTCCTTCTTTTTTGTCGTCGACCATTAATTTGTTCGGAATAACTTGTGGATTAATCCAGCTATATTTGATTGTTACAGTTCTTATTTCTGGAATAGTGACGTCATCTTCTCCTTCTTTTTTGTCGTCGACCATTAGTTTGTTCGGAATAACTTGTGGATTATTTCAGCTATATTTGATAGGAACAGTTCTTATTTCTGGAATAGTGACGTCATCTTCTCCTTCTTTTTTGTCGTCGACCATTTGTTTGTTCGGAATAACTTGTGGATTATTTCAGCTATATTTGATAGGAACAGTTCTTATTTCTGGAATAGTGACGTCATCTTCTCCTTCTTTTTTGTCGTCGACCATTAATTTGTTCGGAATAACTTGTGGATTAATCCAGCTATATTTGATTGTTACAGTTCTTATTTCTGAAATAGTGACGTCATCTTCTCCTTCTTTTTTGTCGTCGACCATTAATTTGTTCGGAATAACTTGTGGATTAATCCAGCTATATTTGATTGTTACAGTTCTTATTTCTGAAATAGTGACGTCATCTTCTCCTTCTTTTTTGTCGTCGACCATTAATTTGTTCGGAATAACTTGTGGATTAATCCAGCTATATTTGATTGTTACAGTTCTTATTTCTGGAATAGTGACGTCATCTTCTCCTTCTTTTTTGTCGTCGACCATTAATTTGTTCGGAATAACTTGTGGATTAATCCAGCTATATTTGATTGTTACAGTTCTTATTTCTGAAATAGTGACGTCATCTTCTCCTTCTTTTTTGTCGTCGACCATTAATTTGTTCGGAATAACTTGTGGATTAATCCAGCTATATTTGATTGTTACAGTTCTTATTTCTGGAATAGTGACGTCATCTTCTCCTTCTTTTTTGTCGTCGACCATTAATTTGTTCGGAATAACTTGTGGATTAATCCAGCTATATTTGATTGTTACAGTTCTTATTTCTGAAATAGTGACGTCATCTTCTCCTTCTTTTTTGTCGTCGACCATTAATTTGTTCGGAATAACTTGTGGATTAATCCAGCTATATTTGATTGATACAGTTCTTATTTCTGGAATAGTGACGTCATCTTCTCCTTCTTTTTTGTCGTCGACCATTAATTTGTTCGGAATAACTTGTGGATTATTTCAGCTATATTTGATAGGAAAAGTTCTTATTTCTGAAATAGTGACGTCATCTTCTCCTTCTTTTTTGTCGTCGACCATTAATTTGTTCGGAATAACTTGTGGATTATTTCAGCTATATTTGATAGGAACAGTTCTTATTTCTGAAATAGTGACGTCATCTTCTCCTTCTTTTTTGTCGTCGACCATTAATTTGTTCGGAATAACTTGTGGATTAATCCAGCTATATTTGATAGGAACAGTTCTTATTTCTGAAATAGTGACGTCATCTTCTGCTTCTTTTTTGTCGTCGACCATTAGTTTGTTCGGAATAACTTGTGGATTATTTCAGCTATATTTGATAGGAACAGTTCTTATTTCTGGAATAGTGACGTCATCTTCTCCTTCTTTTTTGTCGTCGACCATTAATTTGTTCGGAATAACTTGTGGATTAATCCAGCTATATTTGATTGTTACAGTTCTTATTTCTGGAATAGTGACGTCATCTTCTCCTTCTTTTTTGTCGTCGACCATTAATTTGTTCGGAATAACTTGTGGATTAATCCAGCTATATTTGATAGGAACAGTTCTTATTTCTGGAATAGTGACGTCATCTTCTCCTTCTTTTTTGTCGTCGACCATTAATTTGTTCGGAATAACTTGTGGATTAATCCAGCTATATTTGATTGTTACAGTTCTTATTTCTGAAATAGTGACGTCATCTTCTCCTTCTTTTTTGTCGTCGACCATTAGTTTGTTCGGAATAACTTGTGGATTATTTCAGCTATATTTGATAGGAACAGTTCTTATTTCTGAAATAGTGACGTCATCTTCTCCTTCTTTTTTGTCGTCGACCATTAATTTGTTCGGAATAACTTGTGGATTAATCCAGCTATATTTGATTGTTACAGTTCTTATTTCTGGAATAGTGACGTCATCTTCTCCTTCTTTTTTGTCGTCGACCATTAGTTTGTTCGGAATAACTTGTGGATTATTTCAGCTATATTTGATAGGAACAGTTCTTATTTCTGGAATAGTGACGTCATCTTCTCCTTCTTTTTTGTCGTCGACCATTTGTTTGTTCGGAATAACTTGTGGATTATTTCAGCTATATTTGATAGGAACAGTTCTTATTTCTGGAATAGTGACGTCATCTTCTCCTTCTTTTTTGTCGTCGACCATTAATTTGTTCGGAATAACTTGTGGATTAATCCAGCTATATTTGATTGTTACAGTTCTTATTTCTGAAATAGTGACGTCATCTTCTCCTTCTTTTTTGTCGTCGACCATTAATTTGTTCGGAATAACTTGTGGATTAATCCAGCTATATTTGATTGTTACAGTTCTTATTTCTGAAATAGTGACGTCATCTTCTCCTTCTTTTTTGTCGTCGACCATTAATTTGTTCGGAATAACTTGTGGATTAATCCAGCTATATTTGATTGTTACAGTTCTTATTTCTGGAATAGTGACGTCATCTTCTCCTTCTTTTTTGTCGTCGACCATTAATTTGTTCGGAATAACTTGTGGATTAATCCAGCTATATTTGATTGTTACAGTTCTTATTTCTGAAATAGTGACGTCATCTTCTCCTTCTTTTTTGTCGTCGACCATTAATTTGTTCGGAATAACTTGTGGATTAATCCAGCTATATTTGATTGTTACAGTTCTTATTTCTGGAATAGTGACGTCATCTTCTCCTTCTTTTTTGTCGTCGACCATTAATTTGTTCGGAATAACTTGTGGATTATTTCAGCTATATTTGATAGGAACAGTTCTTATTTCTGGAATAGTGACGTCATCTTCTCCTTCTTTTTTGTCGTCGACCATTAATTTGTTCGGAATAACTTGTGGATTAATCCAGCTATATTTGATTGTTACAGTTCTTATTTCTGGAATAGTGACGTCATCTTCTCCTTCTTTTTTGTCGTCGACCATTAATTTGTTCGGAATAACTTGTGGATTAATCCAGCTATATTTGATTGTTACAGTTCTTATTTCTGAAATAGTGACGTCATCTTCTCCTTCTTTTTTGTCGTCGACCATTAGTTTGTTCGGAATAACTTGTGGATTATTTCAGCTATATTTGATAGGAACAGTTCTTATTTCTGAAATAGTGACGTCATCTTCTCCTTCTTTTTTGTCGTCGACCATTAATTTGTTCGGAATAACTTGTGGATTAATCCAGCTATATTTGATTGTTACAGTTCTTATTTCTGGAATAGTGACGTCATCTTCTCCTTCTTTTTTGTCGTCGACCATTAGTTTGTTCGGAATAACTTGTGGATTATTTCAGCTATATTTGATAGGAACAGTTCTTATTTCTGGAATAGTGACGTCATCTTCTCCTTCTTTTTTGTCGTCGACCATTTGTTTGTTCGGAATAACTTGTGGATTATTTCAGCTATATTTGATAGGAACAGTTCTTATTTCTGGAATAGTGACGTCATCTTCTCCTTCTTTTTTGTCGTCGACCATTAATTTGTTCGGAATAACTTGTGGATTAATCCAGCTATATTTGATTGTTACAGTTCTTATTTCTGAAATAGTGACGTCATCTTCTCCTTCTTTTTTGTCGTCGACCATTAATTTGTTCGGAATAACTTGTGGATTAATCCAGCTATATTTGATTGTTACAGTTCTTATTTCTGAAATAGTGACGTCATCTTCTCCTTCTTTTTTGTCGTCGACCATTAATTTGTTCGGAATAACTTGTGGATTAATCCAGCTATATTTGATTGTTACAGTTCTTATTTCTGGAATAGTGACGTCATCTTCTCCTTCTTTTTTGTCGTCGACCATTAATTTGTTCGGAATAACTTGTGGATTAATCCAGCTATATTTGATTGTTACAGTTCTTATTTCTGAAATAGTGACGTCATCTTCTCCTTCTTTTTTGTCGTCGACCATTAATTTGTTCGGAATAACTTGTGGATTAATCCAGCTATATTTGATTGTTACAGTTCTTATTTCTGAAATAGTGACGTCATCTTCTCCTTCTTTTTTGTCGTCGACCATTAATTTGTTCGGAATAACTTGTGGATTAATCCAGCTATATTTGATTGTTACAGTTCTTATTTCTGGAATAGTGACGTCATCTTCTCCTTCTTTTTTGTCGTCGACCATTAATTTGTTCGGAATAACTTGTGGATTAATCCAGCTATATTTGATTGTTACAGTTCTTATTTCTGAAATAGTGACGTCATCTTCTCCTTCTTTTTTGTCGTCGACCATTAATTTGTTCGGAATAACTTGTGGATTAATCCAGCTATATTTGATTGTTACAGTTCTTATTTCTGGAATAGTGACGTCATCTTCTCCTTCTTTTTTGTCGTCGACCATTAATTTGTTCGGAATAACTTGTGGATTATTTCAGCTATATTTGATAGGAACAGTTCTTATTTCTGGAATAGTGACGTCATCTTCTCCTTCTTTTTTGTCGTCGACCATTTGTTTGTTCGGAATAACTTGTGGATTATTTCAGCTATATTTGATAGGAACAGTTCTTATTTCTGGAATAGTGACGTCATCTTCTCCTTCTTTTTTGTCGTCGACCATTAATTTGTTCGGAATAACTTGTGGATTAATCCAGCTATATTTGATTGTTACAGTTCTTATTTCTGAAATAGTGACGTCATCTTCTCCTTCTTTTTTGTCGTCGACCATTAATTTGTTCGGAATAACTTGTGGATTAATCCAGCTATATTTGATTGTTACAGTTCTTATTTCTGAAATAGTGACGTCATCTTCTCCTTCTTTTTTGTCGTCGACCATTAATTTGTTCGGAATAACTTGTGGATTAATCCAGCTATATTTGATTGTTACAGTTCTTATTTCTGGAATAGTGACGTCATCTTCTCCTTCTTTTTTGTCGTCGACCATTAATTTGTTCGGAATAACTTGTGGATTAATCCAGCTATATTTGATTGTTACAGTTCTTATTTCTGAAATAGTGACGTCATCTTCTCCTTCTTTTTTGTCGTCGACCATTAATTTGTTCGGAATAACTTGTGGATTAATCCAGCTATATTTGATTGTTACAGTTCTTATTTCTGAAATAGTGACGTCATCTTCTCCTTCTTTTTTGTCGTCGACCATTAATTTGTTCGGAATAACTTGTGGATTAATCCAGCTATATTTGATTGTTACAGTTCTTATTTCTGGAATAGTGACGTCATCTTCTCCTTCTTTTTTGTCGTCGACCATTAATTTGTTCGGAATAACTTGTGGATTAATCCAGCTATATTTGATTGTTACAGTTCTTATTTCTGAAATAGTGACGTCATCTTCTCCTTCTTTTTTGTCGTCGACCATTAATTTGTTCGGAATAACTTGTGGATTAATCCAGCTATATTTGATTGTTACAGTTCTTATTTCTGGAATAGTGACGTCATCTTCTCCTTCTTTTTTGTCGTCGACCATTAATTTGTTCGGAATAACTTGTGGATTATTTCAGCTATATTTGATAGGAACAGTTCTTATTTCTGGAATAGTGACGTCATCTTCTCCTTCTTTTTTGTCGTCGACCATTAATTTGTTCGGAATAACTTGTGGATTAATCCAGCTATATTTGATTGTTACAGTTCTTATTTCTGGAATAGTGACGTCATCTTCTCCTTCTTTTTTGTCGTCGACCATTAATTTGTTCGGAATAACTTGTGGATTAATCCAGCTATATTTGATTGATACAGTTCTTATTTCTGGAATAGTGACGTCATCTTCTCCTTCTTTTTTGTCGTCGACCATTAATTTGTTCGGAATAACTTGTGGATTAATCCAGCTATATTTGATTGTTACAGTTCTTATTTCTGGAATAGTGACGTCATCTTCTCCTTCTTTTTTGTCGTCGACCATTAATTTGTTCGGAATAACTTGTGGATTAATCCAGCTATATTTGATTGATACAGTTCTTATTTCTGGAATAGTGACGTCATCTTCTCCTTCTTTTTTGTCGTCGACCATTAATTTGTTCGGAATAACTTGTGGATTATTTCAGCTATATTTGATAGGAAAAGTTCTTATTTCTGAAATAGTGACGTCATCTTCTCCTTCTTTTTTGTCGTCGACCATTAATTTGTTCGGAATAACTTGTGGATTATTTCAGCTATATTTGATAGGAACAGTTCTTATTTCTGAAATAGTGACGTCATCTTCTCCTTCTTTTTTGTCGTCGACCATTAATTTGTTCGGAATAACTTGTGGATTAATCCAGCTATATTTGATTGTTACAGTTCTTATTTCTGGAATAGTGACGTCATCTTCTCCTTCTTTTTTGTCGTCGACCATTAATTTGTTCGGAATAACTTGTGGATTAATCCAGCTATATTTGATAGGAACAGTTCTTATTTCTGGAATAGTGACGTCATCTTCTCCTTCTTTTTTGTCGTCGACCATTAATTTGTTCGGAATAACTTGTGGATTAATCCAGCTATATTTGATTGTTACAGTTCTTATTTCTGGAATAGTGACGTCATCTTCTCCTTCTTTTTTGTCGTCGACCATTAGTTTGTTCGGAATAACTTGTGGATTATTTCAGCTATATTTGATAGGAACAGTTCTTATTTCTGAAATAGTGACGTCATCTTCTCCTTCTTTTTTGTCGTCGACCATTAATTTGTTCGGAATAACTTGTGGATTAATCCAGCTATATTTGATTGTTACAGTTCTTATTTCTGGAATAGTGACGTCATCTTCTCCTTCTTTTTTGTCGTCGACCATTAGTTTGTTCGGAATAACTTGTGGATTATTTCAGCTATATTTGATAGGAACAGTTCTTATTTCTGGAATAGTGACGTCATCTTCTCCTTCTTTTTTGTCGTCGACCATTTGTTTGTTCGGAATAACTTGTGGATTATTTCAGCTATATTTGATAGGAACAGTTCTTATTTCTGGAATAGTGACGTCATCTTCTCCTTCTTTTTTGTCGTCGACCATTAATTTGTTCGGAATAACTTGTGGATTAATCCAGCTATATTTGATTGTTACAGTTCTTATTTCTGAAATAGTGACGTCATCTTCTCCTTCTTTTTTGTCGTCGACCATTAATTTGTTCGGAATAACTTGTGGATTAATCCAGCTATATTTGATTGTTACAGTTCTTATTTCTGAAATAGTGACGTCATCTTCTCCTTCTTTTTTGTCGTCGACCATTAATTTGTTCGGAATAACTTGTGGATTAATCCAGCTATATTTGATTGTTACAGTTCTTATTTCTGGAATAGTGACGTCATCTTCTCCTTCTTTTTTGTCGTCGACCATTAATTTGTTCGGAATAACTTGTGGATTAATCCAGCTATATTTGATTGTTACAGTTCTTATTTCTGAAATAGTGACGTCATCTTCTCCTTCTTTTTTGTCGTCGACCATTAATTTGTTCGGAATAACTTGTGGATTAATCCAGCTATATTTGATTGTTACAGTTCTTATTTCTGAAATAGTGACGTCATCTTCTCCTTCTTTTTTGTCGTCGACCATTAATTTGTTCGGAATAACTTGTGGATTAATCCAGCTATATTTGATTGTTACAGTTCTTATTTCTGGAATAGTGACGTCATCTTCTCCTTCTTTTTTGTCGTCGACCATTAATTTGTTCGGAATAACTTGTGGATTAATCCAGCTATATTTGATTGTTACAGTTCTTATTTCTGAAATAGTGACGTCATCTTCTCCTTCTTTTTTGTCGTCGACCATTAATTTGTTCGGAATAACTTGTGGATTAATCCAGCTATATTTGATTGTTACAGTTCTTATTTCTGGAATAGTGACGTCATCTTCTCCTTCTTTTTTGTCGTCGACCATTAATTTGTTCGGAATAACTTGTGGATTATTTCAGCTATATTTGATAGGAACAGTTCTTATTTCTGGAATAGTGACGTCATCTTCTCCTTCTTTTTTGTCGTCGACCATTAATTTGTTCGGAATAACTTGTGGATTAATCCAGCTATATTTGATTGTTACAGTTCTTATTTCTGGAATAGTGACGTCATCTTCTCCTTCTTTTTTGTCGTCGACCATTAATTTGTTCGGAATAACTTGTGGATTAATCCAGCTATATTTGATTGTTACAGTTCTTATTTCTGAAATAGTGACGTCATCTTCTCCTTCTTTTTTGTCGTCGACCATTAGTTTGTTCGGAATAACTTGTGGATTATTTCAGCTATATTTGATAGGAACAGTTCTTATTTCTGAAATAGTGACGTCATCTTCTCCTTCTTTTTTGTCGTCGACCATTAATTTGTTCGGAATAACTTGTGGATTAATCCAGCTATATTTGATTGTTACAGTTCTTATTTCTGGAATAGTGACGTCATCTTCTCCTTCTTTTTTGTCGTCGACCATTAGTTTGTTCGGAATAACTTGTGGATTATTTCAGCTATATTTGATAGGAACAGTTCTTATTTCTGGAATAGTGACGTCATCTTCTCCTTCTTTTTTGTCGTCGACCATTTGTTTGTTCGGAATAACTTGTGGATTATTTCAGCTATATTTGATAGGAACAGTTCTTATTTCTGGAATAGTGACGTCATCTTCTCCTTCTTTTTTGTCGTCGACCATTAATTTGTTCGGAATAACTTGTGGATTAATCCAGCTATATTTGATTGTTACAGTTCTTATTTCTGAAATAGTGACGTCATCTTCTCCTTCTTTTTTGTCGTCGACCATTAATTTGTTCGGAATAACTTGTGGATTAATCCAGCTATATTTGATTGTTACAGTTCTTATTTCTGAAATAGTGACGTCATCTTCTCCTTCTTTTTTGTCGTCGACCATTAATTTGTTCGGAATAACTTGTGGATTAATCCAGCTATATTTGATTGTTACAGTTCTTATTTCTGGAATAGTGACGTCATCTTCTCCTTCTTTTTTGTCGTCGACCATTAATTTGTTCGGAATAACTTGTGGATTAATCCAGCTATATTTGATTGTTACAGTTCTTATTTCTGAAATAGTGACGTCATCTTCTCCTTCTTTTTTGTCGTCGACCATTAATTTGTTCGGAATAACTTGTGGATTAATCCAGCTATATTTGATTGTTACAGTTCTTATTTCTGAAATAGTGACGTCATCTTCTCCTTCTTTTTTGTCGTCGACCATTAATTTGTTCGGAATAACTTGTGGATTAATCCAGCTATATTTGATTGTTACAGTTCTTATTTCTGGAATAGTGACGTCATCTTCTCCTTCTTTTTTGTCGTCGACCATTAATTTGTTCGGAATAACTTGTGGATTAATCCAGCTATATTTGATTGTTACAGTTCTTATTTCTGAAATAGTGACGTCATCTTCTCCTTCTTTTTTGTCGTCGACCATTAATTTGTTCGGAATAACTTGTGGATTAATCCAGCTATATTTGATTGTTACAGTTCTTATTTCTGGAATAGTGACGTCATCTTCTCCTTCTTTTTTGTCGTCGACCATTAATTTGTTCGGAATAACTTGTGGATTATTTCAGCTATATTTGATAGGAACAGTTCTTATTTCTGGAATAGTGACGTCATCTTCTCCTTCTTTTTTGTCGTCGACCATTAATTTGTTCGGAATAACTTGTGGATTAATCCAGCTATATTTGATTGTTACAGTTCTTATTTCTGGAATAGTGACGTCATCTTCTCCTTCTTTTTTGTCGTCGACCATTAATTTGTTCGGAATAACTTGTGGATTAATCCAGCTATATTTGATTGATACAGTTCTTATTTCTGGAATAGTGACGTCATCTTCTCCTTCTTTTTTGTCGTCGACCATTAATTTGTTCGGAATAACTTGTGGATTAATCCAGCTATATTTGATTGTTACAGTTCTTATTTCTGGAATAGTGACGTCATCTTCTCCTTCTTTTTTGTCGTCGACCATTAATTTGTTCGGAATAACTTGTGGATTAATCCAGCTATATTTGATTGATACAGTTCTTATTTCTGGAATAGTGACGTCATCTTCTCCTTCTTTTTTGTCGTCGACCATTAATTTGTTCGGAATAACTTGTGGATTATTTCAGCTATATTTGATAGGAAAAGTTCTTATTTCTGAAATAGTGACGTCATCTTCTCCTTCTTTTTTGTCGTCGACCATTAATTTGTTCGGAATAACTTGTGGATTATTTCAGCTATATTTGATAGGAACAGTTCTTATTTCTGAAATAGTGACGTCATCTTCTCCTTCTTTTTTGTCGTCGACCATTAATTTGTTCGGAATAACTTGTGGATTAATCCAGCTATATTTGATTGTTACAGTTCTTATTTCTGGAATAGTGACGTCATCTTCTCCTTCTTTTTTGTCGTCGACCATTAATTTGTTCGGAATAACTTGTGGATTAATCCAGCTATATTTGATAGGAACAGTTCTTATTTCTGGAATAGTGACGTCATCTTCTCCTTCTTTTTTGTCGTCGACCATTAATTTGTTCGGAATAACTTGTGGATTAATCCAGCTATATTTGATTGTTACAGTTCTTATTTCTGGAATAGTGACGTCATCTTCTCCTTCTTTTTTGTCGTCGACCATTAGTTTGTTCGGAATAACTTGTGGATTATTTCAGCTATATTTGATAGGAACAGTTCTTATTTCTGAAATAGTGACGTCATCTTCTCCTTCTTTTTTGTCGTCGACCATTAATTTGTTCGGAATAACTTGTGGATTAATCCAGCTATATTTGATTGTTACAGTTCTTATTTCTGGAATAGTGACGTCATCTCCTCCTTCTTTTTTGTCGTCGACCATTAATTTGTTCGGAATAACTTGTGGATTATTTCAGCTATATTTGATAGGAACAGTTCTTATTTCTGGAATAGTGACGTCATCTTCTCCTTCTTTTTTGTCGTCGACCATTAATTTGTTCGGAATAACTTGTGGATTAATCCAGCTATATTTGATAGGAACAGTTCTTATTTCTGGAATAGTGACGTCATCTTCTCCTTCTTTTTTGTCGTCGACCATTTATTTGTTCGGAATAACTTGTGGATTAATCCAGCTATATTTGATAGGAACAGTTCTTATTTCTGAAATAGTGACGTCATCTTCTGCTTCTTTTTTGTCGTCGACCATTAATTTGTTCGGAATAACTTGTGGATTAATCCAGCTATATTTGATAGAAACAGTTTTTATTTCTGGAATAGTGACGTCATCTTCTCCTTCTTTTTTGTCGTCGACCATTAATTTGTTCGGAATAACTTGTGGATTAATCCAGCTATATTTGATAGGAACAGTTCTTATTTCTGAAATAGTGACGTCATCTTCTCCTTCTTTTTTATCGTAGACCATCAATTTGTTCGAGATAACTTGTGGATTAATCCAGCTATATTTGATAGGAACAGTTCTTATTTCTGAAATAGTGACGTCATCTTCTCCTTCTTTTTTGTCGTTGACCATAAATTTTGTCGGAATAACTTGTGGATTAATCCAGCTATTTTTGATTGTTACAGTTTTTATTTCTGAAATAGTGACGTCATCTTCTCCTTCTTTTTTGTCGTCGACCATTAGTTTGTTCGAAATAACTTGTGGATTAATCCAGCTATATTTGATTGGAACAGTTCTTATTTCTGAAATAGTGACGTCATCTTCTCCTTCTTTTTTGTCGTCGACCATAAATTTTGTCGGAATAACTTGTGGATTAATCCAGCTATTTTTGTTTGTTACAGTTTTTATTTCTGAAATAGTGACGTCATCTTCTCCTTCTTTTTTGTCGTCGACCATTAATTTGTTCGAAATAACTTGTGGATTAATCCAGCTATATTTGATTGGAACAGTTCTTATTTCTGGAATAGTGACGTCATCTTCTCCTTCTTTTTTGTCGTCGACCATTAATTTGTTCGAAATAACTTGTGGATTAATCCAGCTATATTTGATTGGAACAGTTCTTATTTCTGGAATAGTGACGTCATCTTCTCCTTCTTTTTTGTCGTCGACCATAAATTTTGTCGGAATAACTTGTGGATTAATCCAGCTATTTTTGTTTGTTACAGTTTTTATTTCTGAAATAGTGACGTCATCTTCTCCTTCTTTTTTGTCGTCGACCATTAATTTGTTCGAAATAACTTGTGGATTAATCCAGCTATATTTGATTGGAACAGTTCTTATTTCTGGAATAGTGACGTCATCTTCTCCTTCTTTTTTGTCGTCGACCATTAATTTGTTCGGAATAACTTGTGGATTATTTCAGCTATATTTGATAAGAACAGTTCTTATTTCTGGAATAGTGACGTCATCTTCTCCTTCTTTTTTGTCGTCGACCATTAATTTGTTCGGAATAACTTGTGGATTATTTCAGTTATATTTAATAGGAACAGTTCTTATTTCTGGAATAGTGACGTCATCTTCTCCTTCTTTTTTGTCGTCGACCATTAATTTGTTCGGAATAACTTGTGGATTATTTCAGTTATATTTAATAGGAACAGTTCTTATTTCTGGAATAGTGACGTCATCTTCTCCTTCTTTTTTGTCGTCGACCATTAATTTGTTCGGAATAACTTGTGGATTAATCCAGCTATATTTGATAGAAACAGTTCTTATTTCTGAAATAGTGACGTCATCTTCTCCTTCTTTTTTGTCGTCGACCATTAATTTGTTCGGAATAACTTGTGGATTAATCCAGCTATATTTGATAGGAACAGTTCTTATTTCTGAAATAGTGACGTCATCTTCTGCTTCTTTTTTGTCGTCGACCATTAATTTGTTCGGAATAACTTGTGGATTAATCCAGCTATATTTGATTGTTACAGTTCTTATTTCTGGAATAGTGACGTCATCTTCTCCTTCTTTTTTGTCGTCGACCATCAATTTGTTCGGAATAACTTGTGGATTAATCCAGCTATATTTGATTGTTACAGTTCGTATTTCTGGAATAGTGACGTCATCTTCTCCTTCTTTTTTGTCGTCGACCATTAATTTGTTCGGAATAACTTGTGGATTAATCCAGCTATATTTGATTGTTACAGTTCGTATTTCTGGAATAGTGACGTCATCTTCTCCTTCTTTTTTGTCGTCGACCATTAATTTGTTCGGAATAACTTGTGGATTATTTCAGCTATATTTGATAGGAACAGTTCTTATTTCTGAAATAGTGACGTCATCTTCTCCTTCTTTTTTGTCGTCGACCATTAATTTGTTCGGAATAACTTGTGGATTAATCCAGCTATATTTGATAGGAACAGTTCTTATTTCTGAAATAGTGACGTCATCTTCTGCTTCTTTTTTATCGTCGACCATCAATTTGTTCGGAATAACTTGTGGATTAATCCAGCTATATTTGATTGTTACAGTTCTTATTTCTGGAATAGTGACGTCATCTTCTCCTTCTTTTTTGTCGTCGACCATTAATTTGTTCGGAATAACTTGTGGATTAATCCAGCTATATTTGATAGGAACAGTTCTTATTCCTGAAATAGTGACGTCATCTTCTCCTTCTTTTTTATCGTCGACCATCAATTTGTTCGGAATAACTTGTGGATTAATCCAGCTATATTTGATTGTTACAGTTCTTATTTCTGGAATAGTGACGTCATCTTCTCCTTCTTTTTTGTCGTCGACCATTAATTTGTTCGGAATAACTTGTGGATTAATCCAGCTATATTTGATAGGAACAGTTCTTATTTCTGAATTAGTGACGTCATCTTCTGCTTCTTTTTTGTCGTCGACCATTAATTTGTTCGGAATAACTTGTGGATTAATCCAGCTATATTTGATTGTTACAGTTCTTATTTCTGGAATAGTGACGTCATCTTCTGCTTCTTTTTTGTCGTCGACCATTAATTTGTTCGGAATAACTTGTGGATTAATCCAGCTATATTTGATAGGAACAGTTCTTATTTCTGAAATAGTGACGTCATCTTCTGCTTCTTTTTTGTCGTCGACCATTAATTTGTTCGGAATAACTTGTGGATTAATCCAGCTATATTTGATAGGAACAGTTCTTATTTCTGGAATAGTGACGTCATCTTCTGCTTCTTTTTTGTCGTCGACCATTAATTTGTTCGGAATAACTTGTGGATTAATCCAGCTATATTTGATTGTTACAGTTCTTATTTCTGGAATAGTGACGTCATCTTCTCCTTCTTTTTTGTCGTCGACCATTAATTTGTTCGGAATAACTTGTGGATTAATCCAGCTATATTTGATAGGAACAGTTCTTATTTCTGGAATAGTGACGTCATCTTCTGCTTCTTTTTTGTCGTCGACCATTAATTTGTTCGGAATAACTTGTGGATTATTTCAGCTATATTTGATAGGAACAGTTCTTATTTCTGGAATAGTGACGTCATCTTCTGCTTCTTTTTTGTCGTCGACCATTAATTTGTTCGGAATAACTTGTGGATTATTTCAGCTATTTTTGATAGGAACAGTTCTTATTTCTGAAATAGTGACGTCATCTTCTGCTTCTTTTTTGTCGTCGACCATTAATTTGTTCGGAATAACTTGTGGATTAATCCAGCTATATTTGACAGGAACAGTTCTTATTTCTGAAATAGTGACGTCATCTTCTGCTTCTTTTTTGTCGTCGACCATTAATTTGTTCGGAATAACTTGTGGATTAATCCAGCTATATTTGATTGTTACAGTTCTTATTTCTGGAATAGTGACGTCATCTTCTGCTTCTTTTTTGTCGTCGACCATTAATTTGTTCGGAATAACTTGTGGATTAATCCAGCTATATTTGATAGGAACAGTTCTTATTTCTGGAATAGTGACGTCATCTTCTGCTTCTTTTTTGTCGTCGACCATTAATTTGTTCGGAATAACTTGTGGATTAATCCAGCTATATTTGATTGTTACAGTTCTTATTTCTGGAATAGTGACGTCATCTTCTGCTTCTTTTTTGTCGTCGACCATTAATTTGTTCGGAATAACTTGTGGATTAATCCAGCTATATTTGACAGGAACAGTTCTTATTTCTGAAATAGTGACGTCATCTTCTGCTTCTTTTTTGTCGTCGACCATTAATTTGTTCGGAATAACTTGTGGATTAATCCAGCTATATTTGATTGTTACAGTTCTTATTTCTGGAATAGTGACGTCATCTTCTGCTTCTTTTTTGTCGTCGACCATTAATTTGTTCGGAATAACTTGTGGATTAATCCAGCTATATTTGATAGGAACAGTTCTTATTTCTGAAATAGTGACGTCATCTTCTGCTTCTTTTTTGTCGTCGACCATTAATTTGTTCGGAATAACTTGTGGATTAATCCAGCTATATTTGATAGGAACAGTTCTTATTTCTGGAATAGTGACGTCATCTTCTGCTTCTTTTTTGTCGTCGACCATTAATTTGTTCGGAATAACTTGTGGATTAATCCAGCTATATTTGATTGTTACAGTTCTTATTTCTGGAATAGTGACGTCATCTTCTGCTTCTTTTTTGTCGTCGACCATTAATTTGTTCGGAATAACTTGTGGATTAATCCAGCTATATTTGATAGGAACAGTTCTTATTTCTGGAATAGTGACGTCATCTTCTCCTTCTTTTTTGTCGTCGACCATTAATTTGTTCGGAATAACTTGTGGATTATTTCAGCTATATTTGATAGGAACAGTTCTTATTTCTGAAATAGTGACGTCATCTTCTGCTTCTTTTTTGTCGTCGACCATTAATTTGTTCGGAATAACTTGTGGATTAATCCAGCTTTATTTGACAGGAACAGTTCTTATTTCTGGAATAGTGACGTCATCTTCTGCTTCTTTTTTGTCGTCGACCATTAATTTGTTCGGAATAACTTGTGGATTAATCCAGCTATATTTGATTGTTACAGTTCTTATTTCTGGAATAGTGACGTCATCTTCTCCTTCTTTTTTGTCGTCGACCATTAATTTGTTCGGAATAACTTGTGGATTATTTCAGCTATATTTGATAGGAACAGTTCTTATTTCTGGAATAGTGACGTCATCTTCTGCTTCTTTTTTGTCGTCGACCATTAATTTGTTCGGAATAACTTGTGGATTATTTCAGCTATTTTTGATAGGAACAGTTCTTATTTCTGAAATAGTGACGTCATCTTCTCCTTCTATTTTGTCGTCGACCATTAATTTGTTCGGAATAACTTGTGGATTAATCCAGCTATATTTGATAGGAACAGTTCTTATTTCTGGAATAGTGACGTCATCTTCTCCTTCTTTTTTGTCGTCGACCATTAATTTGTTCGGAATAACTTGTGGATTATTTCAGCTATATTTGATAGGAACAGTTCTTATTTCTGGAATAGTGACGTCATCTTCTGCTTCTTTTTTGTCGTCGACCATTAATTTGTTCGGAATAACTTGTGGATTAATCCAGCTATATTTGATAGGAACAGTTCTTATTTCTGGAATAGTGACGTCATCTTCTCCTTCTTTTTTGTCGTCGACCATTAATTTGTTCGGAATAACTTGTGGATTATTTCAGCTATATTTGATAGGAACAGTTCTTATTTCTGAAATAGTGACGTCATCTTCTGCTTCTTTTTTGTCGTCGACCATTAATTTGTTCGGAATAACTTGTGGATTAATCCAGCTTTATTTGACAGGAACAGTTCTTATTTCTGGAATAGTGACGTCATCTTCTGCTTCTTTTTTGTCGTCGACCATTAATTTGTTCGGAATAACTTGTGGATTAATCCAGCTATATTTGATTGTTACAGTTCTTATTTCTGGAATAGTGACGTCATCTTCTCCTTCTTTTTTGTCGTCGACCATTAATTTGTTCGGAATAACTTGTGGATTATTTCAGCTATATTTGATAGGAACAGTTCTTATTTCTGGAATAGTGACGTCATCTTCTGCTTCTTTTTTGTCGTCGACCATTAATTTGTTCGGAATAACTTGTGGATTATTTCAGCTATTTTTGATAGGAACAGTTCTTATTTCTGAAATAGTGACGTCATCTTCTCCTTCTATTTTGTCGTCGACCATTAATTTGTTCGGAATAACTTGTGGATTAATCCAGCTATATTTGATAGGAACAGTTCTTATTTCTGGAATAGTGACGTCATCTTCTCCTTCTTTTTTGTCGTCGACCATTAATTTGTTCGGAATAACTTGTGGATTATTTCAGCTATATTTGATAGGAACAGTTCTTATTTCTGAAATAGTGACGTCATCTTCTGCTTCTTTTTTGTCGTCGACCATTAATTTGTTCGGAATAACTTGTGGATTAATCCAGCTATATTTGACAGGAACAGTTCTTATTTCTGAAATAGTGACGTCATCTTCTCCTTCTTTTTTATCGTCGACCATCAATTTGTTCGGAATAACTTGTGGATTAATCCAGCTATATTTGATTGTTACAGTTCTCATTTCTGGAATAGTGACGTCATCTTCTCCTTCTTTTTTGTCGTCGACCATTAATTTGTTCGGAATAACTTGTGGATTATTTCAGCTATATTTGATAGGAACAGTTCTTATTTCTGGAATAGTGACGTCATCTTCTGCTTCTTTTTTGTCGTCGACCATTAATTTGTTCGGAATAACTTGTGGATTAATCCAGCTATATTTGATAGGAACAGTTCTTATTTCTGAAATAGTGACGTCATCTTCTCCTTCTTTTTTGTCGTCGACCATTAATTTGTTCGGAATAACTTGTGGATTATTTCAGCTATATTTGATAGGAACAGTTCTTATTTCTGGAATAGTGACGTCATCTTCTGCTTCTTTTTTGTCGTCGACCATTAATTTGTTCGGAATAACTTGTGGATTAATCCAGCTATATTTGATAGGAACAGTTCTTATTTCTGGAATAGTGACGTCATCTTCTGCTTCTTTTTTGTCGTCGACCATTAATTTGTTCGGAATAACTTGTGGATTAATCCAGCTATATTTGATAGGAACAGTTCTTATTTCTGGAATAGTGACGTCATCTTCTCCTTCTTTTTTGTCGTCGACCATTAATTTGTTCGGAATAACTTGTGGATTATTTCAGCTATATTTGATAGGAACAGTTCTTATTTCTGAAATAGTGACGTCATCTTCTGCTTCTTTTTTGTCGTCGACCATTAATTTGTTCGGAATAACTTGTGGATTAATCCAGCTATATTTGACAGGAACAGTTCTTATTTCTGAAATAGTGACGTCATCTTCTCCTTCTTTTTTATCGTCGACCATCAATTTGTTCGGAATAACTTGTGGATTAATCCAGCTATATTTGATAGGAACAGTTCTTATTTCTGGAATAGTGACGTCATCTTCTCCTTCTTTTTTGTCGTCGACCATTAATTTGTTCGGAATAACTTGTGGATTATTTCAGCTATATTTGATAGGAACAGTTCTTATTTCTGGAATAGTGACGTCATCTTCTGCTTCTTTTTTGTCGTCGACCATTAATTTGTTCGGAATAACTTGTGGATTAATCCAGCTATATTTGATAGGAACAGTTCTTATTTCTGAAATAGTGACGTCATCTTCTCCTTCTTTTTTGTCGTCGACCATTAATTTGTTCGGAATAACTTGTGGATTAATCCAGCTATATTTGATAGGAACAGTTCTTATTTCTGGAATAGTGACGTCATCTTCTCCTTCTTTTTTGTCGTCGACCATTAATTTGTTCGGAATAACTTGTGGATTATTTCAGCTATATTTGATAGGAACAGTTCTTATTTCTGGAATAGTGACGTCATCTTCTGCTTCTTTTTTGTCGTCGACCATTAATTTGTTCGGAATAACTTGTGGATTAATCCAGCTATATTTGATAGGAACAGTTCTTATTTCTGAAATAGTGACGTCATCTTCTCCTTCTTTTTTGTCGTCGACCATTAATTTGTTCGGAATAACTTGTGGATTAATCCAGCTATATTTGATAGGAACAGTTCTTATTTCTGAAATAGTGACGTCATCTTCTCCTTCTTTTTTGTCGTCGACCATTAATTTGTTCGGAATAACTTGTGGATTAATCCAGCTATATTTGATAGGAACAGTTCTTATTTCTGGAATAGTGACGTCATCTTCTCCTTCTTTTTTGTCGTCGACCATTAATTTGTTCGGAATAACTTGTGGATTATTTCAGCTATATTTGATTGTTACAGTTCTTATTTCTAAAATAGTGACGTCATCTTCTGCTTCTTTTTTGTCGTCGACCATTAATTTGTTCGCAATAACTTGTGGATTATTTCAGCTATATTTGATAGGAACAGTTCTTATTTCTGAAATAGTGACGTCATCTTCTGCTTCTTTTTTGTCGTCGACCATTAATTTGTTCGGAATAACTTGTGGATTATTTCAGCTATATTTGATTGTTACAGTTCTTATTTCTGGAATAGTGACGTCATCTTCTCCTTCTTTTTTGTCGTCGACCATTAATTTGTTCGGAATAACTTGTGGATTATTTCAGCTATATTTGATAGGAACAGTTCTTATTTCTGAAATAGTGACGTCATCTTCTCCTTCTTTTTTGTCGTCGACCATCAATTTGTTCGGAATAACTTGTGGATTAATCCAGCTATATTTGATTGTTACAGTTCGTATTTCTGGAATAGTGACGTCATCTTCTCCTTCTTTTTTGTCGTCGACCATTAATTTGTTCGGAATAACTTGTGGATTAATCCAGCTATATTTTATAAGAACAGTTCTTATTTCTGAAATAGTGACGTCATCTTCTCCTTCTTTTTTGTCGTCGACCATCAATTTGTTCGGAATAACTTGTGGATTAATCCAGCTATTTTTGATTGTTACAGTTTTTATTTCTGAAATAGTGACGTCATCTTCTCCTTCTTTTTTGTCGTCGACCATTAATTTGTTCGGAATAACTTGTGGATTAATCCAGCTATATTTGATTGTTACAGTTCTTATTTCTGGAATAGTGACGTCATCTTCTGCTTCTTTTTTGTCGTCGACCATTAATTTGTTCGGAATAACTTGTGGATTATTTCAGTTATATTTAAGAGGAACAGTTCTTATTTCTGGAATAGTGACGTCATCTTCTCCTTCTATTTTGTCGTCGACCATTAATTTGTTCGGAATAACTTGTGGATTATTTCAGTTATATTCAATAGGAACAGTTCTTATTTCTGGAATAGTGACGTCATCTTCTCCTTCTTTTTTGTCGTCGACCATTAATTTGTTCGGAATAACTTGTGGATTAATCCAGCTATATTTGATAGGAACAGTTCTTATTTCTGGAATAGTGACGTCATCTTCTCCTTCTTTTTTGTCGTCGACCATTAATTTGTTCGGAATAACTTGTGGATTATTTCAGCTATATTTGATAGGAACAGTTCTTATTTCTGAAATAGTGACGTCATCTTCTCCTTCTTTTTTGTCGTCGACCATTAATTTGTTCGGAATAACTTGTGGATTAATCCAGCTATATTTGATAGGAACAGTTCTTATTCCTGAAATAGTGACGTCATCTTCTCCTTCTTTTTTATCGTCGACCATCAATTTGTTCGGAATAACTTGTGGATTAATCCAGCTATATTTGATTGTTACAGTTCTTATTTCTGGAATAGTGACGTCATCTTCTCCTTCTTTTTTGTCGTCGACCATTAATTTGTTCGGAATAACTTGTGGATTAATCCAGCTATATTTGATAGGAACAGTTCTTATTTCTGAAATAGTGACGTCATCTTCTGCTTCTTTTTTGTCGTCGACCATTAATTTGTTCGGAATAACTTGTGGATTAATCCAGCTATATTTGATTGTTACAGTTCTTATTTCTGGAATAGTGACGTCATTTTCTGCTTCTTTTTTGTCGTCGACCATTAATTTGTTCGGAATAACTTGTGGATTAATCCAGCTATATTTGATAGGAACAGTTCTTATTTCTGAAATAGTGACGTCATCTTCTGCTTCTTTTTTGTCGTCGACCATTAATTTGTTCGGAATAACTTGTGGATTAATCCAGCTATATTTGATAGGAACAGTTCTTATTTCTGGAATAGTGACGTCATCTTCTGCTTCTTTTTTGTCGTCGACCATTAATTTGTTCGGAATAACTTGTGGATTAATCCAGCTATATTTGATTGTTACAGTTCTTATTTCTGGAATAGTGACGTCATCTTCTCCTTCTTTTTTGTCGTCGACCATTAATTTGTTCGGAATAACTTGTGGATTATTTCAGCTATATTTGATAGGAACAGTTCTTATTTCTGGAATAGTGACGTCATCTTCTGCTTCTTTTTTGTCGTCGACCATTAATTTGTTCGGAATAACTTGTGGATTATTTCAGCTATTTTTGATAGGAACAGTTCTTATTTCTGAAATAGTGACGTCATCTTCTCCTTCTTTTTTGTCGTCGACCATTAATTTGTTCGGAATAACTTGTGGATTATTTCAGCTATATTTGATAGGAACAGTTCTTATTTCTGGAATAGTGACGTCATCTTCTGCTTCTTTTTTGTCGTCGACCATTAATTTGTTCGGAATAACTTGTGGATTATTTCAGCTATTTTTGATAGGAACAGTTCTTATTTCTGAAATAGTGACGTCATCTTCTCCTTCTTTTTTGTCGTCGACCATTAATTTGTTCGGAATAACTTGTGGATTATTTCAGCTATATTTGATAGGAACAGTTCTTATTTCTGGAATAGTGACGTCATCTTCTGCTTCTTTTTTGTCGTCGACCATTAATTTGTTCGGAATAACTTGTGGATTATTTCAGCTATTTTTGATAGGAACAGTTCTTATTTCTGAAATAGTGACGTCATCTTCTCCTTCTTTTTTGTCGTCGACCATTAATTTGTTCGGAATAACTTGTGGATTATTTCAGCTATATTTGATAGGAACAGTTCTTATTTCTGGAATAGTGACGTCATCTTCTGCTTCTTTTTTGTCGTCGACCATTAATTTGTTCGGAATAACTTGTGGATTATTTCAGCTATTTTTGATAGGAACAGTTCTTATTTCTGAAATAGTGACGTCATCTTCTACTTCTTTTTTGTCGTCGACCATTAATTTGTTCGGAATAACTTGTGGATTATTTCAGCTATATTTGATAGGAACAGTTCTTATTTCTGGAATAGTGACGTCATCTTCTGCTTCTTTTTTGTCGTCGACCATTAATTTGTTCGGAATAACTTGTGGATTAATCCAGCTATATTTGATAGGAACAGTTCTTATTTCTGAAATAGTGACGTCATCTTCTCCTTCTTTTTTGTCGTCGACCATTAATTTGTTCGGAATAACTTGTGGATTATTTCAGCTATATTTGATAGGAACAGTTCTTATTTCTGAAATAGTGACGTCATCTTCTCCTTCTTTTTTGTCGTCGACCATTAATTTGTTCGGAATAACTTGTGGATTATTTCAGCTATATTTGATAGGAACAGTTCTTATTTCTGAAATAGTGACGTCATCTTCTGCTTCTTTTTTGTCGTCGACCATTAATTTGTTCGGAATAACTCGTGGATTAATCCAGCTATATTTGATAGGAACAGTTCTTATTTCTGAAATAGTGACGTCATCTTCTGCTTCTTTTTTGTCGTCGACCATTAATTTGTTCGGAATAACTTGTGGATTAATCCAGCTATATTTGATAGGAACAGTTCTTATTTCTGGAATAGTGACGTCATCTTCTCCTTCTTTTTTGTCGTCGACCATTAATTTGTTCGGAATAACTTGTGGATTATTTCAGCTATATTTGATAGGAACAGTTCTTATTTCTGGAATAGTGACGTCATCTTCTGCTTCTTTTTTGTCGTCGACCATTAATTTGTTCGGAATAACTTGTGGATTAATCCAGCTATATTTGATAGGAACAGTTCTTATTTCTGAAATAGTGACGTCATCTTCTCCTTCTTTTTTGTCGTCGACCATTAATTTGTTCGGAATAACTTGTGGATTAATCCAGCTATATTTGATAGGAACAGTTCTTATTTCTGGAATAGTGACGTCATCTTCTGCTTCTTTTTTGTCGTCGACCATTAATTTGTTCGGAATAACTTGTGGATTAATCCAGCTATATTTGATAGGAACAGTTCTTATTTCTGGAATAGTGAAGTCATCTTCTCCTTCTTTTTTGTCGTCGACCATTAATTTGTTCGGAATAACTTGTGGATTATTTCAGCTATATTTGATAGGAACAGTTCTTATTTCTGGAATAGTGACGTCATCTTCTGCTTCTTTTTTGTCGTCGACCATTAATTTGTTCGGAATAACTTGTGGATTAATCCAGCTATATTTGACAGGAACAGTTCTTATTTCTGAAATAGTGACGTCATCTTCTCCTTCTTTTTTATCGTCGACCATTAATTTGTTCGGAATAACTTGTGGATTATTTCAGCTATATTTGATAGGAACAGTTCTTATTTCTGAAATAGTGACGTCATCTTCTGCTTCTTTTTTGTCGTCGACCATTAATTTGTTCGGAATAACTTGTGGATTAATCCAGCTATATTTGACAGGAACAGTTCTTATTTCTGAAATAGTGACGTCATCTTCTCCTTCTTTTTTATCGTCGACCATCAATTTGTTCGGAATAACTTGTGGATTAATCCAGCTATATTTGATTGTTACAGTTCTCATTTCTGGAATAGTGACGTCATCTTCTCCTTCTTTTTTGTCGTCGACCATTAATTTGTTCGGAATAACTTGTGGATTATTTCAGCTATATTTGATAGGAACAGTTCTTATTTCTGGAATAGTGACGTCATCTTCTGCTTCTTTTTTGTCGTCGACCATTAATTTGTTCGGAATAACTTGTGGATTAATCCAGCTATATTTGATAGGAACAGTTCTTATTTCTGAAATAGTGACGTCATCTTCTCCTTCTTTTTTGTCGTCGACCATTAATTTGTTCGGAATAACTTGTGGATTAATCCAGCTATATTTGATAGGAACAGTTCTTATTTCTGGAATAGTGACGTCATCTTCTCCTTCTTTTTTGTCGTCGACCATTAATTTGTTCGGAATAACTTGTGGATTATTTCAGCTATATTTGATAGGAACAGTTCTTATTTCTGGAATAGTGACGTCATCTTCTGCTTCTTTTTTGTCGTCGACCATTAATTTGTTCGGAATAACTTGTGGATTAATCCAGCTATATTTGATAGGAACAGTTCTTATTTCTGGAATAGTGACGTCATCTTCTGCTTCTTTTTTGTCGTCGACCATTAATTTGTTCGGAATAACTTGTGGATTAATCCAGCTATATTTGATAGGAACAGTTCTTATTTCTGGAATAGTGACGTCATCTTCTGCTTCTTTTTTGTCGTCGACCATTAATTTGTTCGGAATAACTTGTGGATTAATCCAGCTATATTTGATTGTTACAGTTCTCATTTCTGGAATAGTGACGTCATCTTCTCCTTCTTTTTTGTCGTCGACCATTAATTTGTTCGGAATAACTTGTGGATTATTTCAGCTATATTTGATAGGAACAGTTCTTATTTCTAAAATAGTGACGTCATCTTCTCCTTCTTTTTTGTCGTCGACCATTAATTTGTTCGGAATAACTTGTGGATTAATCCAGCTATATTTGATAGGAACAGTTCTTATTTCTGGAATAGTGACGTCATCTTCTGCTTCTTTTTTGTCGTCGACCATTAATTTGTTCGGAATAACTTGTGGATTAATCCAGCTATATTTGATTGTTACAGTTCTCATTTCTGAAATAGTGACGTCATCTTCTCCTTCTTTTTTGTCGTCGACCATTAATTTGTTCGGAATAACTTGTGGATTAATCCAGCTATATTTGATAGGAACAGTTCTTATTTCTGGAATAGTGACGTCATCTTCTCCTTCTTTTTTGTCGTCGACCATTAATTTGTTCGGAATAACTTGTGGATTATTTCAGCTATATTTGATTGTTACAGTTCTTATTTCTAAAATAGTGACGTCATCTTCTGCTTCTTTTTTGTCGTCGACCATTAATTTGTTCGCAATAACTTGTGGATTATTTCAGCTATATTTGATAGGAACAGTTCTTATTTCTGAAATAGTGACGTCATCTTCTGCTTCTTTTTTGTCGTCGACCATTAATTTGTTCGGAATAACTTGTGGATTATTTCAGCTATATTTGATTGTTACAGTTCTTATTTCTGGAATAGTGACGTCATCTTCTCCTTCTTTTTTGTCGTCGACCATTAATTTGTTCGGAATAACTTGTGGATTATTTCAGCTATATTTGATAGGAACAGTTCTTATTTCTGAAATAGTGACGTCATCTTCTGCTTCTTTTTTGTCGTCGACCATTAATTTGTTCGGAATAACTTGTGGATTATTTCAGCTATATTTGATTGTTACAGTTCTTATTTCTGGAATAGTGACGTCATCTTCTCCTTCTTTTTTGTCGTCGACCATTAATTTGTTCGGAATAACTTGTGGATTATTTCAGCTATATTTGATAGGAACAGTTCTTATTTCTGAAATAGTGACGTCATCTTCTGCTTCTTTTTTGTCGTCGACCATTAATTTGTTCGGAATAACTCGTGGATTAATCCAGCTATATTTGATAGGAACAGTTCTTATTTCTGAAATAGTGACGTCATCTTCTGCTTCTTTTTTGTCGTCGACCATTAATTTGTTCGGAATAACTTGTGGATTAATCCAGCTATATTTGATAGGAACAGTTCTTATTTCTGGAATAGTGACGTCATCTTCTCCTTCTTTTTTGTCGTCGACCATTAATTTGTTCGGAATAACTTGTGGATTATTTCAGTTATATTTAATATGAACAGTTCTTATTTCTGGAATAGTGACGTCATCTTCTGCTTCTTTTTTGTCGTCGACCATTAATTTGTTCGGAATAACTTGTGGATTAATCCAGCTATATTTGATAGGAACAGTTCCTATTTCTGGAATAGTGACGTCATCTTCTCCTTCTTTTTTGTCGTCGACCATTAATTTGTTCGGAATAACTTGTGGATTAATCCAGCTATATTTGATTGGAACAGTTCTTATTTCTGAAATAGTGACGTCATCTTCTCCTTCTTTTTTGTCGTCGACCATTAATTTGTTCGAAATAACTTGTGGATTAATCCAGCTATATTTGATAGGAACAGTTCTTATTTCTGGAATAGTGACGTCATCTTCTCCTTCTTTTTTGTCGTCGACCATTAATTTGTTCGGAATAACTTGTGGATTATTTCAGTTATATTTAATAGGAACAGTTCTTATTTCTGAAATAGTGACGTCATCTTCTGCTCCTTTTTTGTCGTCGACCATTAATTTGTTCGGAATAACTTGTGGCTTAATCCAGCTATATTTGATAGGAACAGTTCTTATTTCTGGAATAGTGACGTCATCTTCTCCTTCTTTTTTATCGTCGACCATTAATTTGTTCGGAATAACTTGTGGATTAATCCAGCTATATTTGATTGTTACAGTTCTTATTTCTAAAATAGTGACGTCATCTTCTCCTTCTTTTTTATCGTCGACCATTAATTTGTTCGGAATAACTTGTGGATTATTTCAGCTATATTTAATAGGAACAGTTCTTATTTCTGAAATAGTGACGTCATCTTCTGCTCCTTTTTTGTCGTCGACCATTAATTTGTTCGGAATAACTTGTGGCTTAATCCAGCTATATTTGATAGGAACAGTTCTTATTTCTGGAATAGTGACGTCATCTTCTCCTTCTTTTTTATCGTCGACCATTAATTTGTTCGGAATAACTTGTGGATTAATCCAGCTATATTTGATTGTTACAGTTCTTATTTCTGGAATAGTGACGTCATCTTCTCCTTCTTTTTTGTCGTCGACCATTAATTTGTTCGGAATAACTTGTGGATTATTTCAGCTATATTTGATAGGAACAGTTCTTATTTCTGGAATAGTGACGTCATCTTCTGCTTCTTTTTTGTCGTCGACCATTAATTTGTTCGGAATAACTTGTGGATTATTTCAGCTATTTTTGATAGGAACAGTTCTTATTTCTGAAATAGTGACGTCATCTTCTCCTTCTTTTTTGTCGTCGACCATTAATTTGTTCGGAATAACTTGTGGATTATTTCAGCTATATTTGATAGGAACAGTTCTTATTTCTGGAATAGTGACGTCATCTTCTGCTTCTTTTTTGTCGTCGACCATTAATTTGTTCGGAATAACTTGTGGATTATTTCAGCTATTTTTGATAGGAACAGTTCTTATTTCTGAAATAGTGACGTCATCTTCTCCTTCTTTTTTGTCGTCGACCATTAATTTGTTCGGAATAACTTGTGGATTATTTCAGCTATATTTGATAGGAACAGTTCTTATTTCTGGAATAGTGACGTCATCTTCTGCTTCTTTTTTGTCGTCGACCATTAATTTGTTCGGAATAACTTGTGGATTATTTCAGCTATTTTTGATAGGAACAGTTCTTATTTCTGAAATAGTGACGTCATCTTCTCCTTCTTTTTTGTCGTCGACCATTAATTTGTTCGGAATAACTTGTGGATTATTTCAGCTATATTTGATAGGAACAGTTCTTATTTCTGGAATAGTGACGTCATCTTCTGCTTCTTTTTTGTCGTCGACCATTAATTTGTTCGGAATAACTTGTGGATTAATCCAGCTATATTTGATAGGAACAGTTCTTATTTCTGAAATAGTGACGTCATCTTCTCCTTCTTTTTTGTCGTCGACCATTAATTTGTTCGGAATAACTTGTGGATTATTTCAGCTATATTTGATAGGAACAGTTCTTATTTCTGGAATAGTGACGTCATCTTCTCCTTCTTTTTTGTCGTCGACCATTAATTTGTTCGGAATAACTTGTGGATTATTTCAGCTATTTTTGATAGGAACAGTTCTTATTTCTGAAATAGTGACGTCATCTTCTCCTTCTTTTTTGTCGTCGACCATTAATTTGTTCGGAATAACTTGTGGATTATTTCAGCTATATTTGATAGGAACAGTTCTTATTTCTGAAATAGTGACGTCATCTTCTCCTTCTTTTTTGTCGTCGACCATTAATTTGTTCGGAATAACTTGTGGATTATTTCAGCTATTTTTGATAGGAACAGTTCTTATTTCTGAAATAGTGACGTCATCTTCTCCTCCTTTTTTGTCGTCGACCATTAATTTGTTCGGAATAACTTGTGGATTATTTCAGCTATATTTGATAGGAACAGTTCTTATTTCTGAAATAGTGACGTCATCTTCTGCTTCTTTTTTGTCGTCGACCATTAATTTGTTCGGAATAACTCGTGGATTAATCCAGCTATATTTGATAGGAACAGTTCTTATTTCTGAAATAGTGACGTCATCTTCTGCTTCTTTTTTGTCGTCGACCATTAATTTGTTCGGAATAACTTGTGGATTAATCCAGCTATATTTGATAGGAACAGTTCTTATTTCTGGAATAGTGACGTCATCTTCTCCTTCTTTTTTGTCGTCGACCATTAATTTGTTCGGAATAACTTGTGGATTATTTCAGCTATATTTGATAGGAACAGTTCTTATTTCTGGAATAGTGACGTCATCTTCTGCTTCTTTTTTGTCGTCGACCATTAATTTGTTCGGAATAACTTGTGGATTAATCCAGCTATATTTGATAGGAACAGTTCTTATTTCTGGAATAGTGACGTCATCTTCTGCTTCTTTTTTGTCGTCGACCATTAATTTGTTCGGAATAACTTGTGGATTAATCCAGCTATATTTGATAGGAACAGTTCTTATTTCTGAAATAGTGACGTCATCTTCTCCTTCTTTTTTGTCGTCGACCATTAATTTGTTCGGAATAACTTGTGGATTAATCCAGCTATATTTGATAGGAACAGTTCTTATTTCTGGAATAGTGACGTCATCTTCTGCTTCTTTTTTGTCGTCGACCATTAATTTGTTCGGAATAACTTGTGGATTAATCCAGCTATATTTGATAGGAACAGTTCTTATTTCTGGAATAGTGACGTCATCTTCTCCTTCTTTTTTGTCGTCGACCATTAATTTGTTCGGAATAACTTGTGGATTATTTCAGCTATATTTGATAGGAACAGTTCTTATTTCTGAAATAGTGACGTCATCTTCTGCTTCTTTTTTGTCGTCGACCATTAATTTGTTCGGAATAACTTGTGGATTAATCCAGCTATATTTGACAGGAACAGTTCTTATTTCTGAAATAGTGACGTCATCTTCTCCTTCTTTTTTATCGTCGACCATCAATTTGTTCGGAATAACTTGTGGATTAATCCAGCTATATTTGATTGTTACAGTTCTCATTTCTGGAATAGTGACGTCATCTTCTCCTTCTTTTTTGTCGTCGACCATTAATTTGTTCGGAATAACTTGTGGATTATTTCAGCTATATTTGATAGGAACAGTTCTTATTTCTGGAATAGTGACGTCATCTTCTGCTTCTTTTTTGTCGTCGACCATTAATTTGTTCGGAATAACTTGTGGATTAATCCAGCTATATTTGATAGGAACAGTTCTTATTTCTGAAATAGTGACGTCATCTTCTCCTTCTTTTTTGTCGTCGACCATTAATTTGTTCGGAATAACTTGTGGATTAATCCAGCTATATTTGATAGGAACAGTTCTTATTTCTGGAATAGTGACGTCATCTTCTCCTTCTTTTTTGTCGTCGACCATTAATTTGTTCGGAATAACTTGTGGATTATTTCAGCTATATTTGATAGGAACAGTTCTTATTTCTGGAATAGTGACGTCATCTTCTGCTTCTTTTTTGTCGTCGACCATTAATTTGTTCGGAATAACTTGTGGATTAATCCAGCTATATTTGATAGGAACAGTTCTTATTTCTGAAATAGTGACGTCATCTTCTCCTTCTTTTTTGTCGTCGACCATTAATTTGTTCGGAATAACTTGTGGATTAATCCAGCTATATTTGATAGGAACAGTTCTTATTTCTGGAATAGTGACGTCATCTTCTGCTTCTTTTTTGTCGTCGACCATTAATTTGTTCGGAATAACTTGTGGATTATTTCAGCTATATTTGATTGTTACAGTTCTTATTTCTAAAATAGTGACGTCATCTTCTGCTTCTTTTTTGTCGTCGACCATTAATTTGTTCGCAATAACTTGTGGATTATTTCAGCTATATTTGATAGGAACAGTTCTTATTTCTGAAATAGTGACGTCATCTTCTGCTTCTTTTTTGTCGTCGACCATTAATTTGTTCGGAATAACTTGTGGATTATTTCAGTTATATTTAATATGAACAGTTCTTATTTCTGGAATAGTGACGTCATCTTCTGCTTCTTTTTTGTCGTCGACCATTAATTTGTTCGGAATAACTTGTGGATTAATCCAGCTATATTTGATAGGAACAGTTCCTATTTCTGGAATAGTGACGTCATCTTCTCCTTCTTTTTTGTCGTCGACCATTAATTTGTTCGGAATAACTTGTGGATTAATCCAGCTATATTTGATTGGAACAGTTCTTATTTCTGAAATAGTGACGTCATCTTCTCCTTCTTTTTTGTCGTCGACCATTAATTTGTTCGAAATAACTTGTGGATTAATCCAGCTATATTTGATAGGAACAGTTCTTATTTCTGGAATAGTGACGTCATCTTCTCCTTCTTTTTTGTCGTCGACCATTAATTTGTTCGGAATAACTTGTGGATTATTTCAGTTATATTTAATAGGAACAGTTCTTATTTCTGAAATAGTGACGTCATCTTCTGCTCCTTTTTTGTCGTCGACCATTAATTTGTTCGGAATAACTTGTGGCTTAATCCAGCTATATTTGATAGGAACAGTTCTTATTTCTGGAATAGTGACGTCATCTTCTCCTTCTTTTTTATCGTCGACCATTAATTTGTTCGGAATAACTTGTGGATTAATCCAGCTATATTTGATTGTTACAGTTCTTATTTCTAAAATAGTGACGTCATCTTCTCCTTCTTTTTTATCGTCGACCATTAATTTGTTCGGAATAACTTGTGGATTATTTCAGCTATATTTGATTGTTACAGTTCTCATTTCTGGAATAGTGACGTCATCTTCTCCTTCTTTTTTGTCGTCGACCATTAATTTGTTCGGAATAACTTGTGGATTATTTCAGCTATATTTGATAGGAACAGTTCTTATTTCTGGAATAGTGACGTCATCTTCTGCTTCTTTTTTGTCGTCGACCATTAATTTGTTCGGAATAACTTGTGGATTAATCCAGCTATATTTGATAGGAACAGTTCTTATTTCTGAAATAGTGACGTCATCTTCTCCTTCTTTTTTGTCGTCGACCATTAATTTGTTCGGAATAACTTGTGGATTAATCCAGCTATATTTGATAGGAACAGTTCTTATTTCTGGAATAGTGACGTCATCTTCTCCTTCTTTTTTGTCGTCGACCATTAATTTGTTCGGAATAACTTGTGGATTATTTCAGCTATATTTGATAGGAACAGTTCTTATTTCTGGAATAGTGACGTCATCTTCTGCTTCTTTTTTGTCGTCGACCATTAATTTGTTCGGAATAACTTGTGGATTAATCCAGCTATATTTGATAGGAACAGTTCTTATTTCTGAAATAGTGACGTCATCTTCTCCTTCTTTTTTGTCGTCGACCATTAATTTGTTCGGAATAACTTGTGGATTAATCCAGCTATATTTGATAGGAACAGTTCTTATTTCTGGAATAGTGACGTCATCTTCTGCTTCTTTTTTGTCGTCGACCATTAATTTGTTCGGAATAACTTGTGGATTATTTCAGCTATATTTGATTGTTACAGTTCTTATTTCTAAAATAGTGACGTCATCTTCTGCTTCTTTTTTGTCGTCGACCATTAATTTGTTCGCAATAACTTGTGGATTATTTCAGCTATATTTGATAGGAACAGTTCTTATTTCTGAAATAGTGACGTCATCTTCTGCTTCTTTTTTGTCGTCGACCATTAATTTGTTCGGAATAACTTGTGGATTATTTCAGCTATATTTGATTGTTACAGTTCTTATTTCTGGAATAGTGACGTCATCTTCTCCTTCTTTTTTGTCGTCGACCATTAATTTGTTCGGAATAACTTGTGGATTATTTCAGCTATATTTGATAGGAACAGTTCTTATTTCTGAAATAGTGACGTCATCTTCTGCTTCTTTTTTGTCGTCGACCATTAATTTGTTCGGAATAACTTGTGGATTATTTCAGCTATATTTGATTGTTACAGTTCTTATTTCTGGAATAGTGACGTCATCTTCTCCTTCTTTTTTGTCGTCGACCATTAATTTGTTCGGAATAACTTGTGGATTATTTCAGCTATATTTGATAGGAACAGTTCTTATTTCTGAAATAGTGACGTCATCTTCTGCTTCTTTTTTGTCGTCGACCATTAATTTGTTCGGAATAACTCGTGGATTAATCCAGCTATATTTGATAGGAACAGTTCTTATTTCTGAAATAGTGACGTCATCTTCTGCTTCTTTTTTGTCGTCGACCATTAATTTGTTCGGAATAACTTGTGGATTAATCCAGCTATATTTGATAGGAACAGTTTTTATTTCTGGAATAGTGACGTCATCTTCTCCTTCTTTTTTGTCGTCGACCATTAATTTGTTCGGAATAACTTGTGGATTATTTCAGTTATATTTAATATGAACAGTTCTTATTTCTGGAATAGTGACGTCATCTTCTGCTTCTTTTTTGTCGTCGACCATAAATTTGTTCGGAATAACTTGTGGATTAATCCAGCTATATTTGATAGGAACAGTTCCTATTTCTGGAATAGTGACGTCATCTTCTCCTTCTTTTTTGTCGTCGACCATTAATTTGTTCGGAATAACTTGTGGATTAATCCAGCTATATTTGATTGGAACAGTTCTTATTTCTGAAATAGTGACGTCATCTTCTCCTTCTTTTTTGTCGTCGACCATTAATTTGTTCGAAATAACTTGTGGATTAATCCAGCTATATTTGATAGGAACAGTTCTTATTTCTGGAATAGTGACGTCATCTTCTCCTTCTTTTTTGTCGTCGACCATTAATTTGTTCGGAATAACTTGTGGATTATTTCAGTTATATTTAATAGGAACAGTTCTTATTTCTGAAATAGTGACGTCATCTTCTGCTCCTTTTTTGTCGTCGACCATTAATTTGTTCGGAATAACTTGTGGCTTAATCCAGCTATATTTGATAGGAACAGTTCTTATTTCTGGAATAGTGACGTCATCTTCTCCTTCTTTTTTATCGTCGACCATTAATTTGTTCGGAATAACTTGTGGATTAATCCAGCTATATTTGATTGTTACAGTTCTTATTTCTAAAATAGTGACGTCATCTTCTCCTTCTTTTTTATCGTCGACCATTAATTTGTTCGGAATAACTTGTGGATTATTTCAGCTATATTTGATTGTTACAGTTCTTATTTCTAAAATAGTGACGTCATCTTCTGCTTCTTTTTTGTCGTCGACCATTAATTTGTTCGCAATAACTTGTGGATTATTTCAGCTATATTTGATAGGAACAGTTCTTATTTCTGAAATAGTGACGTCATCTTCTGCTTCTTTTTTGTCGTCGACCATTAATTTGTTCGGAATAACTTGTGGATTATTTCAGCTATATTTGATTGTTACAGTTCTTATTTCTGGAATAGTGACGTCATCTTCTCCTTCTTTTTTGTCGTCGACCATTAATTTGTTCGGAATAACTTGTGGATTATTTCAGCTATATTTGATAGGAACAGTTCTTATTTCTGAAATAGTGACGTCATCTTCTGCTTCTTTTTTGTCGTCGACCATTAATTTGTTCGGAATAACTTGTGGATTATTTCAGCTATATTTGATTGTTACAGTTCTTATTTCTGGAATAGTGACGTCATCTTCTCCTTCTTTTTTGTCGTCGACCATTAATTTGTTCGGAATAACTTGTGGATTATTTCAGCTATATTTGATAGGAACAGTTCTTATTTCTGAAATAGTGACGTCATCTTCTGCTTCTTTTTTGTCGTCGACCATTAATTTGTTCGGAATAACTTGTGGATTAATCCAGCTATATTTGATAGGAACAGTTCTTATTTCTGAAATAGTGACGTCATCTTCTGCTTCTTTTTTGTCGTCGACCATTAATTTGTTCGGAATAACTTGTGGATTAATCCAGCTATATTTGATAGGAACAGTTCTTATTTCTGGAATAGTGACGTCATCTTCTCCTTCTTTTTTGTCGTCGACCATTAATTTGTTCGGAATAACTTGTGGATTATTTCAGTTATATTTAATATGAACAGTTCTTATTTCTGGAATAGTGACGTCATCTTCTGCTTCTTTTTTGTCGTCGACCATTAATTTGTTCGGAATAACTTGTGGATTAATCCAGCTATATTTGATAGGAACAGTTCCTATTTCTGGAATAGTGACGTCATCTTCTCCTTCTTTTTTGTCGTCGACCATTAATTTGTTCGGAATAACTTGTGGATTAATCCAGCTATATTTGATAGGAACAGTTCTTATTTCTGAAATAGTGACGTCATCTTCTCCTTCTTTTTTGTCGTCGACCATTAATTTGTTCGGAATAACTTGTGGATTAATCCAGCTATATTTGATTGTTACAGTTCTTATTTCTGGAATAGTGACGTCATCTTCTCCTTCTTTTTTGTCGTCGACCATTAATTTGTTCGGAATAACTTGTGGATTAATCCAGCTATATTTGATAGGAACAGTTCTTATTTCTGGAATAGTGACGTCATCTTCTCCTTCTTTTTTGTCGTCGACCATTAATTTGTTCGGAATAACTTGTGGATTATTTCAGTTATATTTAATATGAACAGTTCTTATTTCTGGAATAGTGACGTCATCTTCTGCTTCTTTTTTGTCGTCGACCATTAATTTGTTCGGAATAACTTGTGGATTAATCCAGCTATATTTGATAGGAACAGTTCCTATTTCTGGAATAGTGACGTCATCTTCTCCTTCTTTTTTGTCGTCGACCATTAATTTGTTCGGAATAACTTGTGGATTAATCCAGCTATATTTGATTGTTACAGTTCTTATTTCTGGAATAGTGACGTCATCTTCTCCTTCTTTTTTGTCGTCGACCATTAATTTGTTCGAAATAACTTGTGGATTAATCCAGCTATATTTGATTGTTACAGTTCTTATTTCTGGAATAGTGACGTCATCTTCTCCTTCTTTTTTGTCGTCGACCATTAATTTGTTCGGAATAACTTGTGGATTATTTCAGTTATATTTAATAGGAACAGTTCTTATTTCTGAAATAGTGACGTCATCTTCTGCTTCTTTTTTGTCGTCGACCATTAATTTGTTCGGAATAACTTGTGGCTTAATCCAGCTATATTTGATAGGAACAGTTCTTATTTCTGGAATAGTGACGTCATCTTCTCCTTCTTTTTTGTCGTCGACCATTAATTTGTTCGGAATAACTTGTGGATTATTTCAGTTATATTTAATAGGAACAGTTCTTATTTCTGAAATAGTGACGTCATCTTCTGCTTCTTTTTTGTCGTCGACCATTAATTTGTTCGGAATAACTTGTGGATTAATCCAGCTATATTTGATAGGAACAGTTCTTATTTCTGGAATAGTGACGTCATCTTCTCCTTCTTTTTTATCGTCGACCATTAATTTGTTCGGAATAACTTGTGGATTAATCCAGCTATATTTGATAGGAACAGTTCTTATTTCTGGAATAGTGACGTCATCTTCTCCTTCTTTTTTATCGTCGACCATTAATTTGTTCGGAATAACTTGTGGCTTAATCCAGCTATATTTGATAGGAACAGTTCTTATTTCTGGAATAGTGACGTCATCTTCTCCTTCTTTTTTATCGTCGACCATTAATTTGTTCGGAATAACTTGTGGCTTAATCCAGCTATATTTGATAGGAACAGTTCTTATTTCTGAAATAGTGACGTCATCTTCTGCTTCTTTTTTGTCGTCGACCATTAATTTGTTCGGAATAACTTGTGGATTAATCCAGCTATATTTGACAGGAACAGTTTTTATTTCTGAAATAGTGACGTCATCTTCTCCTTCTTTTTTATCGTCGACCATCAATTTGTTCGGAATAACTTGTGGATTAATCCAGCTATATTTGATTGTTACAGTTCTTATTTCTGGAATAGTGACGTCATCTTCTCCTTCTTTTTTGTCGTCGACCATTAATTTGTTCGGAATAACTTGTGGATTAATCCAGCTATATTTGATAGGAACAGTTCTTATTTCTGGAATAGTGACGTCATCTTCTCCTTCTTTTTTGTCGTCGACCATTAATTTGTTCGGAATAACTTGTGGATTAATCCAGCTATATTTGATAGGAACAGTTCTTATTTCTGAAATAGTGACGTCATCTTCTGCTTCTTTTTTGTCGTCGACCATTAATTTGTTCGGAATAACTTGTGGATTAATCCAGCTATATTTGATTGTTACAGTTCTTATTTCTGGAATAGTGACGTCATCTTCTCCTTCTTTTTTGTCGTCGACCATTAATTTGTTCGGAATAACTTGTGGATTAATCCAGCTATATTTGATAGGAACAGTTCTTATTTCTGAAATAGTGACGTCATCTTCTCCTTCTTTTTTGTCGTCGACCATTAATTTGTTCGGAATAACTTGTGGATTAATCCAGCTATATTTGACAGGAACAGTTTTTATTTCTGAAATAGTGACGTCATCTTCTCCTTCTTTTTTATCGTCGACCATCAATTTGTTCGGAATAACTTGTGGATTAATCCAGCTATATTTGATTGTTACAGTTCTTATTTCTGGAATAGTGACGTCATCTTCTCCTTCTTTTTTGTCGTCGACCATTAATTTGTTCGGAATAACTTGTGGATTAATCCAGCTATATTTGATAGGAACAGTTCTTATTTCTGGAATAGTGACGTCATCTTCTCCTTCTTTATTGTCGTCGACCATTAATTTGTTCGGAATAACTTGTGGATTAATCCAGCTATATTTGATAGGAACAGTTCTTATTTCTGAAATAGTGACGTCATCTTCTGCTTCTTTTTTGTCGTCGACCATTAATTTGTTCGGAATAACTTGTGGATTATTTCAGTTATATTTAATATGAACAGTTCTTATTTCTGGAATAGTGACGTCATCTTCTCCTTCTTTTTTATCGTCGACCATCAATTTGTTCGGAATAACTTGTGGATTAATCCAGCTATATTTGATTGTTACAGTTCTTATTTCTGGAATAGTGACGTCATCTTCTCCTTCTTTTTTGTCGTCGACCATTAATTTGTTCGGAATAACTTGTGGATTAATCCAGCTATATTTGATAGGAACAGTTCTTATTTCTGGAATAGTGACGTCATCTTCTCCTTCTTTTTTATCGTCGACCATCAATTTGTTCGGAATAACTTGTGGATTAATCCAGCTATATTTGATAGGAACAGTTCTTATTTCTAAAATAGTGACGTCATCTTCTGCTTCTTTTTTGTCGTCGACCATTAATTTGTTCGCAATAACTTGTGGATTATTTCAGCTATATTTGATAGGAACAGTTCTTATTTCTGGAATAGTGACGTCATCTTCTGCTTCTTTTTTGTCGTCGACCATTAATTTGTTCGGAATAACTTGTGGATTATTTCAGCTATATTTGATAGGAACAGTTCTTATTTCTAAAATAGTGACGTCATCTTCTGCTTCTTTTTTGTCGTCGACCATTAATTTGTTCGGAATAACTTGTGGATTAATCCAGCTATATTTGATAGGAACAGTTCTTATTTCTAAAATAGTGACGTCATCTTCTGCTTCTTTTTTGTCGTCGACCATTAATTTGTTCGCAATAACTTGTGGATTATTTCAGTTATATTTAATATGAACAGATCTTATTTCTGGAATAGTGACGTCATCTTCTGCTTCTTTTTTGTCGTCGACCATTAATTTGTTCGGAATAACTTGTGGATTAATCCAGCTATATTTGATAGGAACAGTTCTTATTTCTGAAATAGTGACGTCATCTTCTGCTTCTTTTTTGTCGTCGACCATTAATTTGTTCGGAATAACTTGTGGATTAATCCAGCTATATTTGACAGGAACAGTTTTTATTTCTGAAATAGTGACGTCATCTTCTCCTTCTTTTTTATCGTCGACCATCAATTTGTTCGGAATAACTTGTGGATTAATCCAGCTATATTTGATTGTTACAGTTCTTATTTCTGGAATAGTGACGTCATCTTCTCCTTCTTTTTTGTCGTCGACCATTAATTTGTTCGGAATAACTTGTGGATTAATCCAGCTATATTTGATAGGAACAGTTCTTATTTCTGGAATAGTGACGTCATCTTCTCCTTCTTTTTTATCGTCGACCATCAATTTGTTCGGAATAACTTGTGGATTAATCCAGCTATATTTGATAGGAACAGTTCTTATTTCTAAAATAGTGACGTCATCTTCTGCTTCTTTTTTGTCGTCGACCATTAATTTGTTCGCAATAACTTGTGGATTATTTCAGCTATATTTGATAGGAACAGTTCTTATTTCTGGAATAGTGACGTCATCTTCTGCTTCTTTTTTGTCGTCGACCATTAATTTGTTCGGAATAACTTGTGGATTAATCCAGCTATATTTGATAGGAACAGTTCTTATTTCTAAAATAGTGACGTCATCTTCTGCTTCTTTTTTGTCGTCGACCATTAATTTGTTCGCAATAACTTGTGGATTATTTCAGTTATATTTAATATGAACAGATCTTATTTCTGGAATAGTGACGTCATCTTCTGCTTCTTTTTTGTCGTCGACCATTAATTTGTTCGGAATAACTTGTGGATTATTTCAGTTATATTTAATATGAACAGATCTTATTTCTGGAATAGTGACGTCATCTTCTGCTTCTTTTTTGTCGTCGACCATTAATTTGTTCGGAATAACTTGTGGATTAATCCAGCTATATTTGATAGGAACAGTTCCTATTTCTGGAATAGTGACGTCATCTTCTCCTTCTTTTTTGTCGTCGACCATTAATTTGTTCGGAATAACTTGTGGATTAATCCAGCTATATTTGATAGGAACAGTTCTTATTTCTGAAATAGTGACGTCATCTTCTCCTTTTTTTTATCGTCGACCATCAATTTGTTCGAAATAACTTGTGGATTAATCCAGCTATATTTGATTGTTACAGTTCTTATTTCTGGAATAGTGACGTCATCTTCTCCTTCTTTTTTGTCGTCGACCATTAATTTGTTCGGAATAACTTGTGGATTAATCCAGCTATATTTGATAGGAACAGTTCTTATTTCTGGAATAGTGACGTCATCTTCTCCTTTTTTTTATCGTCGACCATTAATTTGTTCGAAATAACTTGTGGATTAATCCAGCTATATTTGATTGTTACAGTTCTTATTTATGAAATAGTGACGTCATCTTCTGCTTCTTTTTTGTCGTCGACCATTAATTTGTTCGGAATAACTTGTGGATTAATCCAGCTATATTTGATAGGAACAGTTCTTATTTCTAAAATAGTGACGTCATCTTCTGCTTCTTTTTTGTCGTCGACCATTAATTTGTTCGCAATAACTTGTGGATTATTTCAGTTATATTTAATATGAACAGATCTTATTTCTGGAATAGTGACGTCATCTTCTGCTTCTTTTTTGTCGTCGACCATTAATTTGTTCGGAATAACTTGTGGATTATTTCAGTTATATTTAATATGAACAGATCTTATTTCTGGAATAGTGACGTCATCTTCTGCTTCTTTTTTGTCGTCGACCATTAATTTGTTCGGAATAACTTGTGGATTAATCCAGCTATATTTGATAGGAACAGTTCCTATTTCTGGAATAGTGACGTCATCTTCTCCTTCTTTTTTGTCGTCGACCATTAATTTGTTCGGAATAACTTGTGGATTAATCCAGCTATATTTGATAGGAACAGTTCTTATTTCTGAAATAGTGACGTCATCTTCTCCTTTTTTTTATCGTCGACCATCAATTTGTTCGAAATAACTTGTGGATTAATCCAGCTATATTTGATTGTTACAGTTCTTATTTCTGGAATAGTGACGTCATCTTCTCCTTCTTTTTTGTCGTCGACCATTAATTTGTTCGGAATAACTTGTGGATTAATCCAGCTATATTTGATAGGAACAGTTCTTATTTCTGGAATAGTGACGTCATCTTCTCCTTTTTTTTATCGTCGACCATTAATTTGTTCGAAATAACTTGTGGATTAATCCAGCTATATTTGATTGTTACAGTTCTTATTTATGAAATAGTGACGTCATCTTCTCCTTCTTTTTTGTCGTCGACCATTAATTTGTTCGGAATAACTTGTGGATTAATCCAGCTATATTTGATAGGAACAGTTCTTATTTCTGGAATAGTGACGTCATCTTCTCCTTCTTTTTTGTCGTCGACCATCAATTTGTTCGAAATAACTTGTGGATTAATCCAGCTATATTTGATTGTTACAGTTCTTATTTATGAAATAGTGACGTCATCTTCTGCTTCTTTTTTGTCGTCGACCATTAATTTGTTCGGAATAACTTGTGGATTAATCCAGCTATATTTGATAGGAACAGTTCTTATTTCTGGAATAGTGACGTCATCTTCTCCTTCTTTTTTGTCGTCGACCATTAATTTGTTCAGAATAACTTGTGGATTAATCCAGCTATATTTGATAGGAACAGTTCTTATTTCTGGAATAGTGACGTCATCTTCTCCTTCTTTTTTGTCGTCGACCATTAATTTGTTCGCAATAACTTGTGGATTATTTCAGCTATATTTGATTGTTACAGTTCTTATTTCTGAAATAGTGACGTAATCTTCTCCTTCTTTTTTGTCGTCGACCATTAATTTGTTCGGAATAACTTGTGGATTATTTCAGCTATATTTGATAGGAACAGTTCTTATTTCTGGAATAGTGACGTCATCTTCTCCTTCTTTTTTGTCGTCGACCATTAATTTGTTCGGAATAACTTGTGGATTATTTCAGCTATATTTGATAGGAACAGTTCTTATTTCTGAAATAGTGACGTCATCTTCTCCTTCTTTTTTGTCGTCGACCATTAATTTGTTCGGAATAACTTGTGGATTAATCCAGCTATATTTGATTGTTACAGTTCTTATTTCTGGAATAGTGACGTCATCTTCTCCTTCTTTTTTGTCGTCGACCATTAATTTGTTCGGAATAACTCGTGGATTAATCCAGCTATATTTGATAGGAACAGTTCTTATTTCTGAAATAGTGACGTCATCTTCTCCTTCTTTTTTGTCGTCGACCATTAATTTGTTCGGAATAACTTGTGGATTATTTCAGCTATATTTGATAGGAACAGTTCTTATTTCTGAAATAGTGACGTCATCTTCTCCTTCTTTTTTATCGTCGACCATTAATTTGTTCGGAATAACTCGTGGATTAATCCAGCTATATTTGATAGGAAAAGTTCTTATTTCTGAAATAGTGACGTCATCTTCTCCTTCTTTTTTGTCGTCGACCATTAATTTGTTCGGAATAACTTGTGGATTAATCCAGCTATATTTGATAGGAACAGTTCTTATTTCTGAAATAGTGACGTCATCTTCTCCTTCTTTTTTGTCGTCGACCATTAATTTGTTCGGAATAACTTGTGGATTAATCCAGCTATATTTGATAGGAACAGTTCTTATTTCTGAAATAGTGACGTCATCTTCTCCTTCTTTTTTGTCGTCGACCATTAATTTGTTCGGAATAACTTGTGGATTAATCCAGCTATATTTGATAGGAACAGTTCTTATTTCTGAAATAGTGACGTCATCTTCTCCTTCTTTTTTGTCGTCGACCATTAATTTGTTCGGAATAACTTGTGGATTAATCCAGCTATATTTGATAGGAACAGTTCTTATTTCTGAAATAGTGACGTCATCTTCTCCTTCTTTTTTATCGTCGACCATCAATTTGTTCGAAATAACTTGTGGATTAATCCAGCTATATTTGATAGGAACAGTTTTTATTTCTGAAATAGTGACGTCATCTTCTCCTTCTTTTTTGTCGTCGACCATTAATTTGTTCGGAATAACTTGTGGATTAATCCAGCTATATTTGATAGGAACAGTTTTTATTTCTGAAATAGTGACGTCATCTTCTCCTTCTTTTTTATCGTCGACCATTAATTTGTTCGGAATAACTTGTGGATTAATCCAGCTATATTTGATAGGAACAGTTCTTATTTCTGAAATTGTGACGTCATCTTCTCCTTCTTTTTTATCGTCGACCATTAATTTGTTCGGAATAACTCGTGGATTAATCCAGCTATATTTGATAGGAAAAGTTCTTATTTCTGAAATAGTGACGTCATCTTCTCCTTCTTTTTTGTCGTCGACCATTAATTTGTTCGGAATAACTTGTGGATTAATCCAGCTATATTTGATAGGAACAGTTCTTATTTCTGAAATAGTGACGTCATCTTCTCCTTCTTTTTTGTCGTCGACCATTAATTTGTTCGGAATAACTTGTGGATTAATCCAGCTATATTTGATAGGAACAGTTCTTATTTCTGAAATAGTGACGTCATCTTCTCCTTCTTTTTTGTCGTCGACCATTAATTTGTTCGGAATAACTTGTGGATTAATCCAGCTATATTTGATAGGAACAGTTCTTATTTCTGAAATAGTGACGTCATCTTCTCCTTCTTTTTTGTCGTCGACCATTAATTTGTTCGGAATAACTTGTGGATTAATCCAGCTATATTTGATAGGAACAGTTCTTATTTCTGAAATAGTGACGTCATCTTCTCCTTCTTTTTTATCGTCGACCATCAATTTGTTCGAAATAACTTGTGGATTAATCCAGCTATATTTGATAGGAACAGTTTTTATTTCTGAAATAGTGACGTCATCTTCTCCTTCTTTTTTGTCGTCGACCATTAATTTGTTCGGAATAACTTGTGGATTAATCCAGCTATATTTGATAGGAACAGTTTTTATTTCTGAAATAGTGACGTCATCTTCTCCTTCTTTTTTATCGTCGACCATTAATTTGTTCGGAATAACTTGTGGATTAATCCAGCTATATTTGATAGGAACAGTTCTTATTTCTGAAATTGTGACGTCATCTTCTCCTTCTTTTTTATCGTCGACCATTAATTTGTTCGGAATAACTTGTGGATTATTTCAGCTATATTTGATAGGAACAGTTCTTATTTCTGAAATAGTGACGTCATCTTCTCCTTCTTTTTTATCGTCGACCATTAATTTGTTCGGAATAACTTGTGGATTAATCCAGCTATATTTGATAGGAACAGTTCTTATTTCTGGAATAGTGACGTCATCTTCTCCTTCTTTTTTATCGTCGACCATCAATTTGTTCGAAATAACTTGTGGATTAATCCAGCTATATTTGATAGGAACAGTTCTTATTTCTGAAATAGTGACGTCATCTTCTCCTTCTTTTTTATCGTCGACCATTAATTTGTTCGGAATAACTTGTGGATTAATCCAGCTATATTTGATAGGAACAGTTCTTATTTCTGAAATAGTGACGTCATCTTCTCCTTCTTTTTTATCGTCGACCATCAATTTGTTCGAAATAACTTGTGGATTAATCCAGCTATATTTGATAGGAACAGTTTTTATTTCTGAAATAGTGACGTCATCTTCTGCTTCTTTTTTGTCGTCGACCATTAATTTGTTCGGAATAACTTGTGGATTAATCCAGCTATATTTGATAGGAACAGTTCTTATTTCTGAAATAGTGACGTCATCTTCTGCTTCTTTTTTGTCGTCGACCATTAATTTGTTCGGAATAACTTGTGGATTAATCCAGCTATATTTGATAGGAACAGTTCTTATTTCTGAAATTGTGACGTCATCTTCTCCTTCTTTTTTATCGTCGACCATTAATTTGTTCGGAATAACTTGTGGATTATTTCAGCTATATTTGATAGGAACAGTTCTTATTTCTGGAATAGTGACGTCATCTTCTCCTTCTTTTTTTGTCGTCGACCATCAATTTGTTCGGAATAACTTGTGGATTAATCCAGCTATTTTTGATTGTTACAGTTCTTATTTCTGGAATAGTGACGTCATCTTCTCCTTCTTTTTTGTCGTCGACCATTTATTTGTTCGGAATAACTTGTGGATTAATCCAGCTATATTTGATAGGAACAGTTCTTATTTCTGGAATAGTGACGTCATCTTCTGCTCCTTTTTTGTCGTCGACCATTAATTTGTTCGGAATAACTTGTGGATTAATCCAGCTATATTTGATAGGAACAGTTCTTATTTCTGAAATAGTGACGTCATCTTCTCCTTCTTTTTTATCGTCGACCATTAATTTGTTCGGAATAACTTGTGGATTAATCCAGCTATATTTGATAGGAACAGTTCTTATTTCTGGAATAGTGACGTCATCTTCTCCTTCTTTTTTTGTCGTCGACCATCAATTTGTTCGGAATAACTTGTGGATTAATCCAGCTATTTTTGATTGTTACAGTTCTTATTTCTGGAATAGTGACGTCATCTTCTCCTTCTTTTTTGTCGTCGACCATTTATTTGTTCGGAATAACTTGTGGATTAATCCAGCTATATTTGATAGGAACAGTTCTTATTTCTGGAATAGTGACGTCATCTTCTCCTTCTTTTTTTGTCGTCGACCATCAATTTGTTCGGAATAACTTGTGGATTAATCCAGCTATTTTTGATTGTTACAGTTCTTATTTCTGGAATAGTGACGTCATCTTCTCCTTCTTTTTTGTCGTCGACCATTTATTTGTTCGGAATAACTTGTGGATTAATCCAGCTATATTTGATAGGAACAGTTCTTATTTCTGGAATAGTGACGTCATCTTCTGCTCCTTTTTTGTCGTCGACCATTAATTTGTTCGGAATAACTTGTGGATTAATCCAGCTATATTTGATAGGAACAGTTCTTATTTCTGAAATAGTGACGTCATCTTCTCCTTCTTTTTTTGTCGTCGACCATCAATTTGTTCGGAATAACTTGTGGATTAATCCAGCTATTTTTGATTGTTACAGTTCTTATTTCTGGAATAGTGACGTCATCTTCTCCTTCTTTTTTTGTCGTCGACCATCAATTTGTTCGGAATAACTTGTGGATTAATCCAGCTATTTTTGATTGTTACAGTTCTTATTTCTGGAATAGTGACGTCATCTTCTCCTTCTTTTTTGTCGTCGACCATCAATTTGTTCGGAATAACTTGTGGATTAATCCAGCTATTTTTGATTGTTACAGTTCTTATTTCTGGAATAGTGACGTCATCTTCTCCTTCTTTTTTTGTCGTCGACCATCAATTTGTTCGGAATAACTTGTGGATTAATCCAGCTATTTTTGATTGTTACAGTTCTTATTTCTGGAATAGTGACGTCATCTTCTCCTTCTTTTTTGTCGTCGACCATTAATTTGTTCGGAATAACTTGTGGATTAATCCAGCTATATTTGATAGGAACAGTTCTTATTTCTGGAATAGTGACGTCATCTTCTGCTCCTTTTTTGTCGTCGACCATTAATTTGTTCGGAATAACTTGTGGATTAATCCAGCTATATTTGATAGGAACAGTTCTTATTTCTGGAATAGTGACGTCATCTTCTCCTTCTTTTTTGTCGTCGACTATTAATTTGTTCGGAATAACTTGTGGATTATTTTAGCTATATTTGATTGGAACAGTTCTTATTTCTGGAATAGTGACGTCATCTTCTCCTTCTTTTTTGTCGTCGACTATTAATTTGTTCGGAATAACTTGTGGATTATTTTAGCTATATTTGATAGGAACAGTTCTTATTTCTGGAATAGTGACGTCATCTTCTCCTTCTTTTTTGTCGTCGACCATTAATTTGTTCGGAATAACTTGTGGATTAATCCAGCTATATTTGATAGGAACAGTTCTTATTTCTGAAATAGTGACGTCATCTTCTGCTTCTTTTTTGTCGTCGACCATTAATTTGTTCGGAATAACTTGTGGATTATTTCAGCTATATTTGATAGGAACAGTTCTTATTTCTGGAATAGTGACGTCATCTTCTCCTTCTTTTTTGTCGTCGACCATTAATTTGTTCGGAATAACTTGTGGATTAATCCAGCTGTATTTGATTGTTACAGTTCTTATTTCTGGAATAGTGACGTCATCTTCTCCTTCTTTTTTGTCGTCGACTATTAATTTGTTCGGAATAACTTGTGGATTATTTTAGCTATATTTGATTGGAACAGTTTTTATTTCTGGAATAGTGACGTCATCTTCTCCTTCTTTTTTGTCGTCGACCATCAATTTGTTCGGAATAACTGGTAGATTATTCCAGCTATATTTGTTATTCCAGCTATATTTGAGAATTTTTTTGCATTGAATTGGATTGATTCGCTTTCTGAATTTCATTTGCAAAACTTCCTGGGGAAAAGTTTCGTGTTCTAGAAATTGAAAATAAGAGTTTCCCAGTTCATTATAAATTGGGATTTTGAAAACTCAAGTCACTGTAGCTACAGTACCACTACAGTAATCTGAGCTTCAAACTTCCTAGAAATAAAGCTCTCAGGGACTTATGGTCACATGCAAAATATGGTACAGATCGGTCAAAAAAACGAAAAAGTTATTCAATTTTGGAAAAGTATGGTACAATAATCATTGAGAGCCCTAATATCAAGTTCAAAGCGTTGGAGATTCAGAACATACATATATACTAGAACTTGTCATAAATAAGCTCTGAGCGAATTCTATCGATTTTAGGTATCCATTTGATCAACTCAGATTGCTTTATAATATTATGAACTTTTTGACCATTCGGAGAAAATTCGGAGTCGGAGAAAAGTCGAAAAACATGATCTTCAATCCACATTTTTTATTTCACAAGAACTCAAAATCATTCGAGAAAAATACTAGTCCAAATAAGACAAGCACTAGTCTAGAAGCAACTAGGATTTAAACATCAAAAAAGTACAACAAAAAGTTAAATGTAAAATTAGTCGAGACTCAAACTGAAGGAGACGGAATGGCACGCAATGAAGTTGATGAAAATTGTTGAAATTCTATGAAGGACGAGCAAGTTTGGCGACCTTTTCGAGGTACTCGTGTTGCTCTTTGAATGGATCCTCCTCTTTTGGATCCTCCTCTTCAATTTTCTTTGCGGCGTTTTTGACTTTTTTGTGCTTGTTCTGGTGGAGGTTTCCGTCCGCCGTTTTCGAGGTGACCTGTAAAATATCAGTTGGTGATATGTTTTTGTTTCTTTCTTGAGAACAGTGGTAAACTGTGAATCATAAAAACATATGTTCTCAATCTAGAAATGATTCTTGCAGTTTACCGGGTCCTTCTCTAAAGCACATAAACTAACCTGGACTTGAGCTTTTTGTGTCTCCGCCTTATTTTTCTTTGGAGTTGTTTGTTTCGGGGATGCAACCATACCGATCGAGTTGAGGTACTCGTGTTGCTCCTTGAACGGATCCTCCTCCTCTCGATCGTCTTCCTGGAAAATATCGTTTGTGGATAAGTTTTTTTTTTCTCACATTTCTTTTTTTTTTATAATTGCATCGGAAAATTTATATGTATAAATGAAACCTTGTTTCAATCGCAAAATTTCCCAAAACATTTTCCATGACACATTTCTTCTTAAAAACCATCAACTAACCTGGGGTTGAGTCCGTTGATTTTGACCTTTGCTGGTGGCCTCAGCCTTGCTCTTGTTGGTTTTGGCATCATTTTTTCCGGAAGAAGCTGCTCCGGAAGTCATTGGTCCAATGGCCGGTGCACCAGAAGTTGTGACTCTTGAGGCTCTTTGTTTCTCTCCTTCGGCGGCGAGGGCTCGGGCACGAGCCATTGAGCGGGTGACTCTAGGCGACATCTTTTTAATTAATGTTATCTCTGAAATCCCTCACTATTGAAGGATTGTTGAAAAAAAAGAAGAAGATTGAAAAAGAGAGATAAAATATTTCGTAAATAAAATTAAGGGAAGGCTCCAAAATGTGCAAATTCGCAAGTTCAAATTGTTAAGATCGGTGATAGAAACGCAAGAGATTTGAAAAAAAAATCTTAGGGAATGAATCAATTATTGATTATATCGGGAGCTAAGGAATCAAGGAAATAATCAAAAAAGCGTTGAATTTCAAATTAATCCGTTTAAATGGAATGAATTGAACGGAAAGGGGTTGAGAGGAACAAAGGAAAATAAAAGAAATGAGATGTGAATCAATATAAACGATGTACGAGAGGTCATGTGCGCGAGGGGGGAATGCTGCGGTGTTTACACACATTGCACACAATGCGCCATACATGACGACAATTGGAGAGACTGTGGAGAGGGGCCGCAAAAAAAAGGAGAAAGAGTGCTAAGATGACAAAGAAATATCCAGACAAAATTTATTTTTTTCCGGGTTTTCCTAATTGAAATAATTCTCTAAATACATTCTTTCAATTAGGATAGGGGAATTGAAAAAAACAAAGAAGCAATTCATTTCCTAGTTTCTATTAAATTATTCGCTTTTTTGAGAGCTTTGAAATCATCGGGTTGGCAAAATCATCATAAAAATCGTCTTGGAAAAGTGAATTTACATAAATCGAGTAAACATGAATAACTCTCGAAAACAACCAATTCTCTTGCGGATTTGTTAGAAAACTACAAGGAAGAAACATCTGAAAAATCTACCAGTTATTCCGAAAAAATTGGTGGTCGACGACAAAAAAGAAGGAGAAAAAGACGTCATTATTCCATGAATAAGGATTTCTTATTCATGGAATAGTGGCGTCATCTTCTCCTTCTTTTTTGTCGTCAACCACCAATTTGTTCGGAATAACTGGTAGATTATTCCAATTACATTTGATTGTAACAGTTTTTATTCATGGAATAGTGACGTCATCTTCTCCCTCTTTTTTGTCGTCGACCACCAATTTGTTCGGAATAACTGGTAGATTATTCCAATTACAATTTAGAGCAGCTTCTGTGACGAGAAACCTTGAACAGAATGGAGGAGTGAGCCCAGAGATTCTGCTCAAAGCCACGGAGGTCACGGAGTCTTCGGACTCCAGCTCTTTGAAAGATCTAAGAGAAAGTTTAGGACTACGTGGCACGAACAGACCAATACGATGTAAGTCAATTCACTATTCTTTGAGTTTCTCATGTTATTTTTTTCAGCCCATCAGCATAGCAACAGTAAAGCTACGTTTTGACTACGCCTCGGATACCATTAGAGACAGTTGGAAACAGGCGGAAGAAATTCCCAGATCGGATTCCGTCTGGGTCTCCTCTCTAATTTTATTTTTTTTTATTTATTGATACGACAATAAGTCGTGGAAAGGAATATTAAAAGATAGGATAACACACGATTGCGGATCTGAAAAGTGCAGATTTGTTGAAAACGATGGAGAAGTTCAAAGAGCTAGACGATGGATTTGAGTTACAGTTTGCCGTGAGTTAATATTTTAAAAAACAATATAAAGAATACATTTTTTCAGCGCATCGAAACTGAGGAAGTTGAGGAGATATTCTCGGCTTTTCTATTTTAAAATTCCCATTCGATCGGACTGTTCTTATTGAAGTTCTCTAGTGCCACATTCCGCAAAATGATAATTTTATTTTCTTATCCCCTAACAGGGTGGCCCATAATTACGGCCAGTAGATTGTAATGCGGTAGGGCAGCCTACCTAGGCATTCATACTGATTCTAGACTATATGAAATTGATAATTGGACCATCTTTTATTATTTCGCAAAGTTTCAGTTCAGTCGGACTCGTTTGACGGGATTGGCATTCGTTAGTACCAAGTCAAATACTCCCAAAAACACCCCCTGTTGGCACGCTCATTAGGGGTGGTTAAGATAAACGGCTTCGGACTAAATAATTTTTATCGGAGAGTGCGGTTATCAGACTAAAACTTTTCGGATATAGTTTTAATGTTGGTAAATAAGGTTTTTGAGAAGAATATTTACATTTCTAATCTCTCACCTTGCCAGTTTGAACTCATTTGTTGAAAATACGATCAATGAAGGAATGTTTTATTGAATTGTTGAAATAATGACCAAAACTACTGGAAATTCAGTTTTTGAGCTTGATTTATCTCTCTTAAGCTGAAACTTTCAATCAGAACAAGTTCCTCAGTTTCTTGGGGGCTAATTATGCTAATTTTTCAAAAACATCGCGTATCAGCAGTAGAAAGCCGTTTTTTCTGCGGAGACTTCTTGTCTCCCTTCTTGGTAAATAATTATCCTACGAACTGCTCCAGTCAGAAACTTCAAGTTGGGCAGCATAATTCAGAAGGAAACTGGAAGCATAATAGAAAGAATTAGGCTTCTTACACCAGCTATTCCTTCTCAAATAGCAGTGTGCCGTGGCTGTAGTCAACTGACGACGTCTTCACGTAGCCGAAGACGCGGAAATCAACGAATCCTGAAATTTATTTTTGATATCTTATCTGTAGACATCAGTTAAACATTTTTGTGAGATCCCAGGTGTCTTGTTCTTTTAATACGAATGCAGTAGCCATTCAAAGTACTGGCCGTAATTATGGGCCACCCTGTAATTGCGTCTCCGATGTTCAGATCTTCACTTCTTTTTTTCATCATTTTTCTGCATTTTTCCACATTTTCATTTTTGAGAAAACATTTTCACGTTGTCTCTTCTCTCCCTCTCTGTACTTTCTTTCTACTAATAAAAATTAATTATTTCTATAGTCGTATAGTATAGTCGCCAGCAAGGCTGTCAAAATCGGCCGCGGTCAAATTTTTATCAGGACCCCAGCCATGGAATGTTGGGGCGGCCTGGCGGCCCTGGTGGACAATGTAAAGAAGGGTTCTTTGTAAGAAATTCAGACCATTAGCTCTTTCCGCGGCCGACTTATAACCAGGCCGTCTGACAGCCTTGGTCGCCAGACATAGGGAGGTTTTTCAATGATACGATTTTTCACTGTGTTTTCTGCTTGAGAACTACTGCAAAATAATGTCAGAAAAAATTCTCCCCGAGGAGACTATTAGGTTGTTCGATGGATAATGTCGTTAATTTTCGAGGTGGTATATTTTTGTGTTGAAAAATGGAATCTTTCTGTATTTTTTTTGCACTTATGTGCTATCAAAAGTAAAAAAACACCAAAACTTGGGGTCTCCATAATTTTCTATCTTGGATTGGCAGGTCATAGAATATTGTCTGTTTTTCATCATTTTTTGCTTTTCGTATTCCTCAGTGGCAGTACGGGTGATATTAGTTTTATTTTGTTTTTGTAACAATGAGTACCTGTCCTCATTCACAGAAAACTCCATATCAGATTCAGATGCTTTCCAGCAAAAATTGGCCGTCCGGCACAATCACTGAAATATGGCTTATGGTAACCTTCTCTAAAATAATTTGGCGGATATTGCTCAGAAACCAATTTTTCAACACTTAAAATGCTTACGAAAGAACGAAAAAATAATGACTTCTAAATTTCAGATATTTTCTTATACATTTCTGTAATAGTTGTCCAGAATTATGACTCATTTGCATTTATCTTTAACCGTGAAATTTGTGGTTTCATTATCGAGGAAGTGACAAGGTGGGAATAGAAGAAGCACGTGAGTCACACATGTGTCAAAGTGGTGAGTAAGGAGAACGGATACGTACATTGAGAGAACTTTGAAGGTCGTTATTTTTGACAAGGATAAAATAGTAAGAGAAAGTGAGAGACTACACGACCTTGTCGAAACGCTCCGTTTAGTGAAAATGGCGTTAAAATAGACAGAAAAGAGAGTGTCTCCTCCCCTTTTTCTCCCTCTATAACAGGCGCACGACCGCCATTCCCTATTCATTCTTTGCATTACAGGAACGCAATTGATGCATCCCCACTGATTTTCTATAATACTAACCTATATATTTAATTTCCGAGGCTTCCCGGTGGAGGCCTATTCCTGATTTTTCTGAGCATTCATTCCGTTTTGATGGAATTCAAAAAATAAAAAGTGAGTTTAAACTAAAAATGTTTTTTATAATTTTGGATTGTTTGTGCGTAATTCCTCGGCAACAAGTAGATCAGTAATAAAAATTTTCTAGTGGGTAAATTGTCATTCAAAATAACTTGGTTTTTTTGAACTACACTGCCTCAATCTAGCATATTCAACCTAATGATCCTTAAGCAGTCTTTTCGACTGAAAACTAGACTTACAAGTATTTTTTCGCATTTCCAACAGTAGTGTAGTGGTAGTGCTCACGCAACTCCGCATCAAAATTTTGAGCCTTTCAAAACACTGTTTTTTTTTTCAGAGAGGTCGGCTGCTCTAAAAGAGAATTGCAAGCCTTCGAAGGACCTACAGCGAGTCGTAGAGCAGTATCGGTCCGATGAATCCGATGAGGAAATGAAACACGAGAAGGAGGATGGCGAAATCTATTAATTCTAAATTTTTTGCTTTTTTTTTCCATATCTTTTCATTTATTTTGTCGATTGTCTGAACTTCCCTCTTTCTTTTTATGTTTCTCCACTTCCTGAACTCTTCTGCCACGAGTCCATATTTAGTATTTTCCTCCAAATTTCCCGCCAACAATTTCAAATGTTCAAATTGGAACCCTAACTTTTTCATCTCCCTTTTTGCCCCTTTCCTCTTGGTTATAATGATGGCACAATGCACTCTCTTTCTATTTGTCTTTCCTACTTCTAATGGTATGGGTGGTCGACGCCTTTCTTTGTAACTCATATTTTTTAATGTACCAATTGCACTTTACATGTACTTTTCTATCTACTTTTTTCATTTCCATGAATCTTGATGAACTTATAAGACATATATTTATCTTTAACTTCAAATATATTTATAAATATAAACCAATTATAAAAAACTGAAAAACCGGTCATAAAGTGAGCTAAAAAAAGCTTATATCTCTAGAACGGACGCTATGGAACGCGATTAAGATGAGAAAACTTAGAAAAAATGGATCACCTAAACAAAAAGCCTAGAAGAAGGGTCTAAAACCTAAAAACTGGTTCCATGGGTGAAAATGAGATTAAAACACAGAAATTATTGATAATAGAATTGGCTCATAAATGGACAATAAGCTCCTTGTTGAAACAGACATTTGGTGATGTGTTGTGAGCATTCTATTGGTTGGAAGGAGACAAATTGAAGACAGCCTGAAACAATTTTTTAGTTTGTAGTCTATTTCTAGATTGGCAAAACTTTGAAGTAGTTATTAGCAATTTTGTGAGCATTTTGAAAAAATATTCAAAATTTTGAGAATTTCAAGGCTGTAGTTTTTGTAGTGAATGTAGTTTGTAGTTCTTTACAATTTGTCTATTAATTTGAATGTTTTTGGCCATTTTCCAAAAAAAATTTTTTTTAATTTTCAATTATTGTAGTTTGTAGTCAACTCGCCTGCACAATATGCTACATTACCACTATTCGGAAGTCAAAACTGAAACTTAAGATGTTTCTGAAGACGTCAGTGCAGTGCTTTAAAAATGATGAAGACGAGTTTCGGGCACTCCGATGACGTCGTGGAGGATTCAGAAGACGTTGGCGATATTCCAGATGACGTGACGGTAAATTCAGAATTCTTGTTAGTCGTCAAGGCTGATGGAGAATTGATTGGAGACGTGAGAACCGATCCAGAGTTGGGGAAAAATGCCATGCTGAGTTTTGGAGCGTCAGAATGCGTCACAAAGAGTTAGGAAAGAAGGCAGTCGATCTTTTTGTACACTTTCTTTTGACTCCAGAATTCTTTGAAAACGTCAATAACTCAGATGACGTCACCATAGGCTCATGTACTCCAGAAGCCATCATTGCTTTTCCTGTTGCTCCGACAACTTCAAAATATTAGTATTTTTTGATGATTCCCGTAGTCAAAGGCATCGGAACTTAAGAAAGTTTCGTGAATTTCTTTGGTCCTCTACGGCGAACAATTGGCTCTTTTTCAGTTTTCAGATAAATTTTCAAATCAAATCTTGCTCATGTTTGGCTTCCGAGGTACGGTATCTCTAGCGGAACATCTTTCCTTGAAGGTTTCTTTATTGGCTCGTTGGAATCTTTGGTGGAGCTTGGTAATGGACTGAAAAAGACTGGAATTGGTAAATTGTCAGAATTTTTGTTGTAATGAAACTCTGCTTCAAAGAATATTAAAAACTTCACAAAATTGTGAAGAAGTTAGGATGTTACTCTTTTTTAAACAATACTACTTCTAATCAAAACCGGACGAATCATAACTGGTCGGATAAAAGCTGGAAGGATCAGAATTGCATGAATCAGAACTGTACTTTATCAGAAATGCCCGGATGAAAACTGACACTGATTTGCTGCAGCGGCTTGCAGGCTGTGAGAAACGCCCAAACTCGAGCATCGGAAGTTCTTATACGGGGCAGTTCTTCACCGACCAGTACTCATCCGTCCGGTTCTGATTAGGGGCAGCATCATTTGAACATACTTTTAACTCGAAAACGTATAAAAAACTTCTCAAAATTGGAAAAATCGATTCAATCGAGATTTTGTTTTTTGAGAAACCTCTTTTTTACTTTCAAGATAAAAAAATACGTCGTAGGTAACTTCAAAAACTTACGAAATCTATAGAAATTCATACTCAAACTGTACGGTTACAAGCTCAGAATCAAAATGAATTCAACTTTTCGATTTGAAAATTACAATTTCAACTATCATATTAATACACTTTTCACGTCGCTAACTAGGGAACCACCAGAAATGACAATGAGCTTTTGCATAGTGAAATATACCATTCGATAGCTGAGAACACGTGGTTTATTTATCTGTAATCAATTTTTGCCACGAAGGCATGCCGCCTGCGCTATTCGGGTCAGAAGTTTTGGTCTGATTATCCCCGTGACCTCTCCTCTCCCCCTCTTCTCTGTGGGAAAACCGAAAGTTAAAAAAAAAATTAAAAGGAATAAAAACGTGGAGGTTAGAAATGTCATTGTCTTTTGAAAACGTTCAAAAGCTTGGCAGGATAGATTAGAGGATAACAGGGATGGTTTCAAATATAACATCTCGGGTTCAATTCCTCTAATCGAAATCTTCTTTTTGGTTTTTCGAACAAACAGAGAACGACGAATTTCTGTTATTTTCACAATTCTAAAAACTTTCGGCAAAACTTCTTTTCTGAAAATTAATCCTGCTAGCTAGCGAAAACTTGCGAAATTAGACAAAAACACGAAATTTCTTGAAATCGCTAGTTTACTCCATACAACTATGAAAAATATACCAAATTAAGCTGAAAAATGAATTGATGCTTGGTTGGCCGATCCCCCATGTTTGTTCGAAAAACCAAAAAGAAGTTTTCGATTAGAGGAATTGAACCCGAGATGTTATATTTGAAACCATCCCTGTTATCCTTTATACTTTCGGTTTTCCCACAGAGAAGAGGGGGAGAGGAGAGGTCACGGGGATAATCAGACCAAAACTTCTGACCCGAATAGCGCAGGCGGCATGCCTTCGTGTCAAAAATTGATTACAGATAAATAAACCACGTGTTCTCAGCTATCGAATGGTATATTTCACTAAGCAAAAGCTCATTGTCATTTCTGGTGGTTCCCTAGTAAGTTTTTTTTCTCTCTTTTTTGCATTCTTCCCACCCCTTAGCGCCAATTACTCACCTAATACAAATGGTCCAATGATATTCTATGCAGTTCCACCTGTGTACTTGGAAGTGCAAAAAACGTATCCTTGATGATTTTCTGCATGCCTTCAATTTCAATTTTTCCCTTGTTCCTTTTTCATTTGGCACTTTTTGGATGGTTTCATAATAGTCACGCTGCTCTTTTTTTATATTCGCCAATTTTGACATTATCTTTTCGTGGGATACTGTACGGCTGGGATCTGGACGGCAATAAGCAATTTCAGACTTTTTCAGTTTTTTTTTGGTCAAAAAAAAGTCTGAATGGTAAGAAATTCTGTTTGAAAACAGCTGGCCTAGGATCCGGCTTGAGAGGGTCTACCTTCATCTTACCTTTTTTGCATTGCCCAACATACTGACATAGTATCAACCTGTTTCATTCCCTCTCTTTGCTACAGCATCACTTTGGAAAATACTTGAGATCTCACCCCATAATGTAGGTACATGGTAGGAAAGACTAATCGAAAAACTGACTTTTTTGTTGCTATCTTAAGTATGTATGTCAGTGCTCGATTGTCTAGGGTATTTTTAGTAAGACCTATTCATAAATGGATTTTTTTGCTTGCGTGGATAAAATTTGCAAATTCTGACAAAAACTGAACAACTCAGCACGATGTTAGTCAGAACTATCAGCGACTTTTAAAAACTTACCGATTCTTTTTTCCAATGTTTATCATAATCAATAGCAAAATGAATATTCGATAAAAATATAGAAAACAAGGCCATTCCACTGAAAGCCTCAAAAAACAGAATGAATGATTCAATGGGTCATTTCTCTTCTTTTATATGATGAGATAGTGTACAATAGAACGTATTTACATAATCTCCTCCCTTTTTCCCCTATCCCTTATTTTCCTCTCTTCTTCTCTCTCATTCAGATGGCAAGTAAATGTTGACATTTGGGGTTTTATGTCTTATGGTAATTAGTACCAATCAACCAGTTCATTTGAAGTCATGAATACATTTTCAATGAGTAGAGTGACTCTTGCCTGTTGATGAAATAATCTGAATTGACGTTGGAAATTGATTTCCATATTACATAGAACCCCAAATGTCAACATTCACTTGCCACATGAACGATAGAGAAGAAAAGAGGAGAACGAGTGATAGGGGAAAAAGGGGGGAGACATCACAAACACGCGCTATTTCATTGTACACTATTTCATCATTTAAAAGAAGAGAGATGACTCATTGAATCATTTCATTCTGTTTTTTGAGGCTTTCTGGGGAATGGCCTAGTTATGGATTTTCGTCGAACATTTATATTGCTATTGATTGTGGCAATGATTGGAAGAAAAAATTAGTAAGTTTTAAAGTTACTGATAGTGCTGGCTAACATAGTTGTGAGCTGTTCATTTTTTGTCAGATTTTTCAAATTTTTTCTACGCAAGCAAAAATTCCAATCATGAATATGTCTTTCTAAAAATCAATCAACGGCGTTAAATTGAAGGTTATTAAGAGGATCTATCCTAGACAATCAAGCACTTCAACTTTTTATTCACGAACTAATTCTATGAATTTTTAAGCAACGAAAATTTGATTTGCGTTGTTTGGACATCACAGTTCTCCGGTTTGCCGGCGTGCGGACACTCGATTTGTTCTCCACGTGCTGCAAGAATTCAGAGGCTAATGGAGGGACGAGACAGATTCGAGATACCGTGTACAAAATGCAGGGAGGTCTTCACATCTCGTAAGCTTTTACTGGTTCAAAGTTCAAAGTTGATTGAAATTTTCGTTAGATTTGGGTCAATTAATCTGTTGAAAAACCGCATAAATAGTGATCTTTCCTTTAGCGTTTAGGAATCTCATGGTGTAGTTCGAGAGGACAATTTTTCCTAGAGAATGCGTCAGAGATTCCTAGGTCATAAGGTCACCAAAGCCTCCTTTAATGTCACAGGGTCGCCGGTGAGCATTTATCTTCCAATTCTCGTAAATCAACATGAGGAGGGACGCGTTGCGGTTTTCGTTTCGTAGTGACTCAGAAATGCAATAAATGATACGCAGTAGTTTTTTCTTCATAGCATTGGCACACTGCAAGCCAAAAAAAACACCACTCATATTGATTTACGAGAGTTTAAAAATACATGCTCACCGGCGACCCTGTGTAATGTGATTATTTTGAAACCACTGATCAAAACGCCAGTATTTTCCAGGTAATATTACAAAGGAAACCGAGAATTGAATCTCAATCAACTATAAAATATGCGAATTGGTCAGGGAAATGACAAGTTGGGAAATGAAGGCTACAATGGACACATCGGATCCATACGTTCGAATGCTCTTCCGCTGACTTTTGACTTAAACGGCTCTGCTGGCGGCTCGTTGGTTCGTAAAAGGAGGGAGATGCACCAATTTCACAAGCGTAGGAAGGCTACGGCTTGAGAATACTAAAAGTGTGTAAGATAAGCGATGTTTTAGGACTAAATGCGAAATGAATATTTAATTTATTATGAGGAAAAGCTTCTTCCGAAGAAGGGCGTTAAAAACCTCTGACAAAGGAGAAAGAAAGTATGTGAGTGAACATGAACAAAATAATAAAAAGTTAGTTGTGACAGGAAGAAGTTGATGACGGCATGCCCTGGCGTCACCAAACAACGACTGAAACGCTCGCGTCCTCCTCCATCCTTCTCGCACATCCGATAGCCGCGAACACCTTCGCTGCGAGACCAATCCTTGCGAGTCCATGCGCCTTCAACCGATAACTTACCTGGTTACTGTAACTGATTAATATTATGTATAATTGAGCTAATACTAGTGATAAGGCTATAAACGAATTGTGAATGTGAAACGTTCACAACAATAAGCACTGGTCGACAAATCGAAGAACAAAAAAACTATAATATTTCAGGGATGTTAATGCATTTTTCTATTCAAAAAATGCTGGGAATCAAGTATATCAACACGATTTCTCTGAATAAAGAATATTTCATAAGTTATTGCGCTGTCAATGTCCAAAAATAGGCGAAATTCATGAATTTCGATAAGCACTGGTCGACAAATCGAAGAACAAAAAAACTATGATATTTCAGGGACGTTAATGCATTTTTCTATTCAATAAATGCTGGGAATCAAGTGTATCAACACGATTTCTTTAAATAAAAAGTATTTCATAAGTAATTGCGCTTACAATGTCCAAAAAGAGGCGAAATTCATGAATTTCGATAAGCACTGGTCGACAAATCGAAGAACAAAAAAACTATAAAATTTCGGGGATGTTAATGCACTTTTCTATTCAAAAAATGCTGGGAAATAAGTGTATCAATACGATTTCTTTGAATAAAGAGTATTTCATAAGTTATTGCGCTGTCAATGTCCAAAAATAGGCGAAATTCATGAATTTCGATAAGCACTGGTCGACAAATCGAAGAACAAAAAAACTATGATATTTCAGGGACGTTAATGCATTTTTCTATTCAATAAATGCTGGGAAATAAGTGTATCTACACGATTTCTTTAAATAAAGAGTATTTTATAAGTTATTGCGCTGTCAATGTTCAAAAATAGGCGAAATTCATGAATTTCGATAAGCACTGGTCGACAAATCGAAGAACAAAAAAACTATAATATTTCAGGAATGTTAATGCATTTTTCTATTCAAAAAATGCTGGGAATCAAGTGTATCAATACGATTTCTTCAAATAAAGAGTATTTCACAAATTATTGCGCTGTCAATTTCAAAAAATAGGCGAAATTCATGAATTTCGATAAGCACTGGTCGACAAATCGAAGAACAAAAAAACTATAATATTTCAGGGATGTTAATGCATTTTTCTATTCAATAAATGCTGGGAATCAAGTATATCAACACGATTTCTCTGAATAAAGAATATTTCATGAGTTATTGCGCTGTCAATGTTCAAAAATAGGCGAAATTCATGAATTTCGATAAGCACTGGTCGACAAATCGAAGAACAAAAAAACTAGAATATTTCAGGGATGTTAATGCATTTTTCTATTCAAAAAATGCTGGGAATCAAGTGTATCAATACGATTTCTTTGAATAAAGAGTATTTCATAAGTAATTGCGCTTACAATGTCCAAAAAGAGGCGAAATTCATGAATTTCGATGAGCAATGGTCGACAAATCGAAGAACAAAAAAACTATAATATTTCAGGGATGTTAATGCATTTTTCTATTCAATAAATGCTGGGAAATAAGTGTATCAACACGATTTCTTTAAATAAAGAGTATTTCATGAGTTATTGCGCTGTCAATGTCCAAAAATAGGCGAAATTCATGAATTTCGATAAGCACTGGTCGACAAATCGAAGAACAAAAAAACTATGATATTTCAGGGACGTTAATGCATTTTTCTATTCAATAAATGCTGGGAATCAAGTGTATCAACACGATTTCTTTAAATAAAGAGTATTTTATAAGTTATTGCGCTGTCAATGTTCAAAAATAGGCGAAATTCATGAATTTCGATAAGCACTGGTCGACAAATCGAAGAACAAAAAAACTAGAATATTTCAGGGATGTTAATGCATTTTTCTATTCAAAAAATGCTGGGAATCAAGTGTATCAATACGATTTCTTTGAATAAAGAGTATTTCATAAGTAACTGCGCTGTCAATGTCCAAAAATAGGCGAAATTCATGAATTTCGATGAGCATTGGTCGACAAATCGAAGAACAAAAAAACTATAATATTTCAGGGATGTTAATGCATTTTTCTATTCAAAAAATGCTGGGAATCAAGTGTAACATCACGATTTCTTCAAATAAAGAGTATTTCATAAGTAATTGCGCTTACAATGTCCAAAAATAGGCGAAATTCATGAATTTCGATGAGCATTGGTCGACAAATCGAAGAACAAAAAAACTATAATATTTCAGAGATGTTAATGCATTTTTCTATTCAAAAAATGCTGGGAATCAAGTGTAACATCACGATTTCTTCAAATAAAGAGTATTTCATAAGTTATTGCGCTGTCAATTTCCAAAAATAGGCAAAATTCATGAATTTCGATGAGCATTGGTCGACAAATCGAAGAACAAAAAAACTATGATATTTCAGGGATGTTAATGCATTTTTCTATTCAAAAAATGCTGGGAATCAAGTGTATCAATACGATTTCTTTGAATAAAGAGTATTTCATAAGTTATTGCGCTGTCAATGTCCAACAATAGGCGAAATTCATGAATTTCGATGAGCATTGGTCGACAAATCGAAGAACAAAAAAACTATGATATTTCAGGGGTGTTAATGCATTTTTCTATTCAATAAATGCTGGGAAATAAGTGTATCAACACGATTTCTTTAAATAAAGAGTATTTCATAAGTAATTGCGCTTACAATGTCCAAAAAGAGGCGAAATTCATGAATTTCGATGAGCAATGGTCGACAAATCGAAGAACAAAAAAACTATAATATTTCAGGGATGTTAATGCATTTTTCTATTCAATAAATGCTGGGAATCAAGTATATCAACACGATTTCTCTGAATAAAGAATATTTCATGAGTTATTGCGCTGTCAATGTCCAAAAATAGGCGAAATTCATGAATTTCGATAAGCACTGGTCGACAAATCGAAGAACAAAAAAACTATGATATTTCAGGGACGTTAATGCATTTTTCTATTCAATAAATGCTGGGAATCAAGTGTATCAACACGATTTCTTTAAATAAAGAGTATTTTATAAGTTATTGCGCTGTCAATGTTCAAAAATAGGCGAAATTCATGAATTTCGATAAGCACTGGTCGACAAATCGAAGAACAAAAAAACTAGAATATTTCAGGGATGTTAATGCATTTTTCTATTCAAAAAATGCTGGGAATCAAGTGTATCAATACGATTTCTTTGAATAAAGAGTATTTCATAAGTAACTGCGCTGTCAATGTCCAAAAATAGGCGAAATTCATGAATTTCGATGAGCATTGGTCGACAAATCGAAGAACAAAAAAACTATGATATTTCAGGGATGTTAATGCATTTTTCTATTCAAAAAATGCTGGGAATCAAGTGTATCAATACGATTTCTTTGAATAAAGAGTATTTCATAAGTTATTGCGCTGTCAATGTCCAAAAATAGGCGAAATTCATGAATTTCGATGAGCATTGGTCGACAAATCGAAGAACAAAAAAACTATAATATTTCAGGGATGTTAATGCATTTTTCTATTCAAAAAATGCTGGGAATCAAGTGTAACATCACGATTTCTTCAAATAAAGAGTATTTCATAAGTAATTGCGCTTACAATGTCCAAAAAGAGGCGAAATTCATGAATTTCGATGAGCAATGGTCGACAAATCGAAGAACAAAAAAACTATAATATTTCGGGGATGTTAATGCACTTTTCTATTCAAAAAATGCTGGGAATCAAGTGTATCAATACGATTTCTTTGAATAAAGAGTATTTCATAAGTTATTGCGCTGTCAATGTCCAAAAATAGGCGAAATTCATGAATTTCGATGAGCATTGGTCGACAAATCGAAGAACAAAAAAACTATAATATTTCAGAGATGTTAATGCATTTTTCTATTCAAAAAATGCTGGGAATCAAGTGTAACATCACGATTTCTTCAAATAAAGAGTATTTCATAAGTTATTGCGCTGTCAATTTCCAAAAATAGGCAAAATTCATGAATTTCGATGAGCATTGGTCGACAAATCGAAGAACAAAAAAACTATAATATTTCAGGGATGTTAATGCATTTTTCTATTCAAAAAATGCTGGGAATTAAGTGTATCAACACGATTTCTTTAAATAAAGAGTATTTCATAAGTTATTGCGCTGTCAATGTCCAAAAATAGGCGAAATTCATGAATTTCGATAAGCACTGGTCGACAAATCGAAGAACAAAAAAACTATGATATTTCAGGGACGTTAATGCATTTTTCTATTCAATAAATGCTGGGAATCAAGTGTATCAACACGATTTCTTTAAATAAAGAGTATTTTATAAGTTATTGCGCTGTCAATGTTCAAAAATAGGCGAAATTCATGAATTTCGATAAGCACTGGTCGACAAATCGAAGAACAAAAAAACTAGAATATTTCAGGGATGTTAATGCATTTTTCTATTCAAAAAATGCTGGGAATCAAGTGTATCAATACGATTTCTTTGAATAAAGAGTATTTCATAAGTTATTGCGCTGTCAATGTCCAAAAATAGGCGAAATTCATGAATTTCGATGAGCATTGGTCGACAAATCGAAGAACAAAAAAACTATAATATTTCAGGGATGTTAATGCATTTTTCTATTCAAAAAATGCTGGGAATCAAGTGTAACATCACGATTTCTTCGAATAAAGAGTATTTCATAAGTAATTGCGCTTACAATGTCCAAAAAGAGGCGAAATTCATGAATTTCGATGAGCAATGGTCGACAAATCGAAGAACAAAAAAACTATAATATTTCGGGGATGTTAATGCACTTTTCTATTCAAAAAATGCTGGGAATCAAGTGTATCAATACGATTTCTTTGAATAAAGAGTATTTCATAAGTTATTGCGCTGTCAATGTCCAAAAATAGCCAAAATTCATGAATTTCGATAAGCACTGGTCGACAAATCAAAGAACAAAAAAACTATAATATTTCAGGGATGTTAATGCATTTTTCTATTGAAAAAATGCTGCGAAATAAGTGTATCAATACGATTTCTTCAAATAAAGAGTATTTCATAAGTTATTGCGCTGTCAATGTCCAAAAATAGGCGAAATTCATGAATTTCGATAAGCACTGGTCGACAAATCGAAGAACAAAAAAACTATAATATTTCAGGGATGTTAATGCATTTTTCTATTCAATAAATGCTGGGAAATAAGTGTATCAACACGATTTCTTTAAATAAAGAGTATTTCATAAGTTATTGTGCTGTCAATGTCCAAAAATAGCCAAAATTCATGAATTTCGATAAGCACTGGTCGACAAATCAAAGAACAAAAAAACTAGAATATTTCAGGGATGCTAATGCATTTTTCTATTGAAAAAATACTGGGAAATGAGTGTATCAACACGATTTCTTTGAATAAAGAGTATTTCATAAGTAATTGCGCTTACAATGTCCAAAAATAGGCGAAATTCATGAATTTCGATGAGCACTGGTCGACAAATCGAAGAACAAAAAAACTAGAATATTTCAGGGATGTTAATGCATTTTTCTATTCAAAAAATGCTGGGAATCAAGTGTATCAACAAGACTTCTTCAAAAAAAAGAGTATTTCATAAGTTATTGCGCTGTCAATGTCCAAAAATAGGCGAAATTCATGAATTTCGATAAGCACTGGTCGAAAAATCGAAGAACAAAAAAACTAGAATATTTCAGGGATGTTAATGCATTTTTCTATTCAAAAAATGCTGGGAATCAAGTGTATCAATACGATTTCTTCAAATAAAGAGTATTTCATAAGTTATTGCGCTGTCAATGTCCAAAAATAGCCAAAATTCATGAATTTCGATAAGCACTGGTCGACAAATCGAAGAACAAAAAAACTAGAATATTTCAGGGATGTTAATGCATTTTTCTATTGAAAAAATGCTGGGAAATAAGTGTATCAATACGATTTCTTCAAATAAAGAGTATTTCATAAGTTATTGCGCTGTCAATGTCCAAAAATAGGCGAAATTCATGAATTTCGATAAGCACTGGTCGACAAATCGAAGAACAAAAAAACTATAATATTTCAGGGATGTTAATGCATTTTTCTATTCAAAAAATGCTGGGAAATGAGTGTATCAACACGATTTCTTTAAATAAAGAGTATTTCATAAGTAATTGCGCTTACAATGTCCAAAAATAGGCGAAATTCATGAATTTCGATGAGCACTGGTCGACAAATCGAAGAACAAAAAAACTAGAATATTTCAGGGATGTTAATGCATTTTTCTATTCAAAAAATGCTGGGAATCAAGTGTATCAACAAGACTTCTTCAAAAAAAAGAGTATTTCATAAGTTATTGCGCTGTCAATGTCCAAAAATAGGCGAAATTCATGAATTTCGATAAGCACTGGTCGACAAATCGAAGAACAAAAAAACTAGAATATTTCAGGGATGTTAATGCATTTTTCTATTCAAAAAATGCTGGGAATCAAGTGTATCAATACGATTTCTTCAAAAAAAGAGTATTTCATAAGTTATTGCGCTGTCAATGTCCAAAAATAGCCAAAATTCATGAATTTCGATAAGCACTGGTCGACAAATCTAAGAACAAAAAAACTAGAATATTTCAGGGATGTTAATGCATTTTTCTATTCAAAAAATGCTGGGAATCAAGTGTAACATCACGATTTCTTCGAAAAAAGAGTATTTCATAAGTTATTGCGCTGTCAATGTCCAAAAACAGGCGAAATTCATGAATTTCGATAAGCACTGGTCGACAAATCGAAGAACAAAAAAACTAGATAATTTCAGGGATGTTAATGCATTTTTCTATTGAAAAAATGCTGGGAAATAAGTGTATCAATACGATTTCTTCAAATAAAGAGTATTTCATAAGTTATTGCGCTGTCAATGTCCAAAAATAGACGAAATTCATGAATTTCAATAAGCACTGGTCGACAAATCGAAGAAAAAAAAAACTAGAATATTTCAGGGATGTTAATGCATTTTTCTATTCAAAAAATGCTGGGAATCAAGTGTATCAATACGATTTTTTCGAATAAAGAGTATTTCATGAGTTATTGCGCTGTCAATGTCCAAAAATAGGCGAAATTCATGAATTTCGATAAGCACTGGTCGACAAATCGAAGAACAAAAAAACTATAATATTTCAGGGATGTTAATGCATTTTTCTATTCAAAAAATGCTGGGAATCAAGTGTATCAACACGATTTCTTTGAATAAAGAGTATTTCATGAGTTATTGCGCTGTCAATGTCCAAAAATAGCCAAAATTCATGAATTTCGATAAGCACTGGTCGACAAATCAAAGAACAAAAAAACTAGAATATTTCAGGGATGTTAATGCATTTTTCTATTCAATAAATGCTGGGAAATAAGTGTATCAACACGATTTCTTTAAATAAAGAGTATTTCATAAGTTATTGCCCTGTCAATGTCCAAAAATAGCCAAAATTCATGAATTTCGATAAGCACTGGTCGACAAATCAAAGAACAAAAAAACTAGAATATTTCAGGGATGCTAATGCATTTTTCTATTGAAAAAATGCTGGGAAATAAGTGTATCAACACGATTTCTTTAAATAGAGAGTATTTCATAAGTAATTGCGCTTACAATGTCCACAAATAGGCGAAATTCATGAATTTCGATGAGCACTGGTCGACAAATCGAAGAACAAAAAAAACTAGAATATTTCAGGGATGTTAATGCATTTTTCTATTCAAAAAATGCTGGGAATCAAGTGTATCAACAAGACTTCTTCAAAAAAAAAAGTATTTCATAAGTTATTGCGCTGTCAATGTCCAAAAATAGGCGAAATTCATGAATTTCGATAAGCACTGGTCGACAAATCGAAGAACAAAAAAACTAGAATATTTCAGGGATGTTAATGCATTTTTCTATTCAAAAAATGCTGGGAATCAAGTGTATCAATACGATTTCTTCAAATAAAGAGTATTTCATAAGTTATTGCGCTGTCAATGTCCAAAAATAGGCGAAATTCATGAATTTCGATAAGCACTGGTCGACAAATCTAAGAACAAAAAAACTAGAATATTTCAGGGATGTTAATGCATTTTTCTATTCAAAAAATGCTGGGAATCAAGTGTAACATCACGATTTCTTCAAAAAAAGAGTATTTCATAAGTTATTGCGCTGTCAATGTCCAAAAACAGGCGAAATTCATGAATTTCGATAAGCACTGGTCGACAAATCGAAGAACAAAAAAAACTAGAATATTTCAGGGATGTTAATGCATTTTTCTATTGAAAAAATGCTGGGAAATAAGTGTATCAATACGATTTCTTCAAATGAAGAGTATTTCATAAGTTATTGCGCTGTCAATGTCCAAAAATAGACGAAATTCATGAATTTCAATAAGCACTGGTCGACAAATCGAAGAACAAAAAAACTAGAATATTTCAGGGATGTTAATGCATTTTTCTATTCAAAAAATGCTGGGAATCAAGTGTATCAATACGATTTCTTCAAATAAAGAGTATTTCATAAGTTATTGCGCTGTCAATGTCCAAAAACAGGCGAAATTCATGAATTTCGATGAGCACTGGTCGACAAATCGAAGAACAAAAAAACTAGAATATTTCAGGGATGTTAATGCATTTTTCTATTAAAAAAATGCTGGGAAATAAGTGTATCAATCCGATTTCTTCAAATAAAGAGTATTTCATAAGTTATTGCGCTGTCAATGTCCAAAAATAGGCGAAATTCATGAATTTCGATAAGCACTGGTCGACAAATCGAAGAACAAAAAAACTAGAATATTTCAGGGATGTTAATGCATTTTTCTATTCAAAAAATGCTGGGAATCAAGTGTAACATCACGATTTCTTCAAATAAAGAGTATTTCATAAGTTATTGCGCTGTCAATGTCCAAAAATAGGCGAAATTCATGAATTTCGATAAGCACTGGTCGACAAATCGAAGAACAAAAAAACTAGAATATTTCAGGGATGTTAATGCATTTTTCTATTCAAAAAATGCTGGGAATCAAGTGTAACATCACGATTTCTTCAAAAAAAGAGTATTTCATAAGTTATTGCGCTGTCAATGTCCAAAAACAGGCGAAATTCATGAATTTCGATAAGCACTGGTCGACAAATCGAAGAACAAAAAAACTAGAATATTTCAGGGATGTTAATGCATTTTTCTATTGAAAAAATGCTGGGAAATAAGTGTATCAATACGATTTCTTCAAATAAAGAGTATTTCATAAGTTATTGCGCTGTCAATGTCCAAAAATAGACGAAATTCATGAATTTCAATAAGCACTGGTCGACAAATCGAAGAACAAAAAAACTAGAATATTTCAGGGATGTTAATGCATTTTTCTATTCAAAAAATGCTGGGAATCAAGTGTATCAATACGATTTCTTCAAATTAAGAGTATTTCATAAGTTATTGCGCTGTCAATGTCCAAAAACAGGCGAAATTCATGAATTTCGATGAGCACTGGTCGACAAATCGAAGAACAAAAAAACTAGAATATTTCAGGGATGTTAATGCATTTTTCTATTAAAAACATGCTGGGAAATAAGTGTATCAATCCGATTTCTTCAAATAAAGAGTATTTCATAAGTTATTGCGCTGTCAATGTCCAAAAATAGGCGAAATTCATGAATTTCGATAAGCACTGGTCGACAAATCGAAGAACAAAAAAACTAGAATATTTCAGGGATGTTAATGCATTTTTCTATTCAAAAAATGCTGGGAATCAAGTGTAACATCACGATTTCTTCAAAAAAAGAGTATTTCATAAGTTATTGCGCTGTCAATGTCCAAAAATAGCCAAAATTCATGAATTTCGATGAGCACTGGTCGACAAATCGAAGAACAAAAAAACTAGAATATTTCAGGGATGTTAATGCATTTTTCTATTCAAAAAATGCTGGGAAATAAGTGTATCAATACGATTTCTTCAAATAAAGAGTATTTCATTAGTTATTGCGCTGTCAATGTCCAAAAATAGGCGAAATTCATGAATTTCGATAAGCACTGGTCGACAAATCGAAGAACAAAAAAACTATAATATTTCAGGGATGTTAATGCATTTTTCTATTCAAAAAATGCTGGGAATCAAGTGTAACATCACGATTTCTTCAAAAAAAGAGTATTTCATAAGTTATTGCGCTGTCAATGTCCAAAAACAGGCGAAATTCATGAACTTCGATGAGCACTGGTCGACAAATCGAAGAACAAAAAAACTAGAATATTTCAGGGATGTTAATGCATTTTTCTATTCAAAAAATGCTGGGAAATAAGTGTATCAATACGATTTCTTCAAATAAAGAGTATTTCATAAGTTATTGCGCTGTCAATGTCCAAAAACAGGTGAAATTCATGAATTTCGATAAGCACTGGTCGACAAATCGAAGAACAAAAAAACTATAATATTTCAGGGATGTTAATGCATTTTTCTATTCAAAAAATGCTGGGAATCAAGTGTAACATCACGATTTCTTAAAAAAAAGAGTATTTCATAAGTTATTGCGCTGTCAATGTCCAAAAATAGCCAAAATTCATGAATTTCGATAAGCACTGGTCGACAAATCGAAGAACAAAAAAACTAGAATATTTCAGGGATGTTAATGCATTTTTCTATTCAATAAATGCTGGGAAATAAGTGTATCAACACGATTCCTTTAAATAAAGAGTATTTCATAAGTTATTGCGCTGTCAATGTCCAAAAATAGCCGAAATTCATGAATTTCGATAAGCACTGAACGACAAATCGAAGAACAAAAAAACTAGAATATTTCAGGGATGCTAATGCATTTTTCTATTGAAAAAATGCTGGGAAATAAGTGTATCAACACGATTACTTTAAATAAAGAGTATTTCATAAGTTATTGCGCTGTCAATGTCCAAAAATAGGCGAAATTCATGAATTTCGATAAGCACTGGTCGACAAATCGAAGAACAAAAAAACTATAATATTTCAGGGATGTTAATGCATTTTTCTATTCAAAAAATGCTGGGAATCAAGTGTAACATCACGATTTCTTCAAAAAAAGAGTATTTCATAAGTTATTGCGCTGTCAATGTCCAAAAACAGGCGAAATTCATGAATTTCGATAAGCACTGGTCGACAAATCGAAGAACAAAAAAACTAGAATATTTCAGGGATGTTAATGCATTTTTCTATTCAAAAAATGCTGGGAATCAAGTGTAACATCACGATTTCTTCAAAAAAAGAGTATTTCATAAGTTATTGCGCTGTCAATGTCCAAAAACAGGCGAAATTCATGAATTTCGATAAGCACTGGTCGACAAATCGAAGAACAAAAAAACTAGAATATTTCAGGGATGTTAATGCATTTTTCTATTCAAAAAATGCTGGGAATCAAGTGTAACATCACGATTTCTTCAAAAAAAGAGTATTTCATAAGTTATTGCGCTGTCAATGTCCAAAAATAGCCAAAATTCATGAATTTCGATGAGCACTGGTCGACAAATCGAAGAACAAAAAAACTAGAATATTTCAGGGATGTTAATGCATTTTTCTATTCAAAAAATGCTGGGAAATAAGTGTATCGATACGATTTCTTCAAATAAAGAGTATTTCATTAGTTATTGCGCTGTCAATGTCCAAAAATAGGCGAAATTCATGAATTTCGATAAGCACTGGTCGACAAATCGAAGAACAAAAAAACTATAATATTTCAGGGATGTTAATGCATTTTTCTATTCAAAAAATGCTGGGAATCAAGTGTAACATCACGATTTCTTCAAAAAAAGAGTATTTCATAAGTTATTGCGCTGTCAATGTCCAAAAACAGGCGAAATTCATGAAATTCGATGAGCACTGGTCGACAAATCGAAGAACAAAAAAACTAGAATATTTCAGGGATGTTAATGCATTTTTCTATTCAAAAAATGCTGGGAAATAAGTGTATCAACACGATTTCTTCAAATAAAGAGTATTTCATAAGTTATTGCGCTGTCAATGTCCAAAAACAGGTGAAATTCATGAATTTCGATAAGCACTGGTCGACAAATCGAAGAACAAAAAAACTATAATATTTCAGGGATGTTAATGCATTTTTCTATTCAAAAAATGCTGGGAATCAAGTGTAACATCACGATTTCTTAAAAAAAAGAGTATTTCATAAGTTATTGCGCTGTCAATGTCCAAAAATAGCCAAAATTTATGAATTTCGATAAGCACTGGTCGACAAATCGAAGAACAAAAAAACTAGAATATTTCAGGGATGTTAATGCATTTTTCTATTCAATAAATGCTGGGAAATAAGTGTATCAACACGATTTCTTTAAATAAAGAGTATTTCATAAGTTATTGCGCTGTCAATGTCCAAAAATAGCCAAAATTCATGAATTTCGATAAGCACTGGTCGACAAATCGAAGAACAAAAAAACTAGAATATTTCAGGGATGCTAATGCATTTTTCTATTGAAAAAATGCTGGGAAATAAGTGTATCAACACGATTTCTTTAAATAAAGAGTATTTCATAAGTAATTGCGCTTACAATGTCCAAAAATAGGCGAAATTCATGAATTTCGATGAGCACTGGTCGACAAATCGAAGAACAAAAAAACTAGAATATTTCAGGGATGTTAATGCATTTTTCTATTCAAAAAATGCTGGGAATTAAGTGTATCAACACGATTTCTTTAAATAAAGAGTATTTCATAAGTTATTGCGCTGTCAATGTCCAAAAATAGGCGAAATTCATGAATTTCGATAAGCACTGGTCGACAAATCGAAGAACAAAAAAACTATAATATTTCAGGGATGTTAATGCATTTTTCTATTCAAAAAATGCTGGGAATCAAGTGTAACATCACGATTTCTTCAAAAAAAGAGTATTTCATAAGTTATTGCGCTGTCAATGTCCAAAAACAGGCGAAATTCATGAATTTCGATAAGCACTGGTCGACAAATCGAAGAACAAAAAAACTAGAATATTTCAGGGATGTTAATGCATTTTTCTATTCAACAAATGCTGGGAAATAAGTGTATCAACACGATTTCTTCAAATAAAGAGTATTTCATAAGTTATTGCGCTGTCAATGTCCAAAAATAGCCAAAATTCATGAATTTCGATAAGCACTGGTCGACAAATCGAAGAACAAAAAAACTAGATAATTTCAGGGATGTTAATGCATTTTTCTATTCAAAAAATGCTGCGAAATAAGTGTATCAATACGATTTCTTCAAATAAAGAGTATTTCATAAGTTATTGCGCTGTCAATGTCCAAAAATAGGCGAAATTCATGAATTTCGATAAGCACTGGTCGACAAATCGAAGAACAAAAAAACTATAATATTTCAGGGATGTTAATGCATTTTTCTATTCAAAAAATGCTGGGAATCCAGTGTATCAACACGATTTCTTTGAATAAAGAGTATTTCATGAGTTATTGCGCTGTCAATGTCCAAAAATAGCCAAAATTCATGAATTTCGATAAGCACTGGTCGACAAATCAAAGAACAAAAAAACTAGAATATTTCAGGGATGTTAATGCATTTTTCTATTCAATAAATGCTGGGAAATAAGTGTATCAACACGATTTCTTTAAATAAAGAGTATTTCATAAGTTATTGCGCTGTCAATGTCCAAAAATAGGCGAAATTCATGAATTTCGATAAGCACTGGTCGACAAATCGAAGAACAAAAAAACTAGATTATTTCAGGGATGTTAATGCATTTTTCTATTGAAAAAATGCTGGGAAATAAGTGTATCAATACGGTTTCTTCAAATAAAGAGTATTTCATAAGTTATTGCGCTGTCAATGTTCAAAAATAGCCAAAATTCATGAATTTCGATAAGCACTGGTCGACAAATCGAAGAACAAAAAAACTAGAATATTTCAGGGATGTTAATGCATTTTTCTATTGAAAAAATGCTGGGAAATAAGTGTATCAATACGATTTCTTCAAATAAAGAGTATTTCATAAGTTATTGCGCTGTCAATGTCCAAAAATAGCCAAAATTCATGAATTTCGATAAGCACTGGTCGACAAATCGAAGAACAAAAAAACTATAATATTTCAGGGATGTTAATGCATTTTTCTATTCAAAAAATGCTGGGAATCAAGTGTAACATCACGATTTCTTCAAAAAAAGAGTATTTCATAAGTTATTGCGCTGTCAATGTCCAAAAACAGGCGAAATTCATGAATTTCGATGAGCACTGGTCGACAAATCGAAGAACAAAAAAACTAGAATATTTCAGGGATGTTAATGCATTTTTCTATTGAAAAAATGCTGGGAAATAAGTGTATCAATACGATTTCTTCAAATAAAGAGTATTTCATAAGTTATTGCGCTGTCAATGTCCAAAAATAGGCGAAATTCATGAATTTCGATAAGCACTGGTCGACAAATCGAAGAACAAAAAAACTATAATATTTCAGAGATGTTAATGCATTTTTCTATTCAAAAAATGCTGGGAATCAAGTGTAGCATCACGATTTCTTCAAAAAAAGAGTATTTCATAAGTTATTGCGCTGTCAATGTCCAAAAATAGGCGAAATTCATGAATTTCGATAAGCACTGGTCGACAAATCGAAGAACAAAAAAACTAGAATATTTCAGGGATGTTAATGCATTTTTCTATTCAAAAAATGCTGGGAATCAAGTGTAACATCACGATTTCTTCAAAAAAAGAGTATTTCATAAGTTATTGCGCTGTCAATGTCCAAAAACAGGCGAAATTCATGAATTTCGATAAGCACTGGTCGACAAATCGAAGAACAAAAAAACTAGAATATTTCAGGGATGTTAATGCATTTTTCTATTGAAAAAATGCTGGGAAATAAGTGTATCAACACGATTTCTTTAAATAAAGAGTATTTCATAAGTAATTGCGCTTAAAATGTCCAAAAATAGGCGAAATTCATGAATTTCGATGAGCACTGGTCGACAAATCGAAGAACAAAAAAACTAGAATATTTCAGGGATGTTAATGCATTTTTCTATTCAAAAAATGCTGGGAATCAAGTGTAACATCACGATTTCTTCAAAAAAAGAGTATTTCATAAGTTATTGCGCTGTCAATGTCCAAAAACAGGCGAAATTCATGAATTTCGATAAGCACTGGTCGACAAATCGAAGAACAAAAAAACTAGATTATTTCAGGGATGTTAATGCATTTTTCTATTGAAAAAATGCTGGGAAATAAGTGTATCAATACGATTTCTTCAAATAAAGAGTATTTCATAAGTTATTGCGCTGTCAATGTCCAAAAATAGGCGAAATTCATGAATTTCGATAAGCACTGGTCGACAAATCGAAGAACAAAAAAACTATAATATTTCAGGGATGTTAATGCATTTTTCTATTCAAAAAATGCTGGGAATTAAGTGTAACATCACGATTTCTTCAAAAAAAGAGTATTTCATAAGTTATTGCGCTGTCAATGTCCAAAAACAGGCGAAATTCATGAATTTCGATGAGCACTGGTCGACAAATCGAAGAACAAAAAAACTAGAATATTTCAGGGATGTTAATGCATTTTTCTATTGAAAAAATGCTGGGAAATAAGTGTATCAATACGATTTCTTCAAATAAAGAGTATTTCATAAGTTATTGCGCTGTCAATGTCCAAAAATAGGCGAAATTCATGAATTTCGATAAGCACTGGTCGACAAATCGAAGAACAAAAAAACTATAATATTTCAGAGATGTTAATGCATTTTTCTATTCAAAAAATGCTGGGAATCAAGTGTAGCATCACGATTTCTTCAAAAAAAGAGTATTTCATAAGTTATTGCGCTGTCAATGTCCAAAAATAGGCGAAATTCATGAATTTCGATAAGCACTGGTCGACAAATCGAAGAACAAAAAAACTAGAATATTTCAGGGATGTTAATGCATTTTTCTATTCAAAAAATGCTGGGAATCAAGTGTAACATCACGATTTCTTCAAAAAAAGAGTATTTCATAAGTTATTGCGCTGTCAATGTCCAAAAAAAACCAAAATTCATGAATTTCGATGAGCACTGGTCGACAAATCGAAGAACAAAAAAACTAGAATATTTCAGGGATGTTAATGCATTTTTCTATTCAAAAAATGCTGGGAAATAAGTGTATCAATACGATTTCTTTAAATAAAGAGTATTTCATAAGTTATTGCGCTGTCAATGTCCAAAAATAGCCAAAATTCATGAATTTCGATAAGCACTGGTCGACAAATCGAAGAACAAAAAAACTAGAATATTTCAGGGATGTTAATGCATTTTTCTATTCAATAAATGCTGGGAATTAAGTGTATCAACACGATTTCTTTAAATAAAGAGTATTTCATAAGTTATTGCGCTGTCAATGTCCAAAAATAGGCGAAATTCATGAATTTCGATAAGCACTGGTCGACAAATCGAAGAACAAAAAAACTATAATATTTCAGGGATGTTAATGCATTTTTCTATTCAAAAAATGCTGGGAATCAAGTGTAACATCACGATTTCTTCAAAAAAAGAGTATTTCATAAGTTATTGCGCTGTCAATGTCCAAAAACAGGCGAATTCATGAATTTCGATAAGCACTGGTCGACAAATCGAAGAACAAAAAAACTAGAATATTTCAGGGATGTTGATGCATGTTTCTATTCAATAAATGCTGGGAAATAAGTGTATCAACACGATTTCTTCAAATAAAGAGTATTTCATAAGTTATTGCGCTGTCAATGTCCAAAAAATAGCCAAAATTCATGAATTTCGATAAGCACTGGTCGACAAATCGAAGAACAAAAAAACTAGAATATTTCAGGGATGTTAATGCATTTTTCTATTCAATAAATGCTGGGAAATAAGTGTATCAACACGATTTCTTTAAATAAAGAGTATTTCATAAGTAATTGCGCTTACAATGTCCAAAAATAGGCGAAATTCATGAATTTCGATGAGCACTGGTCGACAAATCGAAGAACAAAAAAACTAGAATATTTCAGGGATGTTAATGCATTTTTCTATTCAAAAAATGCTGGGAATCAAGTGTAACATCACGATTTCTTCAAAAAAAGAGTATTTCATAAGTTATTGCGCTGTCAATGTCCAAAAACAGGCGAAATTCATGAATTTCGATAAGCACTGGTCGACAAATCGAAGAACAAAAAAACTAGAATATTTCAGGGATGTTAATGCATTTTTCTATTCAATAAATGCTGGGAATTAAGTGTATCAACACGATTTCTTTAAATAAAGAGTATTTCATAAGTTATTGCGCTGTCAATGTCCAAAAATAGGCGAAATTCATGAATTTCGATAAGCACTGGTCGACAAATCGAAGAACAAAAAAACTATAATATTTCAGGGATGTTAATGCATTTTTCTATTCAAAAAATGCTGGGAATCAAGTGTAACATCACGATTTCTTCAAAAAAAGAGTATTTCATAAGTTATTGCGCTGTCAATGTCCAAAAACAGGCGAAATTCATGAATTTCGATAAGCACTGGTCGACAAATCGAAGAACAAAAAAACTAGAATATTTCAGGGATGTTGATGCATGTTTCTATTCAATAAATGCTGGGAAATAAGTGTATCAACACGATTTCTTCAAATAAAGAGTATTTCATAAGTTATTGCGCTGTCAATGTCCAAAAATAGCCAAAATTCATGAATTTCGATAAGCACTGGTCGACAAATCGAAGAACAAAAAAACTAGAATATTTCAGGGATGTTAATGCATTTTTCTATTCAATAAATGCTGGGAAATAAGTGTATCAACACGATTTCTTTAAATAAAGAGTATTTCATAAGTAATTGCGCTTACAATGTCCAAAAATAGGCGAAATTCATGAATTTCGATGAGCACTGGTCGACAAATCGAAGAACAAAAAAACTAGAATATTTCAGGGATGTTAATGCATTTTTCTATTCAAAAAATGCTGGGAATCAAGTGTAACATCACGATTTCTTCAAAAAAAGAGTATTTCATAAGTTATTGCGCTGTCAATGTCCAAAAACAGGCGAAATTCATGAATTTCGATAAGCACTGGTCGACAAATCGAAGAACAAAAAAACTAGATTATTTCAGGGATGTTAATGCATTTTTCTATTGAAAAAATGCTGGGAAATAAGTGTATCAATACGATTTCTTCAAATAAAGAGTATTTCATAAGTTATTGCGCTGTCAATGTCCAAAAATAGGCGAAATTCATGAATTTCGATAAGCACTGGTCGACAAATCGAAGAACAAAAAAACTATAATATTTCAGGGATGTTAATGCATTTTTCTATTCAAAAAATGCTGGGAATTAAGTGTAACATCACGATTTCTTCAAAAAAAGAGTATTTCATAAGTTATTGCGCTGTCAATGTCCAAAAACAGGCGAAATTCATGAATTTCGATGAGCACTGGTCGACAAATCGAAGAACAAAAAAACTAGAATATTTCAGGGATGTTAATGCATTTTTCTATTGAAAAAATGCTGGGAAATAAGTGTATCAATACGATTTCTTCAAATAAAGAGTATTTCATAAGTTATTGCGCTGTCAATGTCCAAAAATAGGCGAAATTCATGAATTTCGATAAGCACTGGTCGACAAATCGAAGAACAAAAAAACTATAATATTTCAGAGATGTTAATGCATTTTTCTATTCAAAAAATGCTGGGAATCAAGTGTAGCATCACGATTTCTTCAAAAAAAGAGTATTTCATAAGTTATTGCGCTGTCAATGTCCAAAAATAGGCGAAATTCATGAATTTCGATAAGCACTGGTCGACAAATCGAAGAACAAAAAAACTAGAATATTTCAGGGATGTTAATGCATTTTTCTATTCAAAAAATGCTGGGAATCAAGTGTAACATCACGATTTCTTCAAAAAAAGAGTATTTCATAAGTTTATTGCGCTGTCAATGTCCAAAAACAGGCGAAATTCATGAATTTCGATAAGCACTGGTCGACAAATCGAAGAACAAAAAAACTAGAATATTTCAGGGATGTTAATGCATTTTTCTATTGAAAAAGGGCTGGGAAATAAGTGTATCAATACGATTTCTTCAAATAAAGAGTATTTCATAAGTTATTGCGCTGTCAATGTCCAAAAATAGGCGAAATTCATGAATTTCGATAAGCACTGGTCGACAAATCGAAGAACAAAAAAACTATAATATTTCAGAGATGTTAATGCATTTTTCTATTCAAAAAATGCTGGGAATCAAGTGTAGCATCACGATTTCTTCAAAAAAAGAGTATTTCATAAGTTATTGCGCTGTCAATGTCCAAAAATAGGCGAAATTCATGAATTTCGATAAGCACTGGTCGACAAATCGAAGAACAAAAAAACTAGAATATTTCAGGGATGTTAATGCATTTTTCTATTCAAAAAATGCTGGGAATCAAGTGTAACATCACGATTTCTTCAAAAAAAGAGTATTTCATAAGTTATTGCGCTGTCAATGTCCAAAAACAGGCGAAATTCATGAATTTCGATAAGCACTGGTCGACAAATCGAAGAACAAAAAAACTAGAATATTTCAGGGATGTTAATGCATTTTTCTATTGAAAAAATGCTGGGAAATAAGTGTATCAATACGATTTCTTCAAATAAAGAGTATTTCATAAGTTATTGCGCTGTCAATGTCCAAAAATAGACGAAATTCATGAATTTCAATAAGCACTGGTCGACAAATCGAAGAACAAAAAAAACTATAATATTTCAGGGATGTTAATGCATTTTTCTATTCAAAAAAATGCTGGGAATCAAGTGTAACATCACGATTTCTTCAAAAAAAGAGTATTTCATAAGTTATTGCGCTGTCAATGTCCAAAAATAGCCAAAATTCATGAATTTCGATAAGCACTGGTCGACAAATCGAAGAACAAAAAAACTAGATTATTTCAGGGATGTTAATGCATTTTTCTATTGAAAAAATGCTGGGAAATAAGTGTATCAATACGATTTCTTCAAATAAAGAGTATTTCATAAGTTATTGCGCTGTCAATGTCCAAAAATAGGCGAAATTCATGAATTTCGATAAGCACTGGTCGACAAATCGAAGAACAAAAAAACTATAATATTTCAGGGATGTTAATGCATTTTTCTATTCAAAAAATGCTGGGAATTAAGTGTAACATCACGATTTCTTCAAAAAAAGAGTATTTCATAAGTTATTGCGCTGTCAATGTCCAAAAACAGGCGAAATTCATGAATTTCGATGAGCACTGGTCGACAAATCGAAGAACAAAAAAACTAGAATATTTCAGGGATGTTAATGCATTTTTCTATTGAAAAAATGCTGGGAAATAAGTGTATCAATACGATTTCTTCAAATAAAGAGTATTTCATAAGTTATTGCGCTGTCAATGTCCAAAAATAGGCGAAATTCATGAATTTCGATAAGCACTGGTCGACAAATCGAAGAACAAAAAAACTATAATATTTCAGAGATGTTAATGCATTTTTCTATTCAAAAAATGCTGGGAATCAAGTGTAGCATCACGATTTCTTCAAAAAAAGAGTATTTCATAAGTTATTGCGCTGTCAATGTCCAAAAATAGGCGAAATTCATGAATTTCGATAAGCACTGGTCGACAAATCGAAGAACAAAAAAACTAGAATATTTCAGGGATGTTAATGCATTTTTCTATTCAAAAAATGCTGGGAATCAAGTGTAACATCACGATTTCTTCAAAAAAAGAGTATTTCATAAGTTATTGCGCTGTCAATGTCCAAAAACAGGCGAAATTCATGAATTTCGATAAGCACTGGTCGACAAATCGAAGAACAAAAAAACTAGAATATTTCAGGGATGTTAATGCATTTTTTCTATTGAAAAAGGGCTGGGAAATAAGTGTATCAATACGATTTCTTCAAATAAAGAGTATTTCATAAGTTATTGCGCTGTCAATGTCCAAAAATAGGCGAAATTCATGAATTTCGATAAGCACTGGTCGACAAATCGAAGAACAAAAAAACTATAATATTTCAGAGATGTTAATGCATTTTTCTATTCAAAAAATGCTGGGAATCAAGTGTAGCATCACGATTTCTTCAAAAAAAGAGTATTTCATAAGTTATTGCGCTGTCAATGTCCAAAAATAGGCGAAATTCATGAATTTCGATAAGCACTGGTCGACAAATCGAAGAACAAAAAAA